>JAYEPQ010000014.1:23463450-23745950 GCA_036321105.1 Dracaena cambodiana | reverse complement strand
TGGGGTACCATCGAGGTCGTTTTCTAAAGAGGCATATGATAGATGAAATCTCTCATCATCCGAAAGAACACCTGTCTAAATAATAGAATCATGAATGATAAAATACATGTAATAATCAATAGAATGATACTGATTATTAAATAATCTATTATTCCTCTCTCTCCAAATAGTCTAGCAAAATGCAACAATAATGGTCCTAATCTTTCAATTAGCACTACCACCCATCTAGTCTTCTCCAAAAGTTTGCGTCTAGAGCTATATTTATATTTAGTCCGAGGGTCCTTACACACAAATCCCAGGTACGGTTGGAAAATGAACAGTTAAAAATAATATGATCAGCTAATTCCCCATCCTCTTTACACAAAACGTATATATTGGAGCCATTCTATCCTCTTTTTTGTAGTTTTGGTTATGTAAGGAGAGCCTCCTTGCAAACGAGCAAGAGAAATAGTCTTACCTTTTGGGAACATTTTGTTTTCCAAACCCAATTGGTGTTCACTGAGGTGACTCCACCGTTTATAAAGTGACGGTATGTGGATTTTACTGTAAAGTTACCGTCCTCCCACCTAGAAACTGGTTTATCCTCCTCTAGGAAAGAGGGGGTCATGTTTTCTAGAAACTACTTTAATTACCTCACTCTGACAATTTTCTGTCCAAATAATACCGTTGAGTTCCATCTCCATCTCGATTATCCCCAACAATCGCTAATCCTAACGTCTTTATCATTTGCTTTCTAGAAGATATCTAGAAATATGATCTTGAGGGAGATTTGCAAACACCATCTATCATGCCAGAATGCTATCTTGGAACCCTTCCCCAGTTTATATTCCAAACTGTGGCAGATTATATGTTTAGTCAGTAACATCCCCTTCCAAAATACAGAAGTATTTTGTATTTTCATTGTTTCCCCATGCCACGTTCCCCTCTTTGGACTGTATTTGTTGATTTATAACTTCTGGAATGAGCCCTGGTTTTGCGTAAAGGTTCCACCACCATTTGGTCATTAAGAACATGTCAAAAGTCTTGAGTTTCACAACTCCCAGACCCCCAGCCTCCTTTGGCCTATACACCTATCCCTATGGAACCAGGTAATATTTGTTAGATGATGTGTCCACTCCATTCAAGAGAAACCTCTTTCCGATCTGATCAATTTTTTCTCTCGCCTATCGTTGTAATATGAAGGACATTTAATATAGTGGTAGTAAGGATAGAACCACATTGAGCATCACCACTTTTCCTTCCAACAATAAATATTTTCCTTTCTAATCCTCCAATTTTTTTTTTGAAGCAGTCAAGGAGGGGAAGCCAGTCTTGTTTAGAAAGTCTCCCCGGTTTCACAAGGATTCCCAAATATGTAATCAAGAATTGCTTCTCTTTACAACAAAACACTTCCTGATCTAACTGCATCAACAAGTTTTTTATTCCCAAGCATATAGATGACCTCTTGGCAAAATTTATTTTCAGATCTGACCATGCCTCATAACAGTAGAGTGCCCATTTGATAATTATAGCCTTTCTTATACTGTCCTATCCAAATATGAGCGTATCATCCACGTACTGTAAGTTAATAAAAAACATGTTAGGAGCTCCTACGAGACCTTCTATCTCTTCCTTTCGTTTCAACTTCTATAGCATAGAATTTAATCTCTATGCTATTAAGACAAACAATAGTGGAGAAAAAGGGTCTCCTTAACATAATCCCCTCTTCAAAGCTATTTCCTTCCCCAGTACGCCATTGATCAATACCTGCGTCTTACCAGAAGATAACCAGGTTTTAATCCACGCTCTCCATTTCTCTCCAAATCCCCTGAGATTGATGGTTTCCATTAGACACCCTCAGTTAACTATATTATAGGCTTTTTCAAAATCTAGCTTGAGCATGAATCCATTTGTTTTGGATTTCTTACATTGATGGATTGCTTCATACGTTGTGGCTACCCCTTCCAGTATATTTCTCACTACAATGAAACCCATTTGATAATCCTTCACCAAAAGTTTGAGTTTCGGTGCCAGTCTATTAGCTAGTATTTTGGACACTATCTTGATAGTACTATTTAGCAGTGCAATTAATCTATAGTCTCCAATTTGCCCCAGCGAGCACTTCCTTAGTATTAAGGTAATGACACAGTAATTGATTCTGTCCAATCTGCTTATCCCTTTGGATACATCCTCCATCAGCCAAATCAAATCCATCTTGATATCTTCCCAGAAGAATTTAAAGAAGAATAATGGGAAGCCATCGGGGCCCGGTACCTTATCTTGGCCTAACTCCCACACTGCTCTTTTGATTTTCTCTTCTTGAAATTCCTCATCTAGATCAGAGAGGTCCATCTCGTTCTCCCAAACACCCACTTTCAAGTGTACACAAAAGTTATTATTCCTTCCAAAAAATTGTTTAAAGTGTTGGTATATGTGGTCCTTCATTAGGTCCTGCTAACATGTATATCATTCACCCTCAGTTGATTAATTATGTTCGTTCTATGCCGTATACTTGCCCACTTATGAAAAAAGTAGTATTTGCATCCCCTCCTTCAGCCAATTAGTGTATGCTCTCTGCCTCCATCATAACTCCTCCTCTCATATATTTTTTCAATCTTTCTTCGCAGTTGTAGTACTCTACTGTTCTCATCTAAGGACAGATTGTGGATCTCTTCCAACTCTTCTAGATTCTCAATCTCCTTCAATATATCATCATTTTTGCTTCTGCCTTGGCTGTTAAAATGTCGTTCCCATCTCCACAGAACCCTCTGTAAATGATGCAATTTTATACTTATATTTACTGCTGCATCACTAGCTCCCGTATGCTGGGACCAATTTTCTCTAATCAAATCATGCACCTCCTTATATTCCAGCCACCATTTCTCAAAGTGAAAATGTTTGGATGTCTTATGTTTTATCACTCCAGAAATGAGGCCGATTAGAATGTGATCTGAGGTCGACCTCTAAAGGGAGAAAATTTTGGCCAGTAGGAACTTGGCATCCCAGTCTTCAAAGATAAAGGCCCTATCCAGTTTAGCCAGGGACAGGTTGAACCTCATATTTGGCCACGTAAATAGACAATCCGACAAAGGTAGGCCTATGAGGTCAAATTGGCTAATCAAGGAATTAAACTCTCCCTATCCTTATGTGTCCTATCCTCTCCCCTCCTTTCATTTGCAAATCTAGTGATATTAAAATCTTTTTCCCAATATCCATGGTTCACCATGATTATCTCTAATGGTTGCAAGTTCTTTCCAGAACTGTGTGCACAGCCCTGTGTCATTAGGACCATATACAACAATCACTATATGGACCCATCCATCCATATATCTCCTAACTTTAACTGATAGCGAATACTTTCCAGTCCAAGAATTCAAAATCTCAAAGTTTCTATTGACTCCAATCAAAATTCCCCCTGATGCTCCCCTCACATTCAAAATGCAGAAATTGTAGAATTTCCTCGAGGCAATGGAGCCCAAGATCTTGGAGTCGGGATCTGCTAATTTTGTCTCATTCAGACATATAATGTCAATCTTATTAGCGCGTATTACCTGCGCGACCATTCATCGCTTGGTTGGGTTTTCCAACCCTCTAACGTTTCAAAATAGGCAATTTACAATTATAAATAACATCCTCTCCACAACCACCCCTGAAAAGCCCCTAAGGCATAGTGGCCCCGTGCAGGTCCTCTAGTGTAGAATCGTCCATCTTTCTTAAATGTGCGAGATTGTGTAAGTGATCAGTAATTCCTAAACCAGATCAATGTCACATGTATGGGCTAATGCAATTAACACATCGTTAGGCACACAGTTAAGAATATTAAAAGCCAAGTTGGATGTACCTGAAGGAGGGTCTGCCTATTGCGCCTTGCATTTAGTGGCTGACGCTGCAACCTAATCCAACTGTTTATTGGTGTCCTCCTCTTTTTTCATTCAATCTTTTGCTCCTTCTGGTAGGCATGATTAACGAAGTAGCTTGTCCACCATGACCTTGTAGTTCTTCTGGCCTCTCGTCCCCAGCTAGAATTTCGTTGTCTTGCAGAATCCCACAACATTGAGTCTGGACTTCTTATACCTCATCTGGTCCCATATCGGCTTGTCAATATCTTCTTGTATTGCTCCTACTGCCTCATTGTCTACCAACACTGCATCCTGTCTTGCACTTTGAAGTGCCTTCCTTGTCTCTCTGAGGTGCTTAGCTAGTCTAAAGAGTTGTCTTTTTTTAGAGCGCCTACTATACCTCAAATTTTCCTTACACCTCACATTTTCCAGGAGTTTAGCAATAGTCTCTCTTGCAAAGTCTTGGTTAAAGTTATTCAGTATTGCTAAAAAGTCCGAATATTCCATATTTTTGCTTGTGGACCCTAGCCAAAATCCAAATGCCTTCTAGAACTGCCCTCACCATTTGATCTGGTATTTCCTTGTAGAATAACTGGTCCACCACTATTGGCAATAACATTATCCGTTCTGCTCTTTTATCAAGTGTCTCCCTCTAGTGCACATGGCTGCATATTGGGCTCCCTTTGGTCCCCACTCACTTCACCCAAGTTGTGGGCCCTCTCAGACTTCCCCAACTCATGGTTCATCTCTTCTGCATTCATAGCTGTTGAACGAGCCCCACTTTTCTTCTTTTTCTCTACCCTACTCCCCTCCGTTTGTGAGCATGAAGGGCAGCAGGCCCCACCCACTTCTGTTGACCCAAAATCATCCAAAATCCATTCACTCTGCTGGGCCCCACCACTGACCTCTCCCCAAGCTTAAAATCAGGGGCCGCCCTCTCTCACATAGCAATTCCCCAAATTCAGTATGATCCCTATCACATTCCTCTCATAATTCCCCCCTATGTTTACAAGGCTCTGCCCTTTCACCAAAACTGCGTCTCTTCAGCTCCCTCCAGTCTCTTCAACCCCACCTTTCCCTCTTTTATCTAGCTCTCTCCCTTTATCCTCTCTTCCCTTGGCAGCTAAGACTGCCCCCTTCCACCAAAAGGCCTAATCTTTGAGTTCTTTGACATCAAGGAACAGTCTTCCTTCCTCATACTTCTCAGTATGCCGAAATTGGATCCTTTCTGGTTAATGACCAGAGAGTCGTCTACTACCCAAACAACTTCCCCTTCATATGATGTGCTCCTCCTCCCCATCAAAATGGTAAGTCCTTGTCTTTACTTAACTGAAGTGAGTCGAGAAGAGGGCTCCTGTATGCCTACGAGTAGAGGCAGGTGACCCTCAACCCAAGAAATTTCCTTAGCAGGGACCTTCTCCCTTCCAACCTTGAAAGTGTTCTATGATGTTACCTCCAAATTTTGTTTGAGGTACTTGCTTTCATCTTGTACTGTTTGTTTGACTTGAGGCATACGCAGTAGCAACCTCTTTATCTATTTCCAAGGTGTTGTCTACTCTCTTCCATCTGAAGCTTCTTCAGTTACCAGCGGGCAGGCTGACTATCCTGGCGGAAGGCTAATCGGACCCACCGTTCTTGCCTATGATCAGGACACCCTCAAGACCCACTATCAAAGAACTAGCGTTGTAAAACTTGTGAGTTATCTTTAAGTTGATCGCACAAAGTTGGCCTCCCAGGACTGTGCTGAACTGCATCAGAATCGTCGATATCTTGTCACAGCCCACCTTGACTCTAACACAATCCAGTTTGTGTTTTTTAATGATATCTTCATCAATGTTAATAATGTGGGTAAATTTCACCAGTAGCTTGCTCATGTCCACCCTATTCCAATGATGTAGAGGAAGATCTCTGATCTCCACCCACAACCACTAGAAACGAGTAGAACTGATCGTCTTCGTCTCCATTCCATCTACATACCCTAAAGCCTGCCTTATAATCTCTACATGGCACTGAGGTCCTACTTGCTGTGAAGGACAATTTTGCCTCCGTATGGAAATACGTCAAATACTTGTTCCCACATTCGTATATGACCTAATTGACATTCACAAACTCCTTCGACAATGCTGTCTATCCTTCTTTCATGTCCTCAACTAAGGGACTTCCATGACCAGGATAAAGGACCACTAAGATTTTGAACAATCGTTATTGTTCCTCTCTTGCAAAGTCCGATATCTGAATAAAGACTATGGGTATTATCCTTGGGGGAGGGAACAAAGCTCCCATCTCTATGCTATTGTCTTCCTCTAATCTGTTGTTCGCGGTCGGAGCATTTGGGACCACCCCAAACCCCATGTTAGAGTTCTTCATTCAGCTGTCAGCCTTGTATGTTACAGTTTGTGATCTGGACTTGAATGTGGCCTTCAGCTTCTATTTTCTTTCTGAAACAATGGGGGCATTTCCCTATCTTGTGGCTTAATCCTTTACAAAATCTGCAACGAATGAATGGGCACTCATCTTTGAAATGCCCCTTCTTCCTACATAACCAGCTTGCCTCTGGGCTTTCTGGTGGTGGCCTCCTGATCGGTGAGAATTTCCTCTTCCTTTTCACCACAGCAGATACTGGGCCCACGTTCACCATCCTTTCTTTCTTAATGGTCCACCTGGACTTGACAACTTTCCATTCTTCCTCCTTGGGGTGCTTGTTTGTTGCTCCTCCAGCCACGTCCTTGGCAGCCACTAACAATGCCAGTATCTCTTCTCCAATGTACATGGCATCTAACTTGATGGGGACCACCGCAATTTTGGGGTCAGAACTATCGTGTTCCCTATCCCTAACCGGCGAGTTATTAACTACTTTCAACTAGCTTCTTCTTCTATGTTTTGGATTCTTATCATCATCATTACTATTTTCTTCTTGAGTTTTTCCTCTCCCATCTAGTTCCAACCAAAATCATCACTAGAATTGGTGTGTGGTTGAAAGTCGATAAAACACCCTCCCAACTTGCCCCTGGTGATGGGCGACCAATGATGAGTAATGAACCTGAGGTCACTGAACTCTCTTCCTCCTCCTGTTTCTTCCCCCCTTTCTCCTCCCTTTTTTTTGCCTCGCCAAAAGTTTCACCAGAAAATGACTTACCTGGTTGGAAATCGGCTCCCAAGATGGTTTTTTGGATGGGGGAATGCGACGCGGTAAGGGACACAACGTGCAGCTATATTGAGTGGGCTTCTCCTGGAACTGAGTGAGTTGTTCTCCAGCTATGAAGAGATGTATCACCCTGTAGATGAAGAGAAGGGATGGTTTGTTCATCCTGTTATAAAGAGGGGCAATAAGACCAACCCAAAGAGAGCCTATTTAGCTATTGCCACGTTTCCTATTTAGTTGTTCCCACGTTCGGTGAAACTGAATTTGTTGGTAGAATGGCAATGGACGCACCCACGGGCCAAAATTTAGTCCATTTCATACAAAATTTTGAATTAAAAAAATAAAATTTCTATTTTTAATTCAAAATCTTATATATGGCGGGCCAAAATTTAGCATGTGGACGCGTCCATTACCATTCCTATTGGTAAATGCATATAGATTATTTTAAAGGCAACTCGTAATACAGGAAACTGACATTATTCAATTCATAGTAATGTTTGATATATACTTGATCTCAATCCGATACAGAACCTGCTGCTTTTTGTTGAATGTATATCAATATTTTTTAATAGATGCTATCTTTGTTGAAAATCTTAGATTAGACTGTTCAATTTGGAGTAAGAAAGAAATGATAAAGCCCTAATTCGTAATATATCTTATTGACTAAAGTTCCGTGTAGTTGGACCACAGAGAGCAAAGATCTTCTACAAGCACTAAAGCTCAATTGTGTATGGCCAAGAATTTTTTTTGAGCTAGCAAGAACACAAATAGAAGTGTGGACTTTTTGATGGACAGAAATTAAATACTAAATAATAATATATCAATCAAGCATAGAAATTACGCCATGCAATCAAACCAATAAATCACATAATTTTTCAAATAGTTTAATACAATTTTTTTAATGTGGAAAATCTAAACTAGAAAAAGTCACTTAAAGAACTATACTATAATATAAAGTCAATTACACAAGATTTGACACATAGTCGCTAAATGCCATGGCCAATCAAATAGTCTAAGTTCTAATTTTCTACTAGACAGCTACAAAAAAATCATCACTCAAGATACAGATCTACAAATACTGCATTGTGAAATTATGAACAAGTAGAAATTACGACAGTCATATCATAAAAACTCATATGTAGGTTGGAGATATTGATTTATGTAGATCTCCACAAATCACGAACATTAAGGAATGAATGATTTGTTGTTTTCTTCAATCTTCAAATCTCCATCTCTTCTCTTCAAAAAACTCTCAACTCCAATGAACATGGCAGCATATTTATAGGGCTTGTGAGCTCTCTAGATAAACCTTATATTCTCCTTCGTCCATTCATGTTTAATTCAATAGACCACTAGAATTAGATTTCTAAATAAAATCCTCTCAATTCAAAGTTAAAAAAAAACTTAGAAACACCCGCGTTCGATTAGCTTGTCCCATAATCAAGGGTGTTAGGAATCGTACTCCTTAGCCAAAACCGCAGTTCCTGCTAAAGCAGTTGCACTCCTCTGTTTTGTTTGATAGTACTTCAAGAAAATGATCATATTTTTTTATTCAAAAAACCAATTGAGGTGATTCAAGTGCTATTGGATAAACAACTCAAAATTGTACCACTTCACTTCAAATCATTTCTATTCTATCTTCCTAAGGATCAAATTTGGGCTTGAATTAATATTGTTGCACAACCTTCATCCATATTTTCTTTTGCTTCTTTCTAAATTTGACCAATTACAACTTTCACATCTGAACCGTAATTTTGTTGCTCTTGGTATTGTTTGAAGGTGGTTCCAAATCCTTTTTTTGTATTTAACATCATCAACAGATTCACCTTGTAGACTAGTCAAATCAACCATACTCATCATATAAATTGGCTTTATCAAGCTTGATTTCTGATTTTGCTCAATTCTCTGGCTTGTTTTTTTGATCATGTAAAATGAAAAATCATAACAATTTCCTCTTTGTAGTTTCATGACAAAACTATTTTTTTAGTGCATGATCCAAAATATTTTGTACATCAAAAATAACAAATAAGATCAAGTACATATGTCCTAAATTGTGAATGTAATATCAACATGTACACTCACATACGATACAAATGCATTATGACATCATTATTGCTTTCCCTGCATATATAGTCGCCATTTAACTTAGTATACTTAAATATGATACTACTCTCCCTTTTTATTAGTAATTGATAAAAAGACAAATATATATATATATATATATATATATATATATATATATATATATATATATATATATATATATATATATATATATATATATATATATATATATATATATATATTTACATTAGGAAATACAAAATAGGCACACATACCATTTACACATAGTATTCAGATCACAAGTAGTTATCGCTATATGCATATAAACACACAAGTATTAAGGAGCTTAGAATTATGCTGAAGTCTCATATGTTAGAAACCTTCAGAACAAGGTAAGCAAACAAATCACAGAGACGTCATATTTCCTCAAGCTGTCATACAATATTTATTAGGTTTTTGTATATAATGATGAATTTTAGTTTACGTTTACCCTCAATATGATATTCAAGAATTTTTCATATTCAAGAATTTTTTATCTTTACAATATTTCTCATCTTCGATAAGCTTATGCCTCCAATATTTTTTCCTATAACTATCCTCATCTCATCTTCAATGAGATTATATCTCTAGTTTTTGGTGATGATGACTTTCACTCTCACAAGAATTAAACATAATTATGAATTGAATTTCAAAACACATTACTCTCAATATTGTTAGTACTTTCCCACCACTAGGAATATACATTTTTCTTGAATATTTTGATTCATTTTTTATTACATTAGAGTAAAAGAGAAATCATACTTTGAAAATGAATACTTGCAATAAACTTAGTTACTAATAAACTTAGTTACTTAACTTTCTATGTCAAGTATGAAGCTTGTCTATATAAAAATATAAATCAGTATAATAATAATATTGACTATTACAATAGATCACCCTCAACACTGTTAGCAAAAATAGCAGAATATTACTAATGCAACAACCAGCAGAATCAAGTAGTTAACCGAAGAGAAAAATAGCAGAGACAGAGAACACGCAGATTTAACGTGGTTCGACAATATGCCTATTTCCATAGGGACATAATAAAAAAACTTCCACTATATCAAAAGAAATTACAAGTGTCTAGTTCTCAACCACAAGAGAATTGGTAAAGAAATCACACAAGATTTTGAGATCAAATCTTAAGCTCTGGTTATAGTGATTTTTCTCTCCTTGCTTCGATTGCAGCCACAACCAAAATACCTGCTTCTCCTGTTTCTTTCTTCTTCGGCCGAAACACATAGCAGTAGGAGTAGCCGCAACCTTAATAAAAGGAATTTCCGGCCATTAATCACTTTTGGTCGAAATCAAGCAGCACAATTATTTGTCTTGGCCAAAATTAATTTGAGCCAACCCTTTTATTGTTTCAGCCGCCCAAACCTTTTTTTCGACTTTAGGCCAATTCAAACCCTAGCCACACAACCCTATATTTATACTATATTATAATGGGTTTGGGCCGATTTTGGACCCGTTTCAGTGGACCAAAACCCGCTGCGGCAATAGGGATCCATTAGCAACAATTTCCCACTTGGAGACCTATTGAAAAATTATAATCTCTATCATGATAATCGTAGTGTCCAAAGTTTTTACTTCGATCGTTTAAAGTCCCGATTTCAGCATTCAACACAAATACACCAAAGTTGAGTAATAGCTCAACTTTTTCCTATCAACTGGCTTTATCAATATATCTGCAGGATTCTTACTGCTCTCAATCTTCTCCAACTTCAATTGGCCATCTTCCAACAAGAATCTAATGAAGTAATATCTCAAATGAATATGTTTAGTCCATGAATGATACGCTGAGTTCCTAGCAAGATGAATTGCACTCTAACTGTTACTGAATAACCTGCAATCCACTCTATCAAAACCCAACTCACTCATCAATCGCTGCAACCAAATAAACTCCTTACTTGCTTCTACAGCAGCAACATACTCGGCTTCTGTCGAAGATAAAGCAACATTTGATTGTAATCTTGAAACCCAGCTTACCGCTGTCCCTCCTACAGTAAAAACATAACTTGCGGTGCTCTGCCATTGTCTCTATCACCTGCATGGTACGAATCCACAAAACCTTGCACATCCATATTATCACCCCCAAAACATAAACAATACTTTGAAGTACCTTTAAAATACCTGAAAATCCACTTCACTGCTTGCCAATATTCCTTCCCAAGGTTCTTCATGAATCTACTCACTACTCCCACTGCATTTGCAATATCTGGTCTTATACTTACTATTACATACATGAGACTCCCAATGGCTAATAAATAAGGCACATTCTCCATGTGTCGCATCTCCTCATTTGTATTAGCACCTTATTCTTTTGACAGTTTGAACGACCACTAAGAGTTATAGTTACCGGATTTGTGTTCTCCATGTTGAATCTCTCCAACACCATCTTGATGTACCCTTCCTGAGATAACCACAATTTCTTGCTTTTCTTAACTCGAGTAATTTGCATCCCAATAAGTTATTTGGCCTCACCCATGTCCTTCATAGAGAATCTCCTTGCCAACTTCCTCTTCAAATCATTGATTTTCTTCATGCATGTACCTGCCACAAGTATATCATCTACATACAAAGTAAGTATAATAAAGTTACCATCCTTAAACTTTTGTAGATATACACAATGATCTGAATTGCTTCTGGCAAAATCCGAATCTAATATAAACTTGTCAAACTTCAAGTACCATTGCCTCAGCGCCTGTTTCAATCCATACAAGCTTCTTTTCAGTCGACATACCCAATTCTCCTTTCCTTTAACTTCATATCCCTCCGGTTTTTCCATGTATATTTCCTCCTCCAATTCACCATAAAGGAAAGCAGTCTTCACATCGAGCTGCTCTAAATACAATCATTTCACAGCCACAATACTTAGTATTACTCTGATAGAAGTCATCTTGACAATAGGTACAAATATTTCATTGAAGTCAATACCTTTTCTCTGACTGTATTCCTTCACCACAAGTCTAGTCTTGAACCTTTGTGTCCCTCTTGCCTCATGCTTTACCCTGTATACCCACTTGTTATGCAGTACTTTCATCTTTTTCGGTCGCTTCACCAATTTTCATGTGTAATTCTCCTTGAAAGAAGACATCTCATCATGCATGGCTTGTTCCAACTTAAGACAAAATTTATACTGCATAGCCTCTTGGTAACTCTCTGGTTCACAGGCATCAGTATACAAAATATGATATAAAGGAAGACAAAGTTTTTGGGTTGGCTTCCTAATCCTCGTGTTCCTCCTCAAAGTTGGAACACTCTCTGATAAAATATTGGAACCATCTATTTCAGTCAGTGGCTCTCTCTCCTGTTCGGTCTCATCTGAACTTTGTGTATGTTCAGGTGTAGCCATTTCTTCTTCTTCAGATGTAGGTATTTCTTCCTTTTTTTTATCCATGAGATCCATCCCATAATATGGCTCATCCAGCTCCAAGTGTTTTTTATCAACTGTTTTCTCACTCTCACTTTCCATTCGGTCTTTATACATACAGCCCTCATTGAATACTACATCTCTGCTATGAATCACCTTATCATGCTCATAATCCCACAAGCGATAACTATATTTGTCGCCACCGTATCCAATGACTGCACACTTCTGAGATTTAGAATCAACCTTCTTTCTCATCTCATGATCCACATGTGCATATGCTATACAATCGAACGCTTTTAAGAATGAATAATTTACAATCTTACCAGACCACACCTCCTCTGGAATTCCTCCATCTAAAATACTAGCTGGACTCCTGTTAATCAGATAGACTGCCGTATCTACAGCGGCTCTCTAAAGTTGCAAAGGCAAACCTGTATGTAGTCTCATCTCCGAGCTCGCTCCAAAATGGTTCTATTCATCCTCTCAGCCATGTCATTTTGCTGCGGTGTCCTCGGTACAGTCTTTACTATCCTGATCCCGTGGGTAGAGCAATAGCCATCGAACTCTCTATTGCAAAATTCTCCACTATTGTCTAACAACAGACATTTCACTTTCAAACCTATTTCATTCTCAACAAGAGCTTTCCATACCTTGAAAATCTTGAAGACATCGGATTTCTGCTTAATTGCAAACACCCATGTTTTCCAACTTGCATCATCTATGAAAGTGACAAAATAAAAATTACCTCCAAGAGACTTTACCAAAGAAGGCCACCACACATCTGTATGCACCAACTTCAATCTCTCAGTTTTCTTTTCCTTACCATCCTTCATAAAACTAACTCTTTTCTGCTTCCCAAACACACAGTTCTTATAAAAATGAAATTTAGCATCTTTCATATCTGTCAACATACCTCTGGATTGCAACACCCTCATCCGCTCTCGTTCAAGTGACCGAGCCTCTAATGCCATAAGGTAGCCTTCTCATTCTTCACGGTAGCCAAAGAAACAACATGATCTACCGAGCTTGAGAGTAAATATAAAGTTTCCACTCTCTCACCCTTAACCACTACCATTGCTTCTTTACTGATCTTCCACTGTTTCTTCTCAAATGAGATTTGATAACCTTCGCCATCTAGCTTGCTAACAGATATCAAATTCTTCTTCAAATCTGGTATGTGCCTGGTCTCTTGTAAAAGCAACTTTCCACCATTGTGCAATTTCATTTGAATTGTCCCCTTACCGACAATTTTGTATTCCTGTCCATTACCAACAGTCACATGCCCAAAATCACCTTGAACATAATTATCAAACCATTCTCTGCGAGCAGTGCAATGGAACGAAGCCTCTAAATCCACAAACCACAGATCTGACCTTGATTCTGTATGAGCAGACAAGCACAAGTCAACATACTCTTTACTTGGATTCACCACATTCGCTCCTTGTCTTCGTTTGTACAATTCTTTTTCATATGACCCTCTGCCTTACATTTTCAATACACTAACTATTTTTTGAACTTTCTCTTAGATTTTGATCTTCGTCTTTACTTTGACTCCCTGCTTAAACTTCTACCCCTTTCCTTCCTTCTGTCATTATCAACAGACAGAGCAGTACTGTAGAAACTTTGCTCTCACCCATGCTCTTTTTCATCAATTCATCATTCATGATTCTACTTACAACATCATAAATCTAAGAGTAGTATTGGAAGTATTGCTGATGGCCATAACAACATTACTCCAAGTATCTGGTAACGAACACAAAAACATCAAAACTTTAATGTCATCAGTAAAGACAAAATCTAAGGATTCAAGTTGTGCCCATAATGTATTAAATTCGTTCAAATGATTAACAACTAAACTATTAGAAAGCATTCTCAAGTTGAACAACATTTTCATTAGAAACAGTCTATTTGAAGTAGACGACTTCTCATAAAATTTAGCCAACGCTGACATCAAACCTGAAATGGTGTTCTCCTTGGAGACGTTAAACACAACCTGTTTTGTTAGGCACAATCGAATCTGCGCCAAAGCTCTCTTGCCCAACAATTCTCACTCCTCATCAGTCATCTTCTCTGGCTTTTCTCCAAACAGTGGTTGATGTAAATTCTTTTGATATAAATAATTTTCCATCTACAATTTCCATCATTGGAAATCAGTCCCATCAAAATTTTCAATCATTTCCTTCCTATCTTCCGCCATAACTCCCACTCAAAATCAATACCGGTCTGAGTGAAATGTTACCCGAACCAGGGCTCTGATACCAATTGTTAGCAAAAATAGCAGAATATTACTAATACAATAACGAGCGGAATCAAATAGTTAACTGAAGAGAAAAATAACAGAGACAGAGAACACGCAGATTTAATGTGGTTCGGCAATATGCCTACATCCACAGGACACGATCGAAAAACTTTTACTTTATCAAAAAAGATTACAAGTTTCTAGTTCTCAACCACAAAAGAATTGACAAAGAAATCCAACAAGATTTTGAGATCAAATCCTAACCTCTTGTTACAGTGATTTTTCTCTCCTTGTTTCGGTTGCAGCCACAACCAAAACACCTGCTTCTCCTGTTTCTTTCTTCTTCGGCTGAAACACACGGCAGCAGGAGCAACCGCAACCTCAATAAAATGAATTTTCGGCCATTAATCACTTTCAGCCGAAATCAAGCAGCACAATTATTTGTCTTGGCCAAAATTAATTTGAGCCAAACCTTTTATTGTTTCAGCTGCTCAAACCTTTTTTCGGCTTTTGGCCAATTCAAACCCTAGCCACACAATCTCATATTTATATTATATCATAACAAGTTAGGGCCGGTTTTGGATTCGTTTCGGTGGACAGAAACCCACTACAGCAGTAGGGCTCCACTAGCAACAAATACAAGTATGCAATAAGACATTAGGGTTTCACACTTATAGTTATAAAAAAGAGGTATACAAGCAGTATATGTCTTAGACTGTATGGCCATACATAATTACTAATTATGCAAACCACTATAGTACTTTAAAGATAAACCATTTTTAGGTGTCTAGAGATTTTATGAAAATATCAGCAAGTTGAGTTTCAGTTTAAACTTATTCAAGAGAAATAATATCTTTTTTATCTAGCTCTCATATAAAATGATGGTGCAGGTTAATGTGTTTTTTCTATATATTTATTGCACTCATGTTATCATAGTTTGTCATCAAATTTGTTTAGTGTCATAATCACTCAACATTTATTTCATCCAAATAGTTATCTATAATTCATATATCTGATATACTCATCTATCGGATAATAATATTGTATTTATTTTCTATTGTGTCATGCCACTCAATTACTGCCTAAGTAGAAACAATAGCCTATATATATAGTAATACGTTTTATAGCATTTAGATGGGATACTCTGGGTTTTGTTTGAAACCTAGCACGCACACCTACACTACATGAGATATCTAATCTACTCGCAGTTAAGTATAACATACTATCGATCATGCTACATTATAATTTATGTCCTACTCATGTTCCAGAATCATTTTTAGTTAGTTTTAAAGTAGTATTTATTGGTGTTTTAGCATGTTTAGCACTGCTTAGGCTAAATATTTTAATGAGATTTCTATCTTATTTTGTTTGTGATAAAAATCTAGTAATCCTTTCATTTATTTTCAATCCTAGAAAAAAGTTTAACTCACCCTAAAGACTCAGTTCGAACTTGGAGCTTATTAAATATAAAAATAATTTACCCATTTAAAAACAAACTTTTGACATCTATTTGATATAGTTTTAGGGTAAGAGCCATAACAATAGAGACAACCATACATATCGACTCTAACCTAGTTACATGTGAAAATGTCTTATTGAAATCTATCCTTTCTACTTGTGTGTATACTTGTGTAATCAAGCACACTTTGTTTTAATAGTAATCCCATTTTTCTAGTTTTATTTTTAAAATTCATTTCATCTTAATAACGTTTACATTATTTAGTTTTTCTATAGTTTCCAAATGTTATTCTAATAAATTATTCTAGATCTTCATGCATGGCATTTACCAGGTATTTATCTTGCAGTGCATTATTTATATTTTTGGATTTATTCATCGAAATGCGAAACATATTAGTAATATTAACAGAACTTTAGAGTTTCGTATGTGATATCATGGGGTCAGCTATCTCACCTATTACCTAAGATGTGGGATGATTTAACCTTACTCATGAAGAGGGTTGAAGTTCGTTTATTGCAGTGTCATCCTTCTTCTCTCCGCAATATCGGTCCACATGTCATGCTTTCCTCCTTGTGTGCCACAACAATAACATCTTGTAAAGGATTGAGTTTAGTTATTGTTTACTGATCAGGTTGGGCATGTCCAAGTGTCTCATCAACTCCATCAAGATCATCTTTCAAGAAACCTATGTCATCATTAACTACATTAATAGTTTCCTTAACAGTTTTAGTATCTAAACATGATAACTTTGCTATTAAGGGACTATCCAAGAAAAATGTCTTCGTGCCTTTTCAGTCAAACTTACCAAAATGTTGTTGATCATGCAAAATATGACATTGAATATCAAACATACATAGATAGGACAATGATAATTTCTTACCCTTCCACAGCTCATATGGAGTATATTTTGTACCTGGACATAGGTATACTCGATTAATCAGGTATACCGCTGTGTTTGCTGCCTATAACTAGAATTCTTAAGGCACTATCTTCGTGAGAAGCAGGACTCTGCATAGTTCTACTTTTCCTTTCAACAATCCTATTTTCCTAAGAAAACTCATGACATATACTAAGGATATTAAAAATAATTATAAAATTATTATTATAAAACTCTGTTCTATGATCAGTTCTAATACCTTTAACTTCGTTTATAATGTCATCTTTTCAGTATGAATTTCAAGGCAAAATGACTTGAATAAATCCAATAATTCTGATTTTCACATAATAAGAACCCAAAAAACTCTAATGTAATCATTAGTAGTTAGAAAAATATAGTGTTTTTCTCCTAAATTTTCAGTTTTCATATGACCCATTAAATCTATATCAACACGTTCTAACGAGTTTATAGTGTATGGACTATCTACTTTCTTATGTGAAGCATGTATAGTTTTCCTAATTGACATGAACCACACAGAATTATTAATATGGGTCAACTTTGAAATATCTTACACAGACTGATTAGTGGATAATTCAATAAGTTTTAAATAGTCAATGTGTGTTAGATGTTGATGCCAGAGATTAGAGTTGTTGATAATGGCGTAGTTACATAACTTTGACTTACCTTGTGCTAAGATTCTATAGAATTTAATAGAGATTCATTGAGCTCTCATCGCAGTCTAACCATTTTTGTTAACATAAATATATGCCTCTTTTAAGAAGTTCGCTTCATAATCCTCATTGCACAACTTATTGATGCTTATTGAATTTGCTTTTAAGCCTGCAACATATAAGGGATTTTCAAATTAGGCATACTAATACAATCTATAGTGCCTTTACCACATATTTTATAGTAATACCATCACCAAATGTTACTTTTTCTTTGTTATACTCAACAAAAGAAGTAAATAATGATTTGTTATCTATCATGTGCCTAGACCACCGCTATTTAAGTACTAAAAATTAGTTTTGCTGGCAATCAAGACAGACAAGACAATATAACATCTTAGCATAGAGATATCTCTCTTGATTTTTATTAGTTTACACTTTTATTAGAGTTAGGCATAGTTAAATTCTTAAGATCAAAATAATGTGTTATACTTATGTCCTAGTTTTCTACAATGTTGTTACATAGATACAATCTCTCGTATTATAAGAGTAAACATTAGAAAAATAACCATAACTGCTATTTGTATCCTATGGTGGTGCAGATACACATACCTTCAATTTTAGAAATTTTGTTACCTTCATAACAGTGGAAGTAGCTTGAGCAATGGTAGGCTTAACCTTTGGCTGCTGTCGAATATATACTAGTTCCTGATACTTTTTTCCTATTATATGCACTCCAAAAATCTTATCAAATTTTAACTTTCTTGCAACCAGATGTTGGAGAGGGAAATTAGGTTTTTTTTTTTAAAATCAATCTTAAAAATAGTTAAATTATTTTCTGATTCTGCATTGGAATAACAAAAGATCTTTTCTTTTGAAGGACTGAATCTCTTACTCATCAGCTGTTTCTTATCTTCTTCTAAAAATACAATCATAGAGATGGAATTAGCTTGTTCACTTCAAGCTCCTCATTAATTTTACTTTACAATGCCAACTTGGATTATGTTTCTTCCTTATTCTATATCAAGATTTTGGTTTTCTTGGTGAGCTTCATATTTTGCTTCTTTAGAATCAGTAATACTTCAAACATCTTGTTAGATGCTTCGTGAATATCCTCGTTCTCGTCTGAGTCGTATCCTTCATCCATTGAACCTAAAATATCATGCAAGAGAATCCGTAAACAATAGTAGTAAAATGAACAAAATTATTTGAATCATTATCAGATCCCTCATTAATGGAAAAGTTTGAATAATTTTACATATCTTGCATATTTTTACCCCTATCCCTTTTTCTATTGGCATAGCTACAAGCATAATGGCCATATCCAGAGTATTCATAACACTAAACTCTACTTGACTTCTCAGTAGGGTGTTCTCTTTATCAATTTTAATTTTCACTTTATTGGCTTGAGTTTTATTTTTCTAAGCAGACTTTTTCTTGTTAGAGGTGGTTGAATCATTAACGAAGTTTTTCTATATGAAATGTTTCTTTCAAAGTTTGGCAAACTTCGCAACTACTTAATGGTCATTTTAGAATATATGTCTATTTTAATGCTTTTTGTCTTACTATCCAATGTAATCTTCTTAGACTTCTTTTACTTGTGGTGATTGGCCTGATAAGTTTGTAGATTATTTACCAATTTATCCAAATTTTTGTTTATCTACATCCTTACTTTTTTATATTGTAGTGATTTTAGAGTGAAATTTGTTCAAAAGAGATTTAAGAATTTTTCTCATGACTCTAGAGTCAGTGATTTTCTCTCCCAAATTAAAAGTAATCCTAAACAATATCACTTAGTTTACAATAAAGATATCGAAGGACTCATCATGTTTCATAGTTAGGTTTTCGAAGTTTTTTATTAATATTTAGATTTTGGATACTTTGACAATTGTTTTTCCATCGTGTGGTTTTTAATATGTCCAATGATTCTCTAGCATTCTATACGTACTTATTCTTCTAAGCTTGGCTACATTCACTCCATTGAAGGTCGTATATAGGGCTTGAACTTCCACTGTGAAAGTTCTTGTTCATTAGGAGTCCAATTTCTTTCTGTTTTTTTTTTTTTTTTTCACCTACTAGGAGTTTCCAGCCATTACAAGTTGTTGCTCATGACTTATACATAAGGACACTATAAAGGTTTTCATTTTAGTTTTCCAATAGGAATATTTATGTCCTAACAATGGAGGCCTATTAGTGGATTGCCCTTCTTGTTGCTAATGGAGCTCTATTGCCGCAGCGGGTTTCGGTCCACCGAAACGGGTCCAAAATCGGTCCAAACCCGTTATGATATAATATAAATATGAGGTTGTGTAGCTAGGGTTTGGATTGGCCAAAATAAAAGAAAAAAAAAGGAAAAAAGAGGTGGTGGCTGAAAAAATTTTTGGCCAAAACAAAATAGTTGTTGTGTTGCTGCTCTTGATTTCGGCCGAAGGTGACTTTTGGCTGAATTCCTTCTATTGAGGTGTTGCAGTGACTCCATGCTGCTGTGTGTTTTAGGCCGAAGAACGAAGCAAGGAGAGGCTACTGCTGTGCTTCCTTTTTGGGGTTTTTCGGCGGCTAAAGAACACAAGGAGAAGTTCAGCGGCTATAACACAAAACAAGGAGGGTTTGATCTCAATTCTTGTGTAATTTCATTGAAAATTTCTCTTGTGGTTGAGAACTAGAAAGTTGTAATCCTCTTTTAATATAGTGAAAGTTTTTCAATCGGATCCCTGTGGACGTAGGCATATTGCCGAACCACGTTAAATCTGCGTGTTCTCTGTCTCTGCTATTTTTCTCTTCGTTTAACTATTTGATTCCGCTGGTTGTTACATTAGTATTATTCTGCTATTTTTGCTAACGTTTCTTTAGCTCAATTCATCAAAAAATTGTGAGTTGATCGATTATTTGAAGAACTGTCCTGCGCATGTTCCAATTGTAAAGGCAAACTATGAAAGTGCGGATTCTTTCATGCGAGTAAATTAAATACTTTGGTAATAAAAATAATATATCAATCAAGCATAGAAATTACCACATGGAATCAAATAGATCAACATAGAGAATTTTAAAATGAAAAATATAAAGTAGAAAAACCATTGAAAGATACTACAGTATTATATAAAGTGAATTACAAAAGACTTGACATACAGTCGCTTGACGCCAAAACCGATCAAATAGTTTAAGTTCTAACTTTCTGCTAAACAACCACAAAGTGTTCTACACTCAAATTACTCAAGTCTTTATAATGACTTACCGCTCAAAATGCAGATCTATAAAATATTAAATTGTGAAATTATAAATGAGTAGATATTGCCAAACCCATGTCATAAAAACGCGTGGGTAGTTTGGAGATATTGATTGGCATAGATCTCGCCAAATACAAACAAAAAAGGATGAATTATTCTACCCTTTTTCAACATCAAAGCTCCTTCAATTCCATTTAAGAATTTCTCTACTTTGATGAAGAAGATGACTTATTTGTAGGGCTTGTGCACTCTCTTAATAAACCTTATATTCTCCTTTTAATCATGTCCACTCATTTTTAATCCAATGGATCACGAGAATTAGATTTCTTGATAAACTCTTCTCATTTTCATCTCAAACTAACTTAAAAACTCTCCATATTCGTGTATTCACTTGTCACAAGGTTGACAATGGTAGAAACCATGCACGTTAGCAACTGCGTTCCGCTACCAAAACCGCAGTTCCTACTAGAGCGACAACAATCCTCTATTTAGCCTGTAGCACTTTAAGAAAATGGCTATAATTTTAATAAAAAAGTCCAATTGAGCTGATTCAAGCATTATTGAAAAGAGAATTTAAAATTTTATAATTTCTTTTTATAGAAACGTTTTGTTTTGTTTGTCAAATATGAACTTAAGGCTAATATTTTTCACAACCTTCATTCTTCCTGTTATTTCTTCTCAACCCTGAGCAATTATAACTTTCACTTCGAAATTCTAATTTTAGTGATCTTGGTATCATTTCGAAAGTGGTTCTAAACTCTACTCATCTGTAGCTGATATTATTATGAGATTTGTGAGATAGTAATCAAAATCAAAACTCAATCTATTTATTATAAGTTAAAGAAACATACATTTATAGATATTTCAACACTACACAAATCACTCAACAGGTGATGTGGGACTAAATCTAAAACTAAATCCTAATATACGAAAGCATACTAATTGAATTGCTGATACGATTGTTGAGTCAAAATAGCAATCGGAGTCGGAATCAGAGTCTAATCTAACACTCTCCGTCAATTTAGAGTATAAATATCAACCATATTCAGCTTGTTACATTGATTAAAGAGCACTGTTGGTCATCCAGTTTTAGTTAGAATATCAGCCAATTTTTTTAACGAAGGAATAAATGGAGTATAATTAACTTCTTCACCAAATTATCTCGAACTAGATGACCATCTATCTCTATAAGCTTATTACGCTCATGAAATATTTGATTTTGAGTAATGTAGATGGTAGACTGATTATTATAGTACATAGATATAGGACTTTGGATTTAAACCAAATTTAGTCAGTAAGTTTATTATCCATAACAGTTTGCATGTAGTATATTCCATTGCTCGATACTCTATCTCAGCAAAAAATCGAGATATTATATTTTGTTTCTTACTCATCTGCATGACTAGATTACCTCTAATAAATATAAGGTATCAAATAGTCGACTTCTTGTTACCTTTATACACTACATATCCAGCATTTGAAAAACAGAGATTTGAACATGTCAATATTTTCTATAAAATAATTCATTTCTAAGAGAGCTCTTGATATATGACAAATCTCTCAGAGCAGCTTTCTAGTGTAAATCCTTTTGGTTTATGCATGAATTGTCTTAGTAACCCAATAATAAAAGAAATGTTAAAGTCTAGTAACCATAAGATAGATAAGTTTGCCAACCAATCTCCTATATTACTTGATATCCTTATACAAAGTACTTTCTTCATTCCATACGACTAAATTTGACTCTATTGTACTAGTGGGTTCACATCTAAGTAGACCGGTCTCATTTAAGAGATCTAGTAAATACTTCCTCTGAGAAAGAAGTAACTCATGTTTATAAATATCTTGGCATTTTCATATCTTTAGTTACAAAATATTATTTGAGATAACTCTTTATCTCAGTCAAAACTACTATATCACTTTCAATTAGTAGAATGTCATTTACATATACGACAAAGACTGTATCAGAAGGAGTATGCCAGACAAAGACAATAATGAAACCCAATACCAACAATTATAGTAGAAAACATTTCAAACCAAACTCAAGGACTTTGTTTAAGTCCATAAAATATTTTCTTGAGTTTGCATATTACATTCTCCTCCTGAACAATATACACTAAAGATTGTTCTATATACACATCCTCTTGTAGATCATTATATAAGAAAGTTTTTTTAACATCCAATTGGAACAATAACCAATTGAGATTCAAGATAATAGAGAAGAGGATATGAATGGAGTTTAAATGGCCAAAGGTGAGAAAATCTCAAAGGAATCAACACTATAGATCTGGAAAAAATCTTTCGCAACAAAGTAAGTTTTATAGCTGTCAATCAATCTGTCCAACTTGTACTTGACAGTGTATACCTAGCGACAATCAACTATACATGCGTAAAGTGAAAGAGTGATCAAATTCCAAATTCCACGAGAGACAAGATCCTGCATCTCGTCATCTAGGGTTGTCTGCTAGGAAGGAGATAACATTGCTTCCTCAAATGACCTAGATATAAAAATGGACGAAAGAGAAAGTACAAACTGATGAAACAATGGATTAAATTTATCATATAAAACAAATCACGAAATAAAATGAGCAGAGGTAGACGTTTACCCTTCCGAAGAGCATTTAAAAGAATAGAAATAGGAGCATAAGAAGGTTGCAGATGTTGAGGACCTGCAGCTTGAAAAGTTGGAGCAACATGTAGTAAGCTTGTAGGAGGCACTTTCTGATAGTGGGAGAATACTAACAGAGATTTCTTGTAAGGTATCTTTTAAACCCTTGTACGAGGCCTTGATATTT
This sequence comes from Dracaena cambodiana, assembly GCA_036321105.1. Classification (NCBI taxonomy): domain Eukaryota; kingdom Viridiplantae; phylum Streptophyta; class Magnoliopsida; order Asparagales; family Asparagaceae; genus Dracaena; species Dracaena cambodiana. The sequence goes on along the minus strand of JAYEPQ010000014.1, from coordinate 23,722,255 downwards.
ACTCAACCTCAGTAGTAGACACAAGCAAAGGTAGAAGAAGAGAAGGAACCAACTAGTGGTTAATGTGAAAATGAAGTATGAGATCGACTCAAAGAATGTAACATTAACAGAGGCAAAAAATTTTTTAGATATCGGATCATAGCACTTATACCCTTTTTATATTTTAGAGTAGCCAACAAATTCACACTTGATAGCATGGGGAGATAGCTTTCTAAACTAGGAGTAAATTCTTAAAAAAATATGTACATCCAAATACTCAAGATACAAGAGGAAATATAAGAGTATCAGAATAAAAAGTGAAAAGAAGGTTTTAACACATTAAAAATAAAAGGGTATTCTAATAATTAAATTACAAGCATATAGAATAACATCAAACCACAAATATCTTGGAACATGCACTTGAATTATTATGGTACGAACAATGTCTAGAATATATCTACACTTTCTTTCAGCAACATCATTTTGTTGAGACATGTGAGAATAAGTTGTTTGATGAATAATTACATTATTAGCACAAATAAAGAAAAATTAGCTTTCATATACTCTATACATTATTAGTGTGCAAAATACAAATAGACGTAGAAAATTGATTTAATATTTGTTTATAAAATAGTTCAATTATATTAGAAGCAGTAGACTATTCTTTAACATATACATCCATGTCATGCAAGATCATCCATAAAGAGAAGAAACTATCTAAAACCCTTAACAGAAAAAAAATGACATGGACCCCAAATACTAGAATGAACTAACTTAAATGGAAAATTACTACATAGATTGATTTTATTAGGATATGAAGCATGGTGATATTTACTGAGTATATATGACTCAGTCAAATTAAAATATACCAGACGCATTGGATAAAATGAGACGAATATTCTCGAGAGAACGATGTTCAAGTCATTAATGCCACTATAAAGAAAAATCAGAGAAGCAAACAACTAACACTATTGATGTATCTCATCTAAATAGTACATCCCCCATTAGTCATGCCCCTTATCAATCCTCATTCCAGTCCAGAAGTCCTGTAAAATACAGTAAGTAGGAAATAATGTTACAGAACAATTATTTATTTTAGTAATTTGGCTAATAGATAACAAACTACTTGAAATTTAGGAACGAACAAAATATTATTAAGGGTTAATGAACTAGTATCATGAACTGTTCTATCACTAACTACCATGGCAGAGAAACCATTGACAATATTGTTGAGAGAGTATTTATCTGAAAATATAATGAGGCAAATTTGTTCCTAATACCAGTTTAATGGGAGAAAGATCCAGAATCGATAACCCATGATCGACTAGAGGAGATAATATTAACATCTTACTTGGCAAAGATGCATGAGTAGCATGAGCATTGGCTTTAGTGCATTGAAGATGAAAAAGCCTGCTTGCGGAATTTGAATCATCGGAGAGGATGTCAAAGTGCTAATAGAATTTATTATTGATGAAGTAATCTCTTATCATAGATACAACACCTAAAGAATTAGAGAAACCAGTCGAAAAGTTGATTGTCGAAGCTTGTGCTCATTCTGGATTTTCATACTTCTCTCAGCAGTGCACTGATGTGTGATTTTTTTTTTATACAGTAATCACATTCTTAGGATTCTCTACCACCAATTCCGTCCCGATCACCACGACTGTGACCTCCTCCTAAATCATGACCACAGCCACGATCACAGCCTCATCCTCGACTAGGAAATAGGACAGAGTGGTCATTGGAGATGAGAGGTTGAGTTGCTGATGTAGTAGATCTAGTAAAAATACAAAGAACTCAGGAATACATTGCTATCAGCAAGGGGATACATCACCAGAAAAAATTTGACCCTTCACTTGGGTTAGTAAGGAAAAATTCATGTTGGAGAGAAATTTGAAAATAGCAAGATCTTAATAATATTTTCTCAAAGTATTAAGATCCATGACTAGGGATTGGAAAACCTCAAATTCATCTAATATAGCTCGGAGAGTAGAATAATATTCGGACGCAGACATGTTGACTTGTTTGAGAGTAAACAAGTGCTCATACAGTTCAAATACTCTTGATATATTTTTCTCAATTTTATAGACTTCTTTAAGAGTGTTCTATATCTTTTTTGTAGTTTTTAAGAATATTACATACCAGAGCTTACTTTCTCCTTCCTACTATTAAAAAGCCATATATTCATGCAATAGTCATTTGTAAGCCAATTTGTATAGATATGATTTTTTTTTTTTGTGTGGATCTTCTAGTAAATGCATAACTTTTTGCTGAGCATCAGTAAATACCTTAAATAATTGAGCCCATAAAAGGTAATTATTATCATTCAACTTAATAGTAGTAGAAGTAAAGTTTTTTGAAAATAAGTTCTTAGTCATAGTAGTAATAAAAAGGACAGTAATAGTAAATGAATCATTTGAAGTGGATGATGCAATAGAAAGAAGTTTGATAACACAACTTAAAGAGAAGTGATTTAGCTGAGAAAGCTTATTTAGGTGTCAAAAAAACTTGTAGTCGAGGAAGTAGGCGAAGAGTTTGGACTGTTGTTAATCAGAGGAGAGATCCTATAACTCAATCAAAACCAACAATCAATCAAGCTCTCGATAGTGGCAAAGATCTTGATGGTGGTTGAGCTTCTCGATATTTCAACAAGGCTCTTGATGGCTCTCTTGATACTTGCTTTGGTGTTTCGAGGCATACAAATAGGAAGATTAGTTTTATGCTGTTGAGTGGATGGTTAGATTTATTCTTAAACTTGCTCTGATTTGATGTCAGATGGTAATTAGAATTAAAACTCATTATATTTATTATACGTCAGAGAATACATATATTTATAAGTGTTCCAATACCATACAAATCACTCAACGGACGATGTGGGACTAAATCAAAAACTAAATCTCAATACAAAATAGTAGTCTAACTGAATTATTAAAGCAATTACAGAGTCGGAATAGGTTTTAATTGGAGTTGAAATCAAAGTTAGAGTTGGAGTCAAAATCTAATCTAATAAGATTCACGTTGTAGATTTGTTAAATCAGCCATATCCATTGTATTAGTATTTATCAAACTTGATTTTGGTCAATTACTTGGCCTAATTTTTTATGAGTTTTGACACGATTTTCCACATAGATGGGACCAAGAATGCTAACAAAAGTAATAGCAAACAGTTGGATACTTGAAGAATATCAATGACTTCATTGCATGAAAATTATTTACATACCAAGTATGGGAAAAAAAAGGAAACAAATACTTATGCATATTTTTTCCCCCAATTAATAGCTTAGACAAAAAGTACTAGATCCATGTTAGCTCTTCCAGACTATGTGAAGTCAAGCCGTTGTTGGTACATAACAGCAGCTAAAATAGCGAATTAGGCTCTTTCTTTTCTGCAATAAACAAGGATAAAATGCTAGGGTAACATCACTAAAGTAGAACATTAGGTAACTCATTACAGTAGTAAGCTAGGATACAGCAAGTTTAGAGACTTCATCGTGCTGTGAGGTCGACTTTGAAATTGCTTTGATTTGTTGGATTAAAATAATTGGTCATGCTACTTTCTAATAGTTCTTTCAGCATTCTCTTCAACTTCTCTGAGTTGATTAAACCCAAATTGTGGAAAAGTCAATAAAAAGAATAATTTGTCATAGTTTATTTTCATATTCTATAGCTTTGTTCAAGCGCATTTCTTACTTCCCTGCACAGTAATTGACCCATAAATCAGGCGGAAGCAACTAATTGTAATGATGGCATCAAGTAACATACATTTTCACCATATATGAATCTATTATGAACTTGATTACATATGTTGATCTGGCTATTCTATGTTGTCATCACCTACCCGAGTTTCTTAGGTTTTAAGTCTTTGAGAAAGTCCACTGTTTACAATTTGAAGCTGGCATTGGAGGTACAAAATATCAATTTCTACGTTAAAAGTTAAAATTAGACGCATATTAAAAATGATTATTGAAGCTTATTGTAGCAGTGTTTTTACACGTATGAGAGATTCCTGGCAAGATGTATAATAGAAAGCAACAGGAATTATTGGCTAGGAAACTTCGGACACGTCGTGCCTAGAGGAAGAGATAAAATATTGTTTCATATTTTAGCTTAGAAGAAAATAAGGTAATAGATTTTCATAGATAATATGTCAAGCCTTTTGGGATGTTTGTGACACAGCACTTTTAAACTCTGTTTGGTTTGAGAGCAAATGAAGGAAAAGAAAAAAAAAAAAAAAAGAAAGAAAATGTATTCTATTATTTAGTTTGAAAGAAAATTTAAAAGAAAAGAAAATATTTTATTACTAATCAAATATTAAGGAAAAATCGATTTCCAATTTCTTTTCTTTCCTCTTTTCTTTCCTCTTTCTTTTTCCTTCTTCCATTTTCTTTCAAACCAAACACAGTCTTGATTTCTTTATATAAATTTATCAAAGTGAGATAAGAAAATCTGCAAATTACATATAGCACAATCAAAAGTTCACTAGTTATTTCATAGGAAACGTAGTATCATTAGTCCTGACATTTTCATGCAAAATAGAGAAGCTTCTATCAACAACAAAAAGGTAAAACACACATTTCATGTATCATTAATATGGTACATATATTGTTAGGGGAAAGCCTCTTGCAAAGTTATGATATACTGCACCGATGCTGGGGAAAGCTTGCCATAATCTTGGGAAGGAAAGGTAATACACTTTTACTTCGTACACACTCGTATTCTAATCGCACATTGTTAGCATGGTATCCAAATAACTGTAAGATAAATAATAGAAGAGCTGGTACTGGAAGAGGAGGTAAATGATAAGTTTTGGACATTGTGTCTTAGAGTTGCACAACCAGTAAAGTTGAATGTCTAGGTATCAACATGGATAAGATAGTGAATCTGCAACTGTAAACGTAATATATGTACTAAGAAAGGAAAGTTTTTAGTCAAATTTTATGTATTCATGTCCAGTAAATGGGGTCAGCATATTTTTCCTAAGCAAATCTAGATATCACATGATCTTCCTGAAACAACATATTTTCACGAAGAGGGCCTTTTTCTATGTTTATTTATTTCTGCAGGCATGTCTTTGTATGAACTAATGGGGTCAATTACTAGGGGTGTCGCCTTTTTTCTGTTTGTCTCAAAAATTATTTCCTTTCTTTCTTTCGTTATAGATTTAGAACCTATACTCAACAGCGATTATTATCAGATAGATACATGACAAGTCTGCATTATTGTTAAGTTTTCATATTACAAGTTGACTGCCCACGCCGGTCAAGAAAGTTAAAAATTACTTGGAAACAAACTGTAGACAGTAAAATAAATGATACCTCCAAAAATAAGTGCAGAGCCCAGAATAACAATTTGGTTAGAGAAGCATTGAAGCCCACATAACAACATACAAATAAGTAGGGTTTCAGACGGAAAGAAGTGGCAATTCAAGAGGATAACTTAGAAATGAATTTAGCTTAGTTAGAGTTAGTTTGATCGCCAAGTATCAGTCAATATCCCTACCCAGTAGTCAAACTTGGTCAAACTTTTTGAGGAATCCTCGTGACAATGGAAGGTTCATCATAGAAAACTAGTCCCATAGAATTCAGCCATGCAGAAAAACGGTTGATAGTGCAAAGAGGATTAGATTTTAATCTTAACGAGAAAGCAATTAAATGACAGCATTATTCTTATTATATACCAAGGATTGTGGCCTAGTTAAAGACATAACCAAACTATAATGTCTCAAATTACATCATAAAAGTTTTAGCGATATAATCTATTTTTGGAAAATGCATTACCTCTAGATATCTCAATAATAGATACACGGAGCCTTTGATAAAGAATCATGCTATCATAATAATATACAACAGAAAAAATCAGATCTTTCTACAATCCATTCATAACAGAACATCATCTATTACAATACTGAAAAGAAAATACAAACATGTATAATTAACATCAGTGAGTAGCTCAATTGTATTTAGATACACTATCCAATTAGATAAAATGAGCTACCCACGATACAAAGATCACAAATTTAATGCCAAACATAATAGTTGAGAGATAGAAAGATTATTTACAGCAAAAGAAAAATGGTAGATACTTCACAGTTTTAGCAGTTAGCATCGACCTTAAAGTAAGGTCATCAATTGGCATATCTACTTCATTCTTAACTGCATGATCTTCGACACATGGGCAGTGAGGGGCAGTGAGGGAAACCCAAGATCAGACCTAGAGAAAAATAATTTGGACACGTGGGCAACAAGATAGCATGGAATGAAACAATTAATTTAGAAAAGATACTTTAAAATATCCAAATAGGGTTAGTACGTATATACAATTGGTTATTGTAGAACGAGGAAAATTGTCCAAGTTCAAAATCCAAATAGTAGTAGTAGTAATAATAATAATAATAATAATAAATAAGTAAATAAAAATAATAATAATAATAATAATAATAATAAAAGGGATGCTGAGCCTCGCACTCATGTGAGGCTCCCAGCTTCGCGTGAACGCAAGGCTCAGGGAGGCCACACAAATTCAAAAAAAAAAATTTTTTTTGGCCCTTGGCCAGCCTTGCGCCTGCGAGGTTGGCGATCTCCATCCCGCGCAGTAAACCCCGACCTCATGCATGATTTATTCGGTTTTGTCTTGAGTTATTTTGCAATTCCTAATAGATTCAAATTTTAATCAAAATCAAATTAATTTTTGGGTGCATGATTCCAATTTAATTATATTAGTGTTTGATAATTTTACAAATTCTATTTTGAGTTTCATTAATTGTTGGATGAAGAATTCTAGATCAACTTTGTTTGAGTTTGATAATTCTATAAATTCTAATTAAATTTTAATTTGAATTTAATTGATTTTGGGAGAAGAAATAGGACCCGATTCAATAAATTTGGAGCAAATCAAATCAAGAAAGAATTCGAATATCTCATCAAGATTACAAAGAGATTTTGATTTTATCTAGAAGGAAACCAGATCTTATTCCAATCTATAAGAAAATCTCTTCAATAACCGGTAGCCTATAAATACCCCAAAGAGAACCCAAAAGGGACCTTCGTCAATTCAATTAACGCACGAGTGTTTTGAAGTCTTAGGACCGGCAAAAAAAAGAAAATCTTTAGCCAGATCTCTCTTGTTCGAGTTTCCTTCAAGAATCAGAAGAGACGCTAAAGAAATCTCCATTGCCTCCAACCATCGACGTTAAATCGTCAACAGGAAAAGGACCGATTCCTATACTAGACTCGAATCCCACGTCTTTTCTGTATGTTTTTATTTTCTTTTCATTGTAATCAAAAAAGAAAAAGAGAAATTTTGATAATCTGTAATTTCTCTCTATTTAATATTAATGGAAAGATCTCATGTTTTTTGCGAAAATACAGACTGGCAACCACAATGGGAGAAATCTCTTATACTGAAGAGGAGATAATAGTCCAATCTGACGTTAGCGAAATTGAAGAAATGATGGAGAAGTTGGTGATCGAGGTCGAGGTCGACACAAAATTTTCGACATCACCTGAACAAAAAGATAACCTGATAGTTTTGGATGACAAGGAGGCGTTGATCCATCAATAGCCACTTGGATTTCCAAACTCTGGTCCATCAAAACAAACTGTATTCCTTCCAATATTCAGAGAATTTGCTGCGTTCGATGCCAAAGGCCAACCCATTGTTGCACAAAGACGGACCAGAATTTGCAACTGGAATCGGAGAGAATGCCGTAAGGCACTCAAAGCTCGTTTCGCATGTCAGGCTCAAAATTATCCTAGTACAAGTCAAAAAGGATGTCAGGCTCAAAATCAGCCTAGCATGAAGCGAGGAGGATTTCAGGCTCAAAATCCGCCTAGCATGAAGCGAGAATGATACTAGATTCTAAACCAGCCTAGCACATCTCAGCTTGGCCAGTCCAGCAGACCTCAGCCTGGCACTACAAGAAAATGGATTTTTAGTGACGACAAAAGTCGTCACTGAATCTCTTCAAGTTGTCACTAAAAATATTCAGTGACGCGTTTAGTGACGACTAAGTGTCGTCGCTTATGTGGCCATCACTGAAGGTTTTTGTGACGACTTTTAGTGCCCGTCACTGAAAATAGTTTTCAGTGACAACTATGACTTGTCACAAAACACGAACTAGCTTGTCACTATAACATTTGTTTTTGTAACAACTAATATCGTCACTAATTCGTATTTGTGACAACAATAATTGTCACTAAAAAGTTATTATATCGTCACTATTATGACTCTTCAGTGACGACTTGTTTTTCAGTGACAACGATGACTTGTCACAAACCACTAACTAAATTGTCACTATAACATTTATTTTGTGACAACTAATATCGTCACTAATTCGTAATAGTGACAACAATAGTTGTCACTAAAATGTTATTATATCGTCACTATTACGATGCTTCAGTGACAACTTTCAACATGACTAAATCGTATTTGTGACAATAAAACTTGTGACAAAAAAACTATTACATTGTCACTATTATAACTCTTTAGTGACGACGTTCGTCATCACTAAATCGTATTTGTGATAACAATACATGTCACAGAAAACATGACTATTTGTCACTACATGTATATATAATATTATATAATGACCTTAACTACAAAATTAGTGACTATTCGTCACTAAAAACTCAATTTTAGTGACTAGTTTATTACTTGCTACTAAAACAATTTAAACTTTAATGACAATATTTAGTTTTCATCACTGAACAATTAGTTTTAGTTACAAGTTTGCGAGTTGTCACAAAAATAATTTATGTTTTAGTGACGGTATTTAGTTTCCTTCACTGAACATTTAGATTTAGTGACAATTATTTTAGTTGTTACAGAAAAAATTTATGTTTTAGTAACAAACTATATTTTTCTTCACTGAAAATTCAGTTTTAGTGATGCGTTTTTTCGTTGTCACAAAAGATATTTACATTTTAGTGACGATATATATTTTCTCTTACTGAAATCTCAATTTTAGTGACAAATGTTTTTGGTGTCACAGAAAAAATTAATTTTTCAGTGACGATTTGCCGCCTTCGTTACTGAAAATTATATTTAGTGACAATTTTTCTTTGTTGTCACTGGAATATTTACGTTTTAGCAACGAGTTTTAGTTACCGTCACAAAAAAATATTTTTTAGTGACAAATTTTAGTCGTCGTTGCTAAAAAATTTATAATTTAATCGCGATATTTCATTCCCATCACTGAAAACTATGTTTTTGTGACAAGTTTTTATCTGTTGTCACAAATAAATATGTTTTTGTGACAATTATTTGTATCCATCACAAAAAACACAATATTTGTGACAACATTTAATTTTTGTCACAAATATTCAGTTTCAGTGACAATTTTAATACTCGTCACTAAGATATCGTCACTAAAGACCCATTTTCTTGTAGTGTGGCAAGCTTAATACTTCTTAGCCTGACTAGCTTAGCAAAGGACAGCCTAACACATCTCAGCCTGGCCAGCCCAGCACACCTCAGCCTGGTCAGCCTAACACTCTTCAGCCTGGCCAACCTAGCACTTCTCAACTTGGCAAAAGACAGTCTAGTACATCTCAGCCTGGCCAGCCCAGCACATCAGTCTGGCCAGCCTAGCACTTCTCAGTATAGCAAAAGACAGCCTATCACATCTCAACCTGGCCAACCCAGCACACCTTAGCTTGGCCAGCCTAACACTCCTCAGCCTAGACAGCCTAGCACTTCTCAGCTTGGCAAAGAACAGCCCAGCACACCTCAAGTTGGCCAGCCTAGTACTCTTCAGCCTGGCTAGCCTAGACTTCTCAGCTTGACAAAGGACAGCCTAGCACATCTCAGTCTGGCCAACCCAGCACATCTCAGCCTGGCAAGCCCAACACTTCTCAGTTTGGCCAGCCCAGCCCTTTTCAGTCTGGCCAGCCCAGCACTCCTCAGCCTAGCATGAACAAAACTAGACATCACCCTGGCATAAGTAAACTGAAAAACTAAACTAAATCTAAGCTAGTACGCAAGGCTAGTTTTAACTAAGCTAGTGTGCGAGCCTAGGCTAGTACGCTAGGCTCATCCAACATGCGAGGATCTCCCATGCATGAGGCTACAGTTAGGCCTTAGCCTCATAAAAGAACAGAAGAATACAAGGCTACCCAGCAGTTTCATGCAAAACATCTCAAAACTAATGCTGGATATCGAACCAATCTGAGAGTTGACAAATATAACTTCCATGACTTTACTGAAGCACCTGTCTGGACAAACAGACCTCACACAAGAAGCGAATCTCACCTGCAAAAGATAGTTATATCAGCACCGTATGATGAAACTCTGGATTTGCAAAGATATCTCATAAGTAAAAGAAGGGTGACAAGACCTCATCAGCTCTACTATTGTGAAGAGTTGATCGCAGCAATTTTGACTCACTGTCGCTGTCAAGCTCCAAGACCATCTGCGTTTAACCGGTTGTCAGTACCGGAATCCAATCTTCCAGAAAGAAGATGGCTGCAAAAAATAAAATTCTGATCAGATCAAGACTTGCCCATTTTCACATTTAACATGGTGAATAAGGGAAAGAAACCAGTCGTCGAAAAATATGCCTTTGATGCGGAAGCAGAGAAAACCTGTCATCACACATGCCTCAGGACAAGCGTGATGGCTCCCCGTGATTGCAAAAGATTGGCAGAGGGTTCTGATGATGAATATGAAGTGTTCACGATTATTCGTCCATAGCAACATTGCGATCGCACGCTTCCTCTTAATCTGGCAGGAGGACAGTCTACGTGATCGAACGGTCGGCCGAGATGAGTTAAAAGATTGAAGCGCAAGAACTTCTCATCCAAGAGCAACAAAGGAGTATCAAAGACCTCAAAGCAATGATTGAAAAGGTCTTGGAGAACACTCAAAATAACATAGAAGATGGAGTAGGAGGTTCTTCCTCTTCTGATGAGGCCAAGAAGGATAAGACCGAATCCAACCCAGACGTCGAGGGAAAAGGCAGTGAGGATGAAATTCTGTTGATCCTCACGCCAAAAAATTGGAGAAGTTTCAAAGTCAAATAGAAATATTAATGCACCGGAAAGGGTTACAGAAGATGGGGTTACGAGACCCTACCCGATAGAGTAGGTTTCCATCCCTTTTCTGACCAATTATAAACCTTTCAAGTTAGAGTCATATGATGGGAAGGGATCTCCGAGCCAGCATATGTACTATTTTTTTCTTAGACCGACCATCTAAAGGGCAATGATCCAGTGATGACAAAGATCTTCGCAAGTATCCTGCTAGGGCCTGTATTCACTTGGTTTATGCAACTGCCTCCAGAAACTATCAATAGTTGGTCTGACATGGAAAGAAAGTTTCAAGCCCGCTTCTTCGAATACGATACCAAAGTATCCATCCACTCTCTTCTGGCGAACAAACAAAGAGAGGATGAGATGTTTAAAAGTTTCGTTGAGCATTTTCGCGAAATGTCAGTGCGATGCCCGCATGGCATGTCGCAGGAAACATTGGTGGAGACTTGCAAATATAATCTTCAGATCAGGATATTGGTCAAAATGGGAGCAGTAGAGTCCAAAACCTGTAAAGATCTAGTCAAATAAGGATAATAAGTAGAGGACATAATTCGACGTATCAATGAATACCATACCAAGAGGAGGTGACCATGAATCGTAGCAGCCACAATCATGATCACCAAACCTGCTGCAAACAAAAAACCACAAAACAATCGAGATTCTTCTAGATCGCGACAGACATATGATTTTAAAGATGAACAAGCAACCATGCTCTTTCACGTACTGAATAAAAAGAAAAGTCTCAGATTACCCGAAAATCAAAAACCAGAGAAGGCTGGAAAAATAAATGATTCCAAGTATTGTCTCTACTATCAAAATATTGGGCACCCAACCAAACATTGCTACGTTCTGAAAGATAAGATTTAGGCACTCATCGATGCAAATATGATCCAGTTGAGAGCTGAACAGAATAAGGTGTCTGCAAATGCGACAATAGCAAAATGACTATCATAAATAAAAAAAAGACAAAAGAAATCAAAAAAAGAAAAAAATGTACGAATTTTTATTGTCTAATGCCACCAAGTCAACGGGAAGAGAGTAAAACTCTCGCTAACCCTATCATACTAGCGGTAAGAGGATGAAGTCAAACAGTGTAAAGCAAGAACTAAAGCATGAAACTAACTCGAGATAAAGCCAGCATAAAGTCATCCAGATGCGAGGCTAACTCGAAATTAAACCAGCATGCATGATTATCCTAGTGCGCGAGGTTAAGCCAGCGCACAGAACTCATCCAGAATAAAAAAATGAATAGAAATGTGAGGCTAAGGTTCAGCCCCGCATAGTCTATTACAAAGTTGAAAGTAATCTATCACCACATGATGAACTTCACGTGCAACCTAACAAGTCCCATGTAGAGGGTGGGACCCACATCTAACCAAACAAAGATATTTATGAAGTTAGCGTAAAGAACGCGAGGCTAATACATGTGAGCAACACAAGACTATGCAAAAAAAGCCAGTGTATAGGACTCATTCAAAAGTGCAAAAACTCCAAAATGCGAGGCTAATTTGCAACCACACGTAAAACAATTGAAACACGAGGCTATCTAGTGAACTACGTGACTTTCATTACTGGAAGAGATGCATGATACAAGGCAAAGTTGCAGCCAAGCATAAAACTCTCAACATGCAAAGATAAGCCAGCGTGCGACAGACACAGTATGCAAGGCAGATCCAAAGCGTGAAGAAGTCCAAAATGCGAAGCTAACTATCAGAACTTCAAAAAAGAAGAAGGTGGTCAATTGAATTACAATGATCATTCAAATGAGGCCTACACAGGGGGTAGCATCTACACCAATAAACCTTGTATACAATGCAAAGCAAATATATTCCCAATTACTGTTGAGGATCATAACCAAAAAATATATAGGATTTAGAGAGATTGGCTACAAACTTGTCACCGGTTAGCATGTGCCAGTGAAGTTAATTGTTGTGCTAGCACAGTTACTGTCAGACAAGGCAACTGCTGCACTGGCTGCACCGGCAAGGATGTACTCCACCGATGCAGCTAACTACACTAACAAGGCTCACATCCAAGGGTAGATAGCTTCTGACACAAATAGACTGCGAGCAGTAGCTACTGCACAATAGTTCAACTTGTACCCATTTATGGATGGATAAGAGGTAGAATTAGCGATGTATAATATATAAATGTCATGAAAGACTGAGTTTTTTATTTAAGAAGATTATAGACAGTGCTATTGGATTTATAGATCAAATATATGGCTAAAATACTGAGAGAGTATATGGTTGACAATATAGGGGTAGCTATATGAGCCATAATTGGACTCAAGTTTTGACGAGGTTAAAATTAAGATTAGCAAAAACAATATAAATGAAAGCTGTGTGGAATCAAATTTTCTTTTAAACTAAGAAAAGTAGACTCGTTTAGAGTCACGAGTAGAGAGTTGTGATTATTTTATCAAGATCTATTGAGTTGATAGCAAAAGCTCAGCATAGAAGGGGGTCACTCCAGGATTGGAAGACCCGAGATTTTTTTCTACCTGAAAAGAACTAAAAAATATTTTCATTTTAATGAAAATATGTTTATGTAAATGAGAGAGTTTCCTATGTAAGGACATGGTACAGAAGTGTGATTCCTTGTCTTGTCTTCTAGTGGAAGTATTTTGGTGTTGGGCTTGATGGAGGAGATCTTGCTAGCAGAATTCTCGCCAGCGGCGTTCTCTGGAAGATAAGCCTATGGCTAGGTTTGAAAGGAAGAAGATAGGAGATAAGATTAAAAAAACAAAGGATGAGGGACTTATCTCTATTCTTATACTTATAAAAGAAAGGAGGATAAGGAGCATAGTGGTTTTGTTCTTCTCCAACCCCCTCTCTCCCAAATAACAAATGTGTCATGGTCCATTACCTATGCTAGTCAAATGATTGTGCCATGAGGAAAAATGAAATTAAAAATGTGATTATGGGGCTAACGACAATGTTGTTACACACTCCCAAATTCATGGAGAGAAAGAGTGTGCGTAAATTTATAATTGGAAATCAATAAAATAACAAGCTTCTTTCATATATCTTTTTTTAGTTTCTGATGAGAATCATATATTGCAAATTTATATCCTCCATATTATCTATTTTTGTATATAGATAATACTATTCGAATATTTTTAGTATGCTTTTCAGCTAAACCTATTCCTACAAAAAGATGGCATAAACTCAGAGCCGGATTATGAAAGTAAGTCCAGAAAAGAGTTAAAAGTGAGGAAAGCTACAGGATCATGAAGCTGTAGAGATCCAAACTTCAATACAGTCATTCATGTCAAAAGAAGAGGATAAGAACTTCATGTGGAAGAAAAATGGAGTCAAGACTTCACAACTTTAGCGCTATTTGGCAGAATTTGCCGCCATTTAGCGGCTTAATGGGCCCCAATCTAGATGAGATTTTTATGAGTTCTTCGAAGTAATGTTGTGGTTACTCACTTGTACTCAGATTAGAATTTGATTCGATGAGACCTATATATTGGCCATATCCTTGTAATCTAGGGCTTTTATGAAGTAATTTTGTGCTCGTAGTTATAAATAAAATTAGAGTTTTGCCGAAAGAGTGACGACCGCGATACTGAACTCCGGAGGTATCTTTTACTTTCATCATTATTCTTAGGTAATTTTCTTTTATTTGCTTTTTAGTTTAATTTAATCTTGCTTTCTCGATTAGATTTTCTTACTTTCATGAATAAAATTATGATTTTGATAGCTAGAACTATGAGTAGTTAAGTTAGTTTAGCTCTAGGATGTAGATGAAATTAGGAATCAATCATATAAATTGCTCTTTATTATTTTCTTCCTAACGTAAAAATAAAAAAAAGATATTTTTTTTCCATGAAAAGATTAAAATACAAAATTCGGAAATTAATACTTTGATAGGTTATACTTAAGTTAAATTTCTTGATAGCCTATACTTAGTTAGGATTCGGGGTTGTTAGTTTTCATCTTCTTCACTGAATTATCTAATGATTTAATTTGTTTTTATGCAAAGTAGTTTCTTTGATTAGTTATATTTGTACATCACTTGATATCTCATACTTAGAATACTTTAAATAAAGATTAAAACTAAAAGGTCATTTTTTATGATAGAAAGAAGATGATAAAAGTAATACATGGTTGTGAACTAGTGGATTGTATATCCTAGACTAATTAGAATAATTCAAATTCAACTTATAATCTTTGTTAGTCCGTTAGAATAATAGGATTAGGAAGAACGCAAAAACACCTTAAATTCTCGTGGAAACGACCTATTTGCGCTACAACCGACATTGTGCGTTTGCAAAGGATTTTTCACATAAAGCATGTCGTTGCTGGGGATCGACAGTATTTTCTTTCTTTTTCTAATGGTTTACGGGTTAACAGCGTGTGTTGAGTGTGTAGAGACCAGAAAGTGCAGATATAGGAAGGAAAAAAAGATCAGAACAGTTTCAGAGTTGCGTAGCTGAAACCAGATAGAAAATCTCTATAGTTCTGCCACTAATTGGTGGCAAAAACCGCCAAATAGCGACAGCTTAGGCGAATCCTGACCCTAGTTTCTTTCCAGTTCAGTATTTTGGTTCTATGTTTTTATTAAAAAATTTAAAAAAATTTAAAAACAGTAGGAATTACATCTTTACTTTAATCATATTTTTTTTCACCGTTTTATCTTCACTGCACCTCACTTCTTGCATTAGTTTAGAAAACTCACGCATCCACTCACGGTCGCTGGTTCATGCCACATTGAACCCGTGATCAATTTGGTCCACTAGTGTGATCAGATTTGTTAATGCGAGATAAGATGGACCCACAGTTTAAAGTAAGTATAAAATTCAAAAATGGAAAATTCAGTACGAGAAATGAGAAAAATTGAAGTTATTTTCAAATCTAATTCTTTCTTTCGAGCTGTTCAATGGCCCCTCTACGTAATTCTTCCGAATTTCGAATAGTACTCAAAATCCTCTGTTTTCGATTATCTAATAAATCATTTAATGAAAGTAGATTATCTTAACATTAATTTCACAACTTCCATGATCTCTTCCCGAACCAAACATGAATCTTTCGATTCATTTGGCTCTCACGCTCCCTTTTTTATTTTATGGACATTCCCGTATCTTTTTTTAATATAATGAGCCTATCCTCTCTATTTCTGTTTGTATTCAAACATATCAAAACCGATACAAGAACAGAATATTAGGAGGACTCTTCCAACCAGACAAAAAATCTATAATTGTCAGCAAAGTTGTTTCTTTATTTGTTCTTTATTTCATTGAAAATAGATATTTCTATATTATATATTCCCGATCCTCCAGGATCGATGTTACCCATTGAGCACATTACTGCTGTTATACATCAAACTTCCACACGCAGCAGGTAATTACAATGAACTGAAATCACAGTACATCAGTATGCTCCCTAGATTCACTAGTTCTGATTCTGAAGATGTATCTCTTTATCAGTGAATTTTAGGAAGTGTGCGTGATGATTAAACTGCAACACTTATCGGAGGATGCAATTAAGCTCTGCTTCATTCCATTCGTTCTCAAAGATAATGTCAAGAAATTATTGTACAGTATGTCTACTGATTCAATCACTACTTAGGATGAATCCGTCACGATATTTCTTAAGAAGTATTATCCCATGCAAAAGATGATAAAAATTTAAAATCAAATTAATCAATTCCGTCAAGTGTTGGGAGAACCCTTCTGAAAATACTTAGAACGGTTCAAAAATTTATTAGTTCAGTGCCCACATGATGCAATAGAAAAGTAGCGGTTGTGTCAAATCATGTACGAAGAACTCAATTACACATCCAAAACTCTTCTTGAGTCCATGTGTCGGGGAAAGTTTATGAAAAAGAATGAGGATAAAGCTTGGGACTTCCTTGAGGACCTATCAAGGAAAACCATGCAGTGGGAGAGTCCCACTGAAAAATCCAATGCATCAACTTCTATATAAAAGGGTGGGATTCATAGCATCAACAGTTCGATAGCTGTCGAATCTAATATTGCAGCCCTTATGTGGAGAATTGCGGCGTTGGAGACTCCTAGTGCTCCACTAGTGGGTCAAGTCAATCAAATATAAAGTTCCACATGTTTTAATTGCAGAACTCTAAATCACATTATGGAGGAGTGTCCATTGTTAGTAAATTCCATGGGTCAGACATTTGAGCAGGCAAACGTCTTATATCCAAGACCTATGAATAATCCATACGCTCCTACATACAATCCTAATTGGAGGAACCATCCAAATCTCTCACGGGTCAGGGGCAATATCAGGGAGTCCCCAACTCTAATATGTAGCCTCCAGCCAATGGTCAGTTTTCAAAACCAAATGTGGGTGCTTATTAACACCCAAATACTTCAAATTAAGGGGACAACCAGAATAGACCCCTTGCGCATAATCAATCCTATCCACAACGGGGGACTAACAATGATTATGATAACAATGATTATGGCTAACGACACTTAAAAGGAATGTGGAGAACTTTTTCAAGACGATGTCAAATTTAGACACACAAATGCAAAATTTAATGAAAGTGCCTACTTACTTTATATAATAGACCGACAAACAATTTCTTGCAAGTTCTCAGCCGATCAAGAATATAGAGTAGCATGTTGGACAGTTAGCCACACAGCTGAGTGAGCGGAGGCCAAGTATTTTTTCGAGCCAACTAATAATAAAACCCAACTCTAACTCATCTCAGTTTGTTTCATCCCATATTTACCAATGCAATGCCATTCACATGCTCAGATCTGGCAAGCAAATGGACAATAATGTAACCATATCCCCTGATCTCACTCCTACTATTTCGCAGGCTACACCATTTTTTCCATCTCTTTCTCCACATATATCTCCATCACCTCCATTACCATCACATGCTCATTCAAAAGAACCTATTGTTAAGCCGAAAGCACCATATACAAATCAATTTAGAAAGCCTTCATCGCAAGTAGAGAAGATTCTTGAAATATTTCAACAGGTGAAGATTAATATTCCACTCCTTGATATTATACAATAGGTTCCTACTTATGCCAAATTTCTCAAGGATTTGTGTATTAAGAAATGAGTAAGAAACATTGCTGAGAAACATTTTCTTGCTGCAAATATATTATAAATTTCTCTAACTCCTTGCTTATCAAATAAAAAGATCTAGGATCCTCCACAATCTCATGCACTATTAGAAACACTACATTTGATAGGGCATTGCTTGATCTAGGGGCTAGTGCCAACTTGCTTCCTTACACTATTTATAAGCAACTGGGGTTAGAAAAATTTCAACCTACCAAGGTCATATTACAGTTAGTTAATCATTCGATTAAGAGACCACTAGGTATGGTTGAAAATGTGCTCATTAAAATCGGCGAGTTCATCTTTCTAGTAGATTTCATTATCTTAGAAACTGAGCTGATTTTCAATTCATGTAATCAAATTTCCATTATCTTGGGTGGACCATTCCTTACAACTTTAAATGCATTAATTGATTTCAGGAGTGGCCTCATGAAACTATCATTTGGGAATATGACTGTGGCATTGAACATATTCAATATGGATGAGCACACAATGAACTCCCTCATTGAGGTAAACATGATTCACAGTTTGCACTCTTATTCTACCTCTTGTGCTGATGATAAATCCTCATTTGACCAAATTTTTGAAGATGAGCTCATATTATTAGATGAATTGGCATATACTAATTCTACATATGATGACACTTGTGCAAATATGCCATTCATTTATGAGCAAATTTTTGAGGATTTGTTTGTAGAGGAGCTTGCATTACTTTGTGAGTTAGAAGGGCCACCATCACACTTCACAATTAGTTCACTTGATCATGTTGCACTCTTCTCACCTCACGATATTCCTACATGTGTGCTTGTTACTAACGATGATTGTAGGTTTATAATGAAAAATTCTTTAACCCAAATAGTAATGCTTATATGTGGACAAACAAAAAGCGTGGGCGGTATAAGAAACAGATAGATAATTTCGTGACTTGTAAAAGGACGATGAGATACAATAATGCACCCACTTCACATTTGAAATGCACACACTATGAAAGTGAGAAGCGATCGAGAGGTTGTAATCGCTTTTTATGCATTAATAGGGTGACAATATTGAGATCGTTAATTTACGACTCTCATTATTTGTATAATATTTGCACAATAGTTTTCATATATATTTTACCACCCTTTGTTCGTATATGAGGGTATACATGAGTTTAGGTGTGGAGGAGTGGGTTAGAGTATTTTTTTCGTATTTTTCTAGGATTTTTAGTTTTTTTGTAGAATTTTTATTTTACTTTTAGATTTTTAGATTTGTTTATTTTACACTTTGGATAGTTTTTAGGGTAAAAAATTTTGAAAAAAATCTAAAAAAAGTAAAAAAAATCAGAAAAAAATTAAAAAAATACAAAAAAAAATTCTTTAATAAATTAACATAATTACTAATAAAAATAAATTTAGATTTGAAATTTGATAGGAGAGTAGATTTGATAACACTTAGAATTTTATGAAAAAATAAAAATCTAAAAAATAAATACCATTGGTAGTAATTTTAAAATAAGTATACATCTATTTTTCACTTCACAATAGTTTATAAGGTTAATGACAAAAATGATAACGATTAAATAGTCTTCTCTCTCTAAACAAGAAAAAAATGAAAAAATAATTAAAAAAAAGTGATGAGCCTGATATTTAAGGCAATAATCCTAAAAAAGGAAAAAAAAAATAGGGAGCCTGGTATTTAAAGCAATAATCCTTTAGAAATGGAAAATAAAAGAAAATAAGAGTTTGATTCGAGTAATCGGGTACTTTGCACCTAAGCAAGTATGAATATTCGTACTAAAGGTGAAATATTTACAAAAAATAAAGTGAAAAAATGAAAAAATAATTTAGAGAGAAAACATGAATCATGAGTTAGAGTTAGAGTTTAAAGCCGAAGTAGACTATCACACGTGCACATAGATGTATATGAGCTAATGAATTATCTATTAGTGGGTATTGAAAAATAGTATTTGAATTTTTAATTAAAATGATAGGTGTATTTGATATGATATTTGACTTAAAAACTGATAATCTTAATACGTTCTTGAGTTTGTATATTAGTGAGATTAATTGAAGAAAATATAAAAAAATAAAAAAGTTTCTTTCTTATGTATAAATTTCTTTTCTTTTTCTTAATTTTTAGTTATCCTTATTTTTCTTTTCTTATTTTCTTAATCTAGCTTCTTTACAAATTTTTTGAGTATATTCACTACAAACTCTCACGAGACACAACTCATCCACTAGGTTAATTTAGGAGTTTAATAGCTTGTTGCACAAACTAAGTGCAATCGACATTCCTACGAAAGAGAGTTATGATTTTTCTTTTTCTTTTTAGGTTTAGGTTTTACTCGAGAACTACTAAAAGGTAGGTGTGAGGATGTGATCAGTGTCATATATTGCATATTTATAGCCTCCATATTATCTATTTTTGTATATAAATAATGTTACTCGGGTATTTTTAGTGTGTTTTTCAGCTAAATCTATTCCTACAAAGAGATGGCATAAACTCAGAGCCAGATTAGAAAACCAAGTTCAGAATAAAGTTAAAAGTGAGCAAAACTATAGGATCATGAAGCTGCAGAGACCCAAACATCAATACAGTCATTCATTACAAAAGAAGAGGATTAGAACTTCAAGTAGAAGAAAAATGGGGTCAAGACTTCACAACTTTGCCGCTATTTGGTGGCATTTGCTGCCATTTGGCGGCTCAATAAGCCCCAATCTGGATGAGATTTTTACGAGGTTTTCGATATAATTTTATAGTTACTCACTTGTACTCAAATTAGGGTTTGGTTCTCTGAGACATATATATTGGCCATATCCTTATAATCAAGGGATTTTATGTCATAATTTTGTACTCGTAATTAGAAATAAAATTAGGATTTTGCTGAAAGGGTGAGGCTGCCATATCGAACCCCAAAGGTATCTTTTACTGCTCATCATTGTTCTTAGGTAATTTTCTTTTATTTGCTTTTTAATTTAATTTAATCTTGCTTTCTAGATTAGATTTTCTTGCTTTCATGAATAAAATTATGATTTTGATAGTTAGAACTATGAGTAGCTAAATTAGTTTAGCTCTATGATATAGATGAAACTAAGAACAACCATATAAATTGTTCTTTATTGTTTTCTTCCTAAAGTAAAAATAAAAAGATATGATTTTTCCATGAAAAGATTAAAATACAAAAACTCAGAAATTAATACTTTGATATGTTATACCTGAGTTAAATTTTTTTGATAACCTATACTTAGTTAGGATTTGGGGTTGTTGGTTTTCATCTTCTTCATCGAATTATGTAATAATTTAGTTTGTTTTTATGCAAAATATTTTATTTGATGAGTTATGCTTGCACATCACTTTATATCTCATGCTTAGAATATTTTAAATAAAGATTAAAAGTAAAAGATCAATTTTTATGATAGAAAGAAGATAATATAAGTAATACATGATTGTGAACTAGTGAAATCTATATCCTAGGCTAATTAGAATAACTCAAATTCAACTTAGAATCATTTGTTAGTTCATTAGAATAATAGAATTAGCCAAAACGCAAAAACACCTTAGATTCTCGTGGGAACGACCTATTTGCATTACAACTGATACTGTGCATTTGCAGTAGTTTTTTCACATAAATTTTTGGCGTCGTTACCAGGGATCGATAGTATTTTCTTACTTTTTCTAATGTTTTACGGTTAACAGTGTGTGTTGAGTGTGTAGAGACTAGAAATTACAGATACAGGAATGAAAAAAAGATCAGAAGAACTTCACAGTTGCATAGCAAAAACCAGAGACAAAATCTCTCTGGATCTACCACTAATTGGTGGCAAAAAACCCAAATAGTGGCACCTTAGGTCAATCCTGACCCTAGTTTCTTTCCAGTTCTGTATTTTGGTTCTATATTTTTGTAAAAAAATTTAAAAACAGTAGGAATCATATCTTTTCTTTGATCATATCTCTTCCACCATTTTATCTTCATCACTCCTCACTTCTTGCATTAGTTTAGAAAACTCACGTATCCATTCACGATCGCTGGTTTATGCCACATTAGACCCATGATCAATTTGGTCGACTAGTGAGATTAGATTTTTCATGAGAGACAAGATGGGACCAACCGATATCGATCCTCCAGGATTAATATTACCTAGTTCGCACATCACTGCCGTCATGTGTCAAACTCCCATACACAGTAGGTATTCAATATGAACTAAAATCGCGGTAAATCAGTATGCTCTCTAAATTCACTGGTTCTGATTCTGAAGATGCATATCTCTTTATTAGTGAATTTTAGAAAGTGTGTGTGATGATTAAACTACAACAGTTATCAAAGGATGTAATTAAACTCCGCTTCATTCCATTCGCTCTCAAAAATAATGCCAAAAGTGGTTGTACAGTATGCCTACTGATCAATCACTACTTGGGATGAATTCGCTACAGTATTTCTTAAGAAGTATTATCCCACACACAAAACGATAAAAATTTGAAATCAAATTAATTAATTCCGTCAAGTGTCAGGAGAACCCTTCTAGAAATACTTAGAATGGTTCAAATATTTATTAGCTCAGTGCCCCCACCATGCGATATAAAAGTGGCAGTTATGTTAAATCATGTACGAAAGACTCGATTACACATCCAAAACTCTTCTTGAGTCCATGTGTCAGGGGGAGTTTATGAGAAATAATGAGGATAAAGTTTGCGAATTCCTTGAGGACATATCATGGAAAACTATGTAGTGGGAGAGTCCTGCTGAAAAACCCAACGTATCAAATTCTATCCAAAAGGGTGGGATCCATAGCATTAGCAGCTCGATAGCTGCCAAAACTATGATTGCAGCCCTTATGCAGAGAATTGAGGCGTTGGAGACTCCTAGTGCTCCACTACTGGATCAAGTTAATCAAATACAAGGTCCCACATATTTTAGTTGCAGAACACCAAATCACGTTATGGAGGAGTGTCCACTGTTAGTGAATCCCATGGGTCCAACACTTGAGCAGGCGAACGCCTTATATCTAAGACCAATGAATAATACATACGTTCCTACATACAATTCTGGCTGGATGAACCATCCAAATCTCTCATGGGGTCAGGGGCAATATCAGGGAGCCTCCAACCCTAACATGTAGCTTTCAACCCCAAATACTTCAAATCAAGAGAACAATTAGAATAGACCACTTGCGCATAATCAATCATATTGTCAATAGGGGTCTAACAATGATTATGATAGACGGCTGACACTTGAAAGGAATATGGAGAACATTTTCAAGACGAAGTCTAATTTATACACACAAATGCAAAATTTAATAAAAATGTCAACTGATTTTATACAGCGGACCGACCAACAACTTCTTAGAAGTTCTCAGTCGATCAAAAATATAGAGCAGCAGGTTAGATAGTTAGCCACACAACTGAGTGAGCGGAGGCTAGATACTTTTTCAAGCCAACTAATAATGAACCCTAACTCTAACTCATCTCAGTCTATTTCATCTCATATTCACCAATGCAATGCCATTCACACGCTCAGATCTGGCAAGCAAATAGACAATAATGTAGCCATGTCCTCTGATCTCACTCCTAATATTTTGCAGGCTACACCATTTTTTCATCTCTTTCTCCACATCTATCTTCAAACCTCCATTACCATCACATGCTTATTTGGAAGAATCTGTTCCTAAGCCGAAAGCACCATAAAGCCTTCACTGCAAGTAGAGAAGATTCTTAGAATATTTCAGCAGGTGAAAATTAATATTCCACTCCTTAATAGTATACAACATGTTCCTACTTATGCCAAATCTCTCAAGGATTTGTGTACTAAGAAACGAGCAAGAAACATTCCTTAGAAAGTTTTTCTTGCGGCAAATATATCGTAAATTCTCTCTAACTTTTTGCCTGTCAAATACAAAGATCTAGGATCCCCCACAATCTCATTCACCACTGAAAACACTACATTTGATAGGGTATTTTTTGATCTAGGGGCTAATGTCAACTTTCTTCCTTATACTATTTATCAGCAACTGCGTTAGGAAAACTTCAACCTACCAATGTCACATTATAGTTAGTTGATTGTTCGATCAAGAGACCATTTGGTATGGTTGAAATTGTGCTCATTAAAGTCGACGAGTTCATCTTTCCAGTAGACTTCATTGTCTTAGAAACTGAGCCGATTTCCAATACATGGAATCAAATTTCTATTATCTTGGGTAAACCATTCCTTACAACTTCAAATGCATTAATTAAATGCAGGAGTGGACTCTTGAAGCTATCATTTAAGAATATAACTATGGCATTAAACATATTCATTATGGATGAGTACACAATGAGCTCTCTCATTGAGGTAAACATGATTCACAGTTTGCACTCTTATTCTACCTCTTGTGCTAATGATGAACCCACATTTGAGCAAATTTTCAAAAATGAGCTCATATTATTAGATGAATTGGCATATATTGATTCTACGTATGATGACACTTGTACAAGTATGCCATTTATTTATGAGCAAAATTTTGAGAATTTATTTGTAGAGGAGCTCGCATTACTTCGTGAGGTAGAAGGGTCACCACCACACTTCATAGTTAGTTTACTTGATCATTTTGCACTCTTCTCACATCACGATATTCCTACATGTGTGCTTGTTACTAACGATGATTGCAAGTTTATAATGAAGAATTCTTTAACCCAATTAGTAATGCTTACATGTGGACAAAGAAAAAGCCATGGCGGCCTAAGAAACAGATAGGTAATTTTGTGATTTGTAGGAGAATGATGAGATATAATAATGCACCAATATCATATTTGAAATGCACATACTATGAAAGTGGAAAGCGATTGAGAGGTTGTAACCGCTTTTTATGTGTTAATAGGTGTTGATATTGAGATCGTGACTTTTCATGATTCTCATTATTTGTATAATATTTGTACAATAGTTTTCATATTTATTTTACTATCTTTGGTTCGTATATGAGGGCGTACACGAGTTTAGGTGTGGAGGAGTGGATTAGGTTATTTTCTTCATGTTTTTCTAGGATTATTATGTTTTTTTAGAATTTTTATTTTACATTTAGATTTTTGATTTCTTTATCTTACACTATGGGTAGCTTTTAGGGTAAAAAATTTTTGAATTTTTAAAAAAAAAAGTAAAAAAAATCTAAAAAATAAATACCACTAATTACAAATAAAAAAATAAATTTAGATTTGAAATTTGATAGGAGAGTAGATTGATAATACACTTAGAATTTTAGAAAAAAATAAAAATCCGAAAAATAAATACCACTAATAGTAATTTTGAAGTAATTATACATCTATTTGTTACTTCACAATAGTTCATTAGGTTAAGGACAAATATAATAACGATTGAGTAATTTTCTCTCTTTAAACAAGAAAAAATGAAAATAAGAGTATGATCCGAGTAATCGGGTATTTTGCGTCTAAGTAAACATGAATATTCGCAAAAAAAAAAAGAGTATGATCCGAGTAATCGAGTACTTTGCGCCTACGAAAGCGTGAATATTCGCATGAAAGGTGAAATATTCACAAAAAATAAGAGAAAAAAGAAAAAAATGTTTAGAGAGAAGAGATGAATCATGAGCTAGAGTTTGAGTCCAAAGCTGAAGTAGACTATCACACGCGCGTGTAGATATATAGGAGCCAATGAATTATCTATTAGTGGGTATTGAAAGATAGGATTTGAATTTTTGATTAAAATGATAGGTGTATTTGATATGATATTTGACTTGAAAACTGATAATCTAAATGCGCTCTTGAGTTTGAATATTAGTGAGATTAATTGAAGAAAATATGAAAAAAAAAAAAAATTTCTTTTGTAGAAATTTCTTTTATTTTTCTTAATTTTTACTTATCCTTACTTTTATTTTCTTATTTCCTTAATCTAACTTCTTTACGAATTTTATGGGTATATTCACTGCAAACCCTCATGAGACACAACTCATCGATTAGAGTAACCTACGGGTTTAACGGCTTGTTGTATATGCTAAGTGCAATCGCGATTCCTGTGAAAGTGAGTTAGGATTTTTCTTTTTTTTAGGTCTAGGTTTTGCTTCAGGATTAGTAAAAGATAGATGTGGGGATGTGATGAGTACTATATATTGCATATTTATAACCTCCATATTATCTATTTTTGTATATAAATATGCTACTCAGGTATTTTTAGTGTATTTTTCAGCTAAATCTATTCCTACGATGAGATGGCATAAATTCAGAGTTAGATTAAGAAACTAAATCAAAAAATGAGTTAAAAGTGAGCAAATCTACAGGATCATGAAACTGTAGAGACCCGAACTTCAATATAGTCATTCATATCAAAAGAAGAGAACAAGAACTTCATGCAAAAGAAAAATGGGGTCAAAACTTCACAACTTTGCCGCTATTTGCTAGCTTAATGGGCCCCAATCTGGATGAGATTTTTACGAGGTTTTTGATGTAATTTTGTAGTTACTCACTTGTACTCAGATTAGGGTTTGGTTTTTTGAGACCAATATATTGGTCATATCCTTATAATCTAAGGTTTTTGTAATGTAATTTTGTTCTTGTAATTATAAATAAAATTAGGGTTTTGCCAAAGGAGTGACGACCGCCATACTGAACTCCAGAGGTATCTTTTACTTCTCATCATTGTTATTAGATAATTTTTTTATTTGCTTTTTAGTTTAATTTAATCTAATTTTCTAGATTAGATTTTCTTAATTTTATGATTAAAATTATGATTTTGATAGTTAGAGTTATGAGTAGCTAAGTTAGTTTAGCTCTAGGATGTAGATGAAACTAGGAATTAACTATGTAAATTGGTCTTTATTGTTTTCTTCCTAAAGTAAAAATTAAAAAAGATATGATTTTTTCATGAAAAGACTAAAATACAAGAACTCGGAAATTAATAATTTGATAGGTTATACTTGAGTTAAATTTCTTTATAGTTTATACTTAGTTAAGATTTGGGCTTGTTAGTTTTCATCTTCTTCAACGAATTATATAATGATTTAGTTTGTTTTTATGCAAAGTAGTTTTTTGATGAGTTATGTTTGCACATCACTTGATATCTCATACTTAAAATACTTTAAATAAAGATTAAAACTAAAAGATCAATTTTTATGATAGAAAGAAGATAATAGAAGTAATACATCTTGTAAACTAGTGGAATGTATATCCTAGACTTGGAATAACTCAAATTCAATTTAGAATCCTTTATTAGCCCGTTAGAATAATAGAATTAGCGAGAATGCAAAAACACCTTAAATTCTTATGGGGAATGACCTATTTGCACTACAACTGATATTGTGCGCTTACAATAGAATTTTCACATCAGTTTCCAAAGATTTTAAGTAGAAATAAAATGGCAACTCTATTGGGGAGATACCTCTTCTGTCACTAAAGAGACAATGTCGCATTCTGATAAAGATTCCAATGCTCCAACACAAAATAGTGACTCAGCTTTAGAAAATCTCTTCTGTCATTGAAGTGATGGTGTTGTAATCGATGACTTGGCCATAGATTCCACTATGAAGACCTTTGAGATCGACCAAGGTATGTATGAGGAGTTCCTCCAAAAGGCTCAATTTACCACTAGAATAGTCATTTCTATCTCCAGTATAATTAGCTTTCTTCCTAGAATAGTTAATTATGTCTCTGGCACATACAAATTTGCCATTGGAATGACCATGTCTATCTCTAGCACAGTTAACATTGTTCATAAATCTATTAATTCTGTCTCTGGTTTATCTATGTTTACCATTATAATAGCCATGTCTGTGTCTGATGCAACAAACTTTGGGTTGATGTGCTCATGCCCTAACACTCATGTACTTTTGGAACAAACACTGCTGAGTATTAATTCACCACCGAATAAGCCCCTCATAAGGTGAGAATGCATACTTCCTTGTAGGAGATTGTTGTTTTAGTGGTATATGAAGAAGCTAGGTTCCAACCTAGTAGAATCAAATAATCTAAAAGATCTAAATAAAAAAGCCAAAAAAAAAAAAAATGTAGCTAGTTTGGTCTTAACTTGACAACCATCCAACAACTGTAGCACCGAGTTGGTGGTGAGAACGAGGCCCACGACCCTAAAAATTTTTAATCAGAGGAGGCAGCTGATGGAAGTCCTTTTGGTAAATCTAGTTTGCAAAAGTCTCATTTCAGAAACAAAGAAAGAAAGCAAGCTTTGCTAGAAAGCCAAAGCTAAAAACTCTCTACAAGAAGAGTAGTGAAATGAGTCGGAATATGACTGACAAGACCCTTCTCTACTAAAGATCACTTGACGAGTAATTTGTTACGTTAGTAGTTGTGTCTAACAGGTTCAAGATTCAAAATAATTCTTGAGTTATCACCTTATGGTCTTCCTCTAGCAACCAGATCTACTAAGGTGACCCCTAACAGTAATATTCAGTTGTTGTACCTCTGTCATTAAACAACTTACTATCCCTACTGTTACGTTGATAATGAACTCTAAACTATAGATCGTAATCTTTATCTTTTTCATGTTAAGTTTAAACATCTGACAATCATCGAGTAATATTGATACTGCTATAGATGAAGCGATCAAGTTAGTCAAGTTTACATAATTGCCAGCTAGCGGTCTAGGAATGGGATTTTTTCCAAATCCAAGATAAGAGTGACATCTGTCACATTAATGTTTGCCATTAACCAGCAAGGTCTTCTTCAAATCTCTGGTAGAGTTGGGAGCTAGTCGTGTTTTTCATACTCGTTGTAAGCTTACAATATTAATGTCTCTAGCAGGAGTCAGCAATACAATCGAAAAATCCTATAGTTGACTGATACATTCCATTGGTGTAAATTCAACCGCATCAGTCACTATCATAGCTCATGTCAGTGTACAACTTATTAATTTAGAATGCTATGCTGATAACAACGGCTGAATAGTAAGAAAAATCTTTAATTAGTAAGGTCATATTAATATTATACCTCTAACCATTAATAGGTGATTTAGCATTGCTATTGATGCTACATTGCATCTCCAGTGGTGTCGTGCAATAAAAAATTCTAATGCCTCAATTGCAATGGCTAAAGGACAAGTTTGGCTTCTAAAACCAAAGGAAATTCTCGATAACTCAATATGATGACAGGAATAATATGGATAGCTCAACTCACATAATATTGGATAAAGATACAGTAAATCCATTAGTAACTGAGGGCTTGCTAAATTTTTTTAAATCCCCTGTGGATCATTTTCTAAGACTTTACAACCATCTAATATTTGCCCAATTCTTTTGTCATGTTAAACTCTTATATCTGATAGCAAAACTTCTTTTCACTCCTCCCCAACTGTTGGTGATATTCCAATTCATCTATCATGTTTAGTTTTCATCTCTAACAATAAAATTCAAAATTGCATCTACCCCAAAAGTGAATTGTAAATCATTCTTGTCAGTGAGGATCACCAAAGCTATTCTTGTCATGATATTTTTTTACCTCTGACTGATAAACTTCAATCATCTAATATCCCACAACAGATTTAGTTTATTTTTAAAAAAGTAATCATTAAAATAATACTACACCTCTAATGGTTACAAAATTTATTTCTCCATGGAGATAAATTTTTTCCATACGGTATTGGATCCTTCATCTATCTGCTAAAATTCATATCATTTTATGTGCAATTACTACTACCTCTAACAGTCAAATCTCATTTCTTATCATGTTCACTACCATCTCTAGTCAGCTCTTTTTGTTTATTTACAACTTAAACAATTATTGGCTATCTAATTTCTTTGTTTCATTAGGTCTAGTCCTCCAATCTTTGTTGAACTAGCTTTTTGAAACTGTTATGTATGAAAAGTACAACTTTTGACAGTCTAATCTCTTTTCTTATGATATTCATACCACACCTCTATAACTTTGTTTTTCTTCTCCAAGTGTAACTAGTACAACCTCATACGATCAATTTTTTTGGTTCAATCTTATCGGGCAATCGCACCAAATTTCATATATTTTACAAATTTAAGGAGAATGACTTGCTAACCTTTGGGGGTGTGAGATTAGATAGTTCCAAATTGGAGGGATTATCAATCCCATATGATAACTTATCCACTTTATTTTGACAAAACAAACACAAGATTGAGTAGGATTAATTATACTATCCCATTCAATCCATTCAAACATAAATAGCCTAAAATTTACATTTTAGGCATTAGCCAATTCCCAACCTCTTATAGTCTTTCATGACTACATTTAGCTAAGAGTAATCTGGTTGTGATAAAAATTTAACCGATGCACTGCATCTATATGCAGTGGAATGAAGGAGAAAACAAATCATACTGACTTGCGCCCAGCATTTAGGTGTAATATTATTCAGGTGGTCGTTACTGTTACAGTACTTACATTGGGAGTACAGTAAACTACAATCATTAAACGGAAACAGGTTTTCTTATGCGTCGAACCTCGATCTTGCTAAACCTACATACTAGACTGTATACATGTTTGTTGATTTAACTCCAAAATGCTCTCAAGAGATAAAAGTTTTATCTAAAATAAAATACTTAGATTTAATGAAATTTAATAAAGGAGTGCAAAGTATGCAGATAAACTGTAATTAATGTGCATAGTGTCAAAGAAAATAACAGAAATTCGACAAAAATATTGCATGAACGTACAGATGTAAGCGTTAAAAGCCGCACAAAACGATGCTGGAGACAGCCATCAATTCATAGAAGTGATATGGATAAAATGAGGACATATCTGTAACGGCCACTTCTCATTATGTTCATTTCACTTCAAAAAGAAAAAAATAAAAATAAAAATAAAATAAAATAAATAAATAAAACTGAATTAAATTAAAAATCTAGAAAAAAAAAATTAATTTAAATATAAAATATATAATGGGGCTGTTGGAAGGAAATCTAAATAGTTGGAGGGATATCAATCTCATCCGAAAAGATTCGTTTGTTGGATCTCAACCAAATAGGTTATATCCTAACCTAAAGATAAATAAGGATCTAAAAATCCGTTCTCACTTCTCTTCTCTTCTGGAATGCAGGAAATCTCAGGACGTACGGGAAGAGGAAGAGGAACGCAGGTCAGAAAAGAAAAGCAAGGAAGGGGAACGACTCAGTCAAAGGTGAGTTTTTAAACTCACTTAACATGCTATGCTCGTTCTTTATATAATTCCTATTTTATTTAGGTGCATAAATATTAAATCGAAAATAGCCCTCTAATATTTGTTAAAGATTGTCTATGAATTTTGTAAAAAAAAAAAAAATAGATCTGTGAATTTTACAATCGTGATTGATTAGAACATTCATATTATTTTATTTTAGGCATATTTGACAAAGAATAAATTAATAATAAGTTAATTCTATTGACTTCTATGCTGATACGTCTCTTTTAGTTGCTACACAAGCAAATAGATACAACTCACTACTTAGTATTCAAATCATCGGATACTGCACTATTCTTTTTTCCCTTTATTTAATACGAAGTATTCAGCTTCGGTTTACTATTTTGATTATTCTACTCGTTTATACCGATCTAATTCCAAACTAGCGCGCTTCGTACACTTGCTTATTATAAGACATAGTGCATAGATTAGTTAAATAACTTTATCTTATATTATTAACCACAATTAATAGTTATATTTAACAGTTTGGTTATTATGCTGCTATTTGACTTGATGACTTAATTAGCTGTTTAATCAAATTACAAGTTGATTAATAATTCATAAATGATATCAAATTATTGGCTTCATCTGCTTGTGCTTCTTCTTCTCCTTCTTCTTCTCCTTCTACTTCTGCATCTGCTGCTGCTTCATTTCCTTCTCCTCCTTCTTCGCCTCCGCTTCAGCGTCTGCTTGTGCTTCTTCTTCTCCTTCTTCTTCTCCTTCTACTTCTGCATCTGCTGCTGCTTCATCTCCTTCTCCTCCTTCTTCGGCTCCTCGCGTCTTCTTGTGCTCCTTCTTCGGCTCCGCTTCCGCATCTTCTTGTGCTTCTTCCGCTTACGCATCCTCTCGTACTTCTTCTTCCGCCTCCGCTTCCGCACCTGCTTGTGTTTCTTCTTCACCTTCCTCTCCTGCTTGTATTTCTTCTTCACCTTCTTCTCCTGCTTCCACTTCCGCACCTGCTTGTGTTTCTTCTTCACCTTCTTCTCCTACTTGTATTTCTTCTTCACCTTCTTCTCCTGCTTCCACTTCCGCACCTGCTTGTGTTTCTTCTTCACCTTCTTCTCCTGCTTCCACTTCCGCACCTGCTTGTGTCTTCTTCACCTTCTTCTTCCGCTTCCACTTCCGCATCCTCTTGTGCTTCTTCTTCCGTCTCCACTTCCGCACCTGCTTGTGTTTCTTCTTCTCCTTCTCCTTCTTTTTCTTCTCCTCTTCTGCGTCTGCTGCTGCTTCTCTCCTCCTTTCCCTGTTTGGCTGCAATTTCAAGGCAACTCTTTTAGGAAATTCTAAGTGCGCACCTATTTCACTAGTAGAACTATCTGGTTGTGGTGCAGGAAACTCTTGGGAGTTCTAAATGCGCACATCTCTACTAGTGAGCATCCTTTTCCTATGTTGTAATTCACCTTAATTATATAGTATTGGGTGCGCATTTAGAACTACCTCAACATTTCAGGAAAACTTTAGGGAACTCTAAATGCACACATATTTTACTAGTGAACACCACTTCCTCTATGCTGTAATTTACTCTACTATTAGAATGGGGTGTGCATTTAGGAATTCTACTTCTTTTTTTTTTGTTTCAGCTACTGCTGCTTCTCTTTCTCCTTACAATGATAAGTCAACTTTAGGAAATTCTAAATGCACACATATTTAGTAGTGAGCCCCATTTTTCCTATATTGTAAATCACTTATTATACATCATATTAGAAATAAAGTCCGAAAAAACACCGTATAAATGCAAATTGTTATTGTATAAGATTGGTGATAGATAATTAAATTACCGCAACGTTATATTGTCACTGATATTGTTACTGTTCACTGAACCCAAATTATTATCACCAATCTACATACTGAACTGAAATTTACTGAGATCATAAATTATATTGAAATTGATAATTAACACCGAACTTGATATACACTAGGGATTTGGGGGAAAATTTAGGTTTGTATGAATTAGATGGCTGAACGTAACTGTACTGTGCCACTGTTTCCCACTTGTGGGAGGATCGGGATAGGCTCCGATCAAATTACTGTGCCACTGTTTTCCATTTTTGGGAGGATCGGGATAGGCTCCGATCAATTGCTGTTCCGTTTTCCCGGGGGTAGACGGGGATGCGTTCAGCTCAGCTACATTCATATTTTCTTGAATTTTCAAATACCATAACTAAAAGACATTAATTGTAAACATTTAAAAGACATCGATTAAAGTAATAGTGATGATAAGTATAAATACGTAAAATCTTCCGTCCTTCATTTGTATGATTGTTCCTGACATTGAGATATTATTATTCATTATTTTTTTTTGTTGTTCTTTAATTATTGAATATTGGGTCGCTTTGCTGACGATCCTGGTTATGCATGACCAGATGCAGGCCTCTATCAAGAGGTAGATCCACCAGTAGCAGAACATGATATGTTGTACTTCTAGGAACAAGCAGATCTGCAGGAGTGATTACTTCCTTTTGTTAGCTGCTCTCTTTTAAAAAAAAATGTAATAAATGCACATGGCGCTATATTTAGTTTCATTTGAGACAGTCCCTTTCTTTTCAGAAAGAATTTATCTGTGTTGACATTTGTTAATTTTATTTTGAGGGAATTTATTATTGCTTTGTTTTGATAAAGGAAAAAAAATTCATTTAGTTTCTGCATGTTATTCATATTAATTTGCAAATGGTGACTGTAATATTTTGTTTGAGGCTCGTCGAGTTATCATTCGACGCCGAACGTTCCAGCTTTCCACACTACTGGAAGTGGGGCGTTACAGGTGGTATCAGAGCCAGGTTATTTAAATCTGTTCAAGTGATTTGAACAAACTTGAATATCATTACAGTCAGCAAAATGTACATGTATATAATAATAGTTTAATTTTGTTAAAGTATTTAAGGTTCGATACGACTATACACATATATGCGTAAATATGATTTTCTACATATATCTATTTACTTTTATTATGTTTATTTAAGTAATACTTACATTATTCCATTTCCTCGGAAAGATGGCTCGACAGACTAATAGGAATGGAGCAAATTCCGATTCAACCTCAAACTCCATTGATGCCAATGAAATGTTGGGACTGCTTAACAAGATGGTCGACGCGCAACAACAGCAGGCCGAAGCCTTTCGAGCGGGAGTGATGGCAGCCCTAGATCGTGCGGCGGAACCGAGGGACCATCGTCCAGGAGGGATATCTGATTTCAGACGTCTTCATCTAACAACTTTCTCAGAAACAGTAGGAGCCTTGGAGACTGAGCAGTGGCTCATGCAGATGGAAGACTTATTAAGGGTTGCTCGGATTCCTGAGGCCGACAAAGTAAATGTCGTCAAAATTCAATTGACGAATATTGCAAGGGCTTGGTGGCAAACAGAGGAGAGCAGACTACCCCAACCAATCGTATGGGAAACTTTCACGACGAGCGTCCTTGCAAGGTTCTTTCTGAGAGCAGCCCAAGATCGACAGAAGAACTGGGCAGACCAACAACGACGGTTTCTGGAATTTCAAGTTGAGGACTCAGTTTTCTTGAAGGTGTCGCCCACACGTGGAGTCATTCGCTTTGGCAATCGTGGGAGAGTTAAACCCAAGATTTATCGGGCCCTTCCAAATCTTGGAACGGATAGGCAGAGTCTCCTATTGCCTGGCACTACCGTCTACACTAGAGCAAGTACATAATGTTTTCCACGTCTCGCAATTAAAACGATATGTTCATGATAAAAAGAATATCGTGGACTATTCAGAACTGGAGATTGGACCAGACCTCTTCTATCCAGAAGAACTAGTCTCCATACTTGACTGAATGGAGAAGACTTTGAAGAATAAAGTAATTCCACTTGTGTTGATTTCTTCGAATCGACGTTCTAATCGGGAAGCAACCTGAGAGCGAGAGGAAGACATTCGAGAACGTTTTCCACACTTATTTGAATAAAGGTATAATCCCTCTACATCATTTAAGTTTAAAGAAATTTCGAGGACGAAATTTTTCTTAAGGGGGGTAGAATGTAACGGCCACTTCTCATTATGTTCATTTCACTTCAAAAAGAAAAAAATAAAAATAAAAATAAAATAAAATAAATAAATAAAACTGAATTAAATTAAAAATCTAGAAAAAAAAAATTAATTTAAATATAAAATATATAATGGGGCTGTTGGAAGGAAATCTAAATAGTTGGAGGGATATCAATCTCATCCGAAAAGATTCGTTTGTTGGATCTCAACCAAATAGGTTATATCCTAACCTAAAGATAAATAAGGATCTAAAAATCCGTTCTCACTTCTCTTCTCTTCTGGAATGCAGGAAATCTCAGGACGTACGGGAAGAGGAAGAGGAACGCAGGTCAGAAAAGAAAAGCAAGGAAGGGGAACGACTCAGTCAAAGGTGAGTTTTTAAACTCACTTAACATGCTATGCTCGTTCTTTATATAATTCCTATTTTATTTAGGTGCATAAATATTAAATCGAAAATAGCCCTCTAATATTTGTTAAAGATTGTCTATGAATTTTGTAAAAAAAAAAAAAATAGATCTGTGAATTTTACAATCGTGATTGATTAGAACATTCATATTATTTTATTTTAGGCATATTTGACAAAGAATAAATTAATAATAAGTTAATTCTATTGACTTCTATGCTGATACGTCTCTTTTAGTAGCTACACAAGCAAATAGATACAACTCACTACTTAGTATTCAAATCATCGGATACTGCACTATTCTTTTTTCCCTTTATTTAATACGAAGTATTCAGCTTCGGTTTACTATTTTGATTATTCTACTCGTTTATACCGATCTAATTCCAAACTAGCGCGCTTCGTACACTTGCTTATTATAAGACATAGTGCATAGATTAGTTAAATAACTTTATCTTATATTATTAACCACAATTAATAGTTATATTTAACAGTTTGGTTATTATGCTGCTATTTGACTTGATGACTTAATTAGCTGTTTAATCAAATTACAAGTTGATTAATAATTCATAAATGATATCAAATTATTGGCTTCATCTGCTTGTGCTTCTTCTTCTCCTTCTTCTTCTCCTTCTACTTCTGCATCTGCTGCTGCTTCATTTCCTTCTCCTCCTTCTTCGCCTCCGCTTCAGCGTCTGCTTGTGCTTCTTCTTCTCCTTCTTCTTCTCCTTCTACTTCTGCATCTGCTGCTGCTTCATCTCCTTCTCCTCCTTCTTCGGCTCCTCGCGTCTTCTTGTGCTCCTTCTTCGGCTCCGCTTCCGCATCTTCTTGTGCTTCTTCCGCTTACGCATCCTCTCGTACTTCTTCTTCCGCCTCCGCTTCCGCACCTGCTTGTGTTTCTTCTTCACCTTCCTCTCCTGCTTGTATTTCTTCTTCACCTTCTTCTCCTGCTTCCACTTCCGCACCTGCTTGTGTTTCTTCTTCACCTTCTTCTCCTACTTGTATTTCTTCTTCACCTTCTTCTCCTGCTTCCACTTCCGCACCTGCTTGTGTTTCTTCTTCACCTTCTTCTCCTGCTTCCACTTCCGCACCTGCTTGTGTCTTCTTCACCTTCTTCTTCCGCTTCCACTTCCACATCCTCTTGTGCTTCTTCTTCCGTCTCCACTTCCGCACCTGCTTGTGTTTCTTCTTCTCCTTCTCCTTCTTTTTCTTCTCCTCTTCTGCGTCTGCTGCTGCTTCTCTCCTCCTTTCCCTGTTTGGCTGCAATTTCAAGGCAACTCTTTTAGGAAATTCTAAGTGCGCACCTATTTCACTAGTAGAACTATCTGGTTGTGGTGCAGGAAACTCTTGGGAGTTCTAAATGCGCACATCTCTACTAGTGAGCATCCTTTTCCTATGTTGTAATTCACCTTAATTATATAGTATTGGGTGCGCATTTAGAACTACCTCAACATTTCAGGAAAACTTTAGGGAACTCTAAATGCACACATATTTTACTAGTGAACACCACTTCCTCTATGCTGTAATTTACTCTACTATTAGAATGGGGTGTGCATTTAGGAATTCTACTTCTTTTTTTTTTGTTTCAGCTACTGCTGCTTCTCTTTCTCCTTACAATGATAAGTCAACTTTAGGAAATTCTAAATGCACACATATTTAGTAGTGAGCCCCATTTTTCCTATATTGTAAATCACTTATTATACATCATATTAGAAATAAAGCCCGAAAAAACACCGTATAAATGCAAATTGTTATTGTATAAGATTGGTGATAGATAATTAAATTACCGCAACGTTATATTGTCACTGATATTGTTACTGTTCACTGAACCCAAATTATTATCACCAATCTACATACTGAACTAAAATTTACTGAGATCATAAATTATATTGAAATTGATAATTAACACCGAACTTGATATACACTAGGGATTTGGGGGAAAATTTAGGTTTGTATGAATTAGATGGCTGAACGTAACTGTACTGTGCCACTGTTTCCCACTTGTGGGAGGATCGGGATAGGCTCCGATCAAATTACTGTGCCACTGTTTTCCATTTTTGGGAGGATCGGGATAGGCTCCGATCAATTGCTGTTCCGTTTTTCCGGGGGTAGACGGGGATGCGTTCAGCTCAGCTACATTCATATTTTCTTGAATTTTCAAATACCATAACTAAAAGACATTAATTGTAAACATTTAAAAGACATCGATTAAAGTAATAGTGATGATAAGTATAAATACGTAAAATCTTCCGTCCTTCATTTGTATGATTGTTCCTGACATTGAGATATTATTATTCATTATTTTTTTTTGTTGTTCTTTAATTATTGAATATTGGGTCGCTTTGCTGACGATCCTGGTTATGCATGACCAGATGCAGGCCTCTATCAAGAGGTAGATCCACCAGTAGCAGAACATGATATGTTGTACTTCTAGGAACAAGCAGATCTGCAGGAGTGATTACTTCCTTTTGTTAGCTGCTCTCTTTTAAAAAAAATGTAATAAATGCACATGGCGCTATATTTAGTTTCATTTGAGACAGTCCCTTTCTTTTCAGAAAGAATTTATCTGTGTTGACATTTGTTAATTTTATTTTGAGGGAATTTATTATTGCTTTGTTTTGATAAAGGAAAAAAAATTCATTTAGTTTCTGCATGTTATTCATATTAATTTGCAAATGGTAACTGTAATATTTTGTTTGAGGCTCGTCGAGTTATCATTCGACGCCGAACGTTCCAGCTTTCCACACTACTGGAAGTGGGGCGTTACAATATCATACACAAGCATTTGAATATCCCCACAGCCTCAATGCTGCGATCCTTGCAGCCAAGAAAAGGTTAAATTTAAAAATTTTTTACCCTTGGGCACTCTTGGTCATGTCTCGGGAAGGGCGGGATGATCAGCTCTGGCTCATTGCTAAAACTCACCCTCGTCGTGATGTCACTCTTATGCTCCTTACGGTTGGCACGGGCACGGGCACGGGCACGGGCACGGGCGAACACCACGGAGTAGTTTTGTCATTCCGCCAGACTTCTGGTCCCACCCTCCAAACTGAGGTGGTCGGCATACAGGCCGGTGCCTGAAACAACCATAATTTAACATTGATCATCAGAATACTCAAACATTGTTTCAACAAACCAAGTGTTAACGATCTTTCTGTCATATCAAGAAAATTATAGATACACAAGGATCATGGCATCGCGAGAAGCTGTGCCAACTATGTATGCGTGGATGCCATATTTCTAAATGATCTAATTATGAAAAATCAAAACCTGCATTAATTTGATCTGAAGTTTCTTTTGTGCGTTGAAAAGAGAAGGTTCAACATAAGGTAAACGATGACGAAAAAAAATAAGCAATTCCTTCTTTTGAATTGCAGTACCTCGTTGTGGTCGGCTATTTCGGGTTTGAAGTAGGAAGGGGAACTAAGAGAGAATAGAGAACAAACTGTATTTATGTATTATACAAATTGGACGAGCCAATTATTATGATTCTAGATCCTATTAGTTAAGGAGCCTCTGCTTGAAGACCGGAGCTACGTACAACTTGACAAGCTTTCTCTCCAGACAGCTATCTCTCATCCTAATCTTCATGTATAAAACCCACCCGAAAATAGAGGAGGGTAAAAGAAGGAAAACTAAATCAGGAAAAATGTTTTCTTCACTAAAAAAATAAATCAGGAAGTTTTCTTTCATCAGAAACGAAAAGAGTCGGGAATATGTTCACTTGACAACTGAAAGAAAAGTACTATAGCGGCTGGTCCAAACTGAAATTACCCTAAATTGCTTGGGAGAGCTAACTTGCATTTGGACAAAAATAGCAAGTGGGATGTGTATCTGTATCTGTTTGGCGGCATCCATTGGACCGGAATGTTATAGAGAAAACGAGTGGAATATAGTAAAGAACCAAAGAAATATAGACACAAAGATTTACGTGGAAAACCTCTTAAAAGGGTAAAAACCACGGACAAGACAGAAAAATTTTATTACTAGACAAAAGTAATAAAATACAAAGAAGAGAGAAGATTGATTTTTGGGATGGATTGATAAGAGAGGGGAGAGGCCAATTTATAGCCTTACCCCCCTTACCTCATTCTCTCACAAATAATGTGGTACTAAATATTCAACATTCTCCCACTTGAAAATTTAATTGAGTTTCAATTAATCTTCACACCATCCTTTCTATCTTATCATCATGTTGCTTACGTCTCTGTCAGGCCACAAGAGAATCGACACCAAATGAACTTGTCCGTATTGACTTCTTTTGTCAAAAAATCTGCTAGGTTCTCTTTAGTGTGTATTTTCTGTACATCTACCGTTCCTTCTTCCACTTTCTCACAAACGAAGTGATACTGAACTCGGATATGCTTGGTTCTTAAATGAAAGGCTGGATTCTTTGCAAGGTGCAAAGCGCTCTGACTGTCACAAAATAAAAAAATCTTCTCTTGTTTGTACCCGAACTCCTCCGTCACCAACTTCAACCATATTGCCTCTTTACTGACTTGTGTAGCTGCTACATATTCTACTTCTGTAGTTGAGATTGTAACAACATACTGCAATTTTGAAACCTAGCGTACAGCCCCACCTGCAAGAATGAATACATATCCATTAGTGGATTTACTTTTATCAAGATCACCTGCATAATCAGAGTCAACATATCCACGAACAATTACATCTGATCCTCCATAACATAATGCAACATTTGAGATTGCTTTGACATATTGTAGAATCGTCTTTACCGTATTCTAATGCTCTCGACCAGGATTTGCCATGTACCGACTAACCACTCCCACTGCATGTGCAATGTCTGGTCTTGTACAGATCATAGCAAACATTAAACTACCCACTGCTGATGCATACGGTAATCGAGATATCTCCATACTCTCTTCTTCATTGCTAGGATACATACCTGAGGATAACTTGAAATTAACAGGAATATGGGTAGAAATTGACTTACAATCTTGCATATTGAACCTCCGAAGAATTTTCTTCAAATAATTTTTCTGAGTAAGCCAAATCTTCCTATTACTTCTATCTCGGTGAATTTGCATCCCTAGAATCTTGTTTGCTGGTTCCAAGTCCTTCATCTCAAACTCCCTAACCAACTGAGCCTTTAATTCTTAAATCCGATCTTTGTTAGGGCCTGCAACTAACATGCCATCTACATACAATAGCAATATAACAAAGTCGTTATCATCAAACCTCTTGAAATATGTACAAGGGTCTGCATAGAGTCTATTGTATTCCAGGCTCATGATGAAAGAATCAAATCTCTTATACCAACATCTTGGCGCCTGCTTTAATCCGTATAGAGATTTGTTCAACCTGCAAACCAAGTTCTCATTTTCTTTTTCTTCAAAACCTTCTGGTTGGAGTATATAAATCTCTTCTTCAAAATCACCATGAAGAAATGCTATCTTTACATCTAATTGCTCTAAATGTAAATTAGAGATAGCACATATAGCCAGAACTACTGGAACTGTAGAAAGTTTAACCACAGGAGAAAATATATCATTAAAGTCAATACCTTCCTTCTGAGCGTAGCCTTTGACCACCAATCTTACACGATAACGCTCCAGTTGATCATCACTGTTCCTTTTGATTTTGTATACCCATTTGTTGGCAATGGGTTTTCTTCCTGATGGTAGCTGCACAAGATCGCAAGTCTTATTTTTATGAAGAGCATCGATCTCCTCCTGCATTGCTGCCATTCACTGATATGCATTTGAACTGGACATTGCGTCTTGGAAAGTTGATGGCTCTCCGTCTTCAATTAAAAGCTAGTATGCAACATTACTATCCACATCTTAGTCAGAATGCCAAACTGGAGCTTTTCTTTCTCGGCTTGATTGTCTGATCTCTTGCACATCAGAATCAACAGGTTCTGGAATTTGGTTCTCTCTAACTGCTTCAGAGGAATTATCTTTCATCTGTATCACTGCAGTCTCTGATTTTGAAGTGCTATCATCTTGGACCTTCTTTTCTGTAAAGATGACATCTCTACTGATGACAACTTTGTGGGCAGTGGGATCTCACAAACGATACCCCTTTACACCATCAGCATACCCTAAGAAAGTACACTTTCTGAATTTCGGATCCAATTTAGTATTTTCTTAGGAATTACACATCACATATACAGAACTTCCAAAAATATGAAGATTACAGTAATCGACTGGTTTACCTGTCCACATCTCCATCGGCGTTTTCAACTCAATTGCTGTTGATAGAGTCCGATTCACATAACAGGCGGTGTAGACTGCTTCAGCCCAGAAAGCTTTTCTAAGCCTGCTGCTCCCAACATTGCTCTTGTACGTTCAAGCAACGTTCTATTCATCTGCTCTGCCACTCCATTCTGTTGAGGGGTGTACGCCGTCGTGAATTGTCTTTTGATGCCTTCTTACTTGCAAAATTTATCAAATTCATTACCAGTGTATTCTCCTCCATTATCCAACCTAAGAATTTGATCTTTTTACTAGTCTCAAGTTCCACCTGCGCCTTGAAAATTTTGAAGGTTGGAAGCACATCTGTCTTACTTCTGATTGGATACACCTAACATT
Source organism: Dracaena cambodiana (assembly GCA_036321105.1). Taxonomy (NCBI): domain Eukaryota; kingdom Viridiplantae; phylum Streptophyta; class Magnoliopsida; order Asparagales; family Asparagaceae; genus Dracaena; species Dracaena cambodiana. The sequence goes on along the minus strand of JAYEPQ010000014.1, from coordinate 23,680,162 downwards.
TCCTGAAATAGTCATCAATAAATGTGACAAAATATTTTGCTCCTCCAAGAGATATAACCGGTGCCTGCTATACATTAGAGTGAACCAATTCTAAAATAATTTTGCTTCTAGAATTTGATGTGCTGAACTTTAACCGATACTGCTTGTTTGTCACACATTGCTCACAGAATGGTAGAGAAACTTTCGTGAGATCCGGAAGTAGTTTTCTTTTTGCAAGAATCTTCATTCCCTGCTCCGATATGTGGCAAAGTTTTTGATGCCACATCGTTGCAGTCTTCTCATCATCATTGTTTGTGACAACTGATACTTCTCCTTCCTGCAGAGTCTCTCTCTTGACTAAGTACAAGTTTGTAGCTAACTTTCCTCCTTTCATAATCACAAGCGTGCCTCGTACAATCTTCATGATCCCCTTCTCACTTTCCATCTTGCACCCGAGATCGTCAAGCTGTCCTAAAGACAATAAGTTCTTTATTCCCTCCACATGTCGCACTTCTTGGATGGTGCGAACTGTCCCGTCAAACATTTTCATTTTGATGGATCCTCTTTCAACGATCTTTAAGGCATGATCATTACAGCTGTAAACCATTCCCCCAGAAACTGGTTCATAGTGATGGAACCATTCTCTGCGAGAAGTCATGTAAAATGTTGCTCCAGAATCGAACAACCATACATCCTGTAATCTTTTTCTGCCTTCATGTGATGTTGCTGCCTTAGATACTAGGGCATTTCCATCATCTGAATTGCTTGCCACATTTCCTTGAGGACAGGAATTTTGTTTCAAATTCCAACAATCTCTTTTGTATTGACCCTTATTGCCACAATTGTAGCATTTGACATTCTTCTTACTCTGTGATTTGGATCTACCGCGTCTTTGACTTCCACTGGGGCCAGATTCCATTGATCTTCCTCTCGTCACCGTCAACGCTTCTGCTTGGTGTGAACTTGCTTGCTTGACTTTCTTGTTTTTGCGCCGCTTCTCTTCATCTAGGACTACAGCTGCAATATCATCGAAGTCGAGGCGATCTTCAACCAAGTTGCTTGTTTTGTTGATGATGAGTTGATCGTATGAATCGGGTAGACTCTGGAGTAGAATTTTAGCACATTCACCCATCTTTATATCGTAACCCAAATTCTTGAGTTGTGAGAATAAAGTGTTGAGGGTATTTATGTGCTCCGTCACTGCAGTAGATTTTGACATCCGAATGGTGTATAACTTTCTCTTGAGGAAAATTTTATAGTGGAGAGATTTGACCTCGTACAGTTTTACGAGATGATCCCAAATCTCTTTTGTTGTCTTCTTCTCTTGAATGCTGGACAATATATCATCTCCTAATTCAAGTTGGAGATCTGAAACAGCCTCAGCATCCATCTCCATCCATTTCTCATCTGAGATATTTTCTGGCCTTTCACCGATGGCAGGTAGGCACTTATTTTTTACCAAGATAGCCTTCATCTTCATTTTCCAGAGACCAAAATTGTCTCCGTTGAACTTTTCAATCTCAAATTTGCCGGTCATTGCTATATCCCAATTCCAACACAACTCCCACTATTCCCGTAAGTGGGCCCCACGAGAGCACTATTCACGAAAGTGGGCCCCACAAGAGTACCGAGCCCCGAACAGCCAAAAGAAATTAATTTCGGTACTTCATGAAAGTGGGCCTCACGAGAACAAGTGGTAGAACAAGTGAAAGAAAGTGGGCCACACAAGAAAAAGTGGGTGGACCCCGCAAGTATACCGAGTAGGTCCCACAAAGAAGCAAGTACTTATTTTCTGATATGGAAGGTGGCAACCACTAATGTGGAGGATTCACGTTACAACCACAGAGCATACGATAAGTACTACAACCTTGTTAACCTAGCTCTGATACCACCGTTATAGAGAAAACGAGTGGAATATAGTAAAGAACTAAAGAAATATAGATACAAAGATTTACATGGAAAATCTCTTAAAAAGGTAAAAACTACGGACAAGACAGAAAAATTTTTTTACTAGACAAAAGTAATAAAATATAAAAGAGGGAGAAGATTAATTTTTGGGATGGATTGATAAGGGAGGGGGAGATGCCAATTTATAGCCTTCCCCCCTACCTCATTCTCCCACAAACAATGTGGGACTAAATATTCAATACGGAAAAGAGTAATGACTTGACTTGATTCCATGATGTCATGGATGATATTATCACAAACAAGCTTTAGAGTAGGGAAACTCATTGCTTAAGAGTAGGGGTGAGTATCGTTCTGCTTCCGTTCGGCTTTTATCAAAACTCGCAAAAATCTAACCGAATCGATTAGGAATGAGAATCGAAACTGAATGATAGTAATTCAGTTTGGTTCTGTTAGAAACCGATTTTTTTTTTCTTTTTGAACTTGTTTTACGATTATAATTTTAATCCTTTAATAAGCATGTTTCTTCAAGATATCCAATTGTTATTGAATTCATTATGTAGTGTGCGTACTTTTATATGTATACATGTACGTTTAGATATATTTAGGTATATATATGTATATATGCTTGTGTATAAAAATATAATTTTTTTAAGTAATTCCGAATTATTTTGTTTTGGTGTGATTTTTCTTACTAATCAGGGCAGTTTCGATCGGTTATTTTGGTTTTAACTGAACTATGCTTTAGAGGCCACATACCTGTAATAGTTTAGTAACTCTCCCTTAGCTATTCTGTATATGTTTCTTGTTAGATCCATGTATTGTCAAAGGTGAGGGATTACTTATATACGTGTACTTGTATTGTTATGTTTTGATAAGTGCTGAATAGCGGAGAGTGGGAGGAGTATACCCGTTATTTATGCTTAAAAAAAAACAACTTGGGTTATTAAGGCACACTTTAAAAAATGCGTCCCTACCAACAAGAATTATCTTTACACACAAGCATGGCCCATAAAGTCCATTTCTTTATATTAAAAGTTGTTTTCTTATAGGCATTTTTAAGATATTTAAATTTATTAATTACATATTTTTTAGATTTATTTTAAAGAAATAAGTTGCTTTATATTGGCGAAATATTTTTGGCTTATTTTAAATTCCATATGCTATTAAACTCATGACTGAAATTAAAATTAGTTGGGGACTCAAATTAGCCTAGTTTACTATCAAAGATAAATCCAAAGCATATTTGAGTTAAGATAAAACATATATTTAATTAGATCTCCAAATACATTCCTTTATAAATTTGTTTTTAGACTTGGATCTATATGATGTTTGTAATCCTAAGGCATGATATTGACATATATAGCATGAGAATGATATTGAAAGTACTTTTACATTAGAACCACAAGAGCAATTAATTTGGAAAGATTTAAAAACAATCTTTGAGAGAGTTTAAATCTGTAAGTTCCAAGATTTTGTAATTTTTATAATCATTATCAAATAACAAATATTTGATTGGTTCGCTATATGTGAATATAGGTGTAACAGCCCCAATCTCACTAAATCAATATATATATATATATATATATATATATATATATATATATATATATATATATATATATATATATATATATATATATATATATATATATATATATATATATATATATATATATATAGGGATTACTGTAGGTGAGCCGCCAGCTCAGGAAAAGTTACGTGAGCTAGTGGCAAAACTATAATCATCCAATGATTTTTCTTCAATTTTTTTATCAATTGCTATCACTACCTTCTTAACATCTTTAGTATTAAATTTCATAAATTTTGGAGTTCTTTTACCCTTTCATCAAGTGCATACAAAATGTTTTATTCATTAAAAACCGTTAATTTTGTGTTAACTTGATGGAGGACCGAATCAAAACTAAAACTTAAGAAATTGGGTATGAGTGAACCCTAAGAGGTCGAGATCATAATCCAAAAGAAATTTTTTAAAAAAGATTATTGGAGATATTGAAAATGAACTACAGCTCAGGTAACTTGCGTGAGCTGTCAGCTCATTTCATTTTTCTTATATATATATATATATGTGTGTGTGTGTGTGTGTGTGTGTGTGTGTATGTGTATGTGTGGAATTACTGTAGCTGAACCGCCAGCTTAGAAAAAATTACATGAGTTAGCAGGAAAAAAATACAGTAATCAAATAATTTTTTTAAAACTTTTTATAGAATTAGGATCTTTGTTTTTTAACTTCAATAAGATTAACTATCATAAATTTTAGAATGCATATACACTTTCATCAAGTGGATACAAAATATTTATTCATTGAAAACCATAAAAATTTATATCAACTTGATGTGAGGACCAAATCAAAATTAAAACCTAAGAAATTAGGTATGAGTGAACCATGGGGGTCAAGATCATAATTCAAAAAAAGTTTTTTTTTTTAAAATATTAGAGATAGTGAAAATAAACTACAGCTCAAGTAAATTGTGTGAGCTGTCCACTCATTTTTATTTTCTTATACACACACACACATATACATACATAAATACATACATACATACATAAAGAGAGCTATAGGCAGTGAAACCACAATAAAAAAAGAGAGTCGAAAACTTCTCAAATGAAAAGAGGCAGGGGAAATCCGTGGGGAGATTTAGCGGTACAGTAGTCGATTAGATAGTGAGGTAGTGAGAGAGGACTCACTCAACAGAGGTCACACACACATATTTCTTAAAAGAATAAAAATAAACGTGATAATAATGATAATATTATTATTTAACAAATCTTATCTCTTACTTTCTTACAATTTATATTGTCTAATTATTGGTTAGCTTGATAATAACAAATAAAGTTAGTTTTTAAATTTATCCTATCTAACGTTATCTTAATTAAATATCTAAATAAAAATAAATAAACTAATTGCAACCCAAGGGAAAAAAAACTCTTCTCTAAAAGTAGAGAAGAGAAAAAAAAAGTAAGAAAAAGAAAAGAAGAAGAAGATGAAGAAAGAAAGAAATAAAGAAAGGGAAAAAAAAAAAGAAGAAGAAAAGAGAAGTAGAGAGTGAGAGAAGAAGGAGATCCGAATTATTGACAGTAATGATCTTCCAAATTTTTGAGTTTTCTATAAAAGTTAAGTGCTATCTCCATCTTCTTCTTTTATCTAATTCATTTTATTCATCTTTATGCTTTATTTAAAAAAAATTATGTAATCGCAATTCAAAATAATTGTTTCCTTTCAGACTCCTAATAATTAGAAATAAATTAACTCTCAATAACCATTAATAGGATGTTGGGGGTTAAGTACAAATAATATATATTTCTTGAATTGTTATTTTTTATATATGTTCATGATGTTTCACCATTTGCATTAGCTCTTTCTCCAATCTCACTTTCTTGTTTCTATTCTATTTCATTTTATTTTATTTTTTATTAATTATGGCATAAAATTGATGTGACTTGGATAGGCACTGATTGCAAACACTTTTATAAATCAAGGTTCTTCAAAGTTATTAGGATCCAATAAAAAAAGAAAGGAAGGACTTGCGGAACTTTTTTTTTTTTTTTGAAAACATAATTTTTATATTATTAGTTTGAGTGACTATATGAGATAAATTAATACTTATCTCCTGAAATAATAAAAAATTAGGGATGTAATCTTGTTTTATGTTTCCTATAAGACTTTTCTTAAAGAAAATTTTCCTAATGTAGAAAGCAAAAGTTGCACACAACTATGATTGCATGTCAAAATAATATTTTGATTTTATATAGTTAGTTATACATTTAACTGAAAACTATTTGCAAGATTGAATATTAGGATTTGAAACTTATTTATAAGCCATAAAAATTGAAAAAATAATGAAGTTTAAAATCTTGGGATCTTTATTTTATTTTCCATTTACGTCTTTAAATTTTTTCTTTCAATCTCTACTTCATCCTAATTTTATTTTTGGCACTTTCAATAGATGCTTCCAATTCAATTTGTCTCCCTCCTCCATCGTGATGCCATGAACTTGGATAGTAGTTTTATTGCACTTGTTGCTTTCACTATTTCTTTTTTTCATGTTGGGGGGGGGGGGGGGGGGGGGGGGGTGGGGGGGTTTGGGTTGTGAAAATTCCTTTAGTTTTAGTATTTTTTTCTTTTTATAGTTTCTCTCCTTGTTTTCAAGACAATCATTTACTTTTTATATTTGTATCGTCTGTGCTCAATTTGTAAGCTTAAGTCATTACGGCTTCTCTGAAGGTCCTGTTACATCCAAAACTATTGTCTGCTAAATACTGGAGAGCCATAGTTATCCAGTAGGTCCATGCCATATGTGATATTTTTCTTTGACCCTGATGATGTGGACCGGATCAACTTGATTCGGCAGAATAATTCTGTGACTCTGCACCAGATGATCACTACCATGAAGTTAAGTTCGCCAGTTCTGACAGCAGAAAAACTGCATAATTCCTAGTTTATTTTTATTGACGCAATTAAACTTGTGGATACCAAGGACACCAAGGGCATCGAGCTAACTCCTTGGTATTATGACTGGAAAGGAGTAGTGTATGCTCTTCCTTCTTTGGAACACAATTACTCTCTATCGTACTTTAGAACTTGTACAAAGAGCGTATGATCAAATGGAATCTCACATCGAGGCAGAATTCCCTTCCAGTCGGGCGATTCACCAAAGGAGGACATGACTTTATCCAAACCGGTTCCTTGACCATGGTGATGGGCTTGCGCCCAGGAGTTATTACCCATGATATACTTGTGTTTGAGGAACTGGTGATGATTAGAATTTTTAAGAACGAACTAACCAGATCAAGAAGTAACTACTCGGCAATAAATTCTCGCACACCTGGATAGATTAACTCCAGTAAAACCGATTGGTGGGTGTGCCTTATTGACTTTATTTTGGACAAGTATGCAACTCTAGGCTTGTACTGACCCATATGGCTACCAAATACAGGATCTATAACAACCCTACATAGTTCTTTGCTTTGCTAGAGATGTATGGTCCATTTTCTGGTAGTTTCTTCACACCAAATGGTGAGCTTGGTATCAAGTCCATGAGATGTGGATTGTTTCAGGATTGCCAATGGGGATCATCCTTATGAGGAATATTTTTCAACACTGCAGTGTTGGCAGTGAAAATTTCTAAGTATTTTCCACAACAGAACGCGGAGCTAACTCTATAGCTCCGCGTTTGGCTATTTTAGCCCTGTGTTTAAGAAAAACGCAGAGCTAATCAATAGTTCCACATTTTGGTTCCTTAGCTCCGTGCTTTGGTGAGATTAACTCCGCGTGAGCAGATAAACCAGAATCTTAAATTGATTGAGATTAAGATTTGGGCTTATCCAAATACCCAAATTAAGTCCGATTAGAACTCTAAATCAAGAGATTTAAATCAAAACTAAGATATTTGATTGGAATCCTTGATGAGTACAAATTCTATTTAAATAGAAACTCTCATATTACCCTAAAACTATAAATACCCCTTTGAGGAAGCCTTAGGGGATCTTTTGGTAGTTTTTGAGAAGTTCGAGTTACGCGTAAGAGTCTTGAATGAATCAAGACCAGAGAAGATCAACTCTACAGTCGGCCGGCATCTTCTTCATCAAGAGCAAGAAGACCATCGTCGTCAGATCGTCCAAATGAGCTACTTCGATAGATCCCATCGCCACATAGATCCCACAAATTATTGTAAAAAAGAGCGATAGATTATAAATCTTCTCGTTTGTTCTTTCTTTTTCTTGTTCTCTTTCATTGTAATTTAAGTTAATTCAATGGAAGGAAAGCAACGAATTTCTGTTGTGAACAAACTGGCGACCACAGTGGGAGAAATCTCTCTCACCCAAGAAGAGATCGTGGCGCAATCTAACGTCGAGAGAATCGGATCCGACGTGGATATGCTAGTCGTTGAAATCGACCAGCAGAAGTACGAGGAGTATCTCTCCTCTGAGTCAGGTAACCTGACCGAAACGCGGTGCTAACGTCGCGTGCGCTCCAATACCCGTAAATCAGGTAATCGGGAATCCACCGTTAATCGGGGACCCGTGGAGACCGCAGCCACAGAGCCGTCGTTTGGCCAGGAAACCCTAGCAGAGGATGACCTCTTTATGGCCGAGGAAGGCTCGGGAACTGGATTAACCAGAACCCAACTCCGAAACAAAAAACGGAGGGCTAGGCGAAAAGCGCTTAAAGCCCGCGATAAACGCAAGGCTATTCAGGGAGCAGAACGTGAGGCTACAGCACCTCGCGAACTGGCTTGCGTTAATCGCAAGACCAGTCAGTATAGTGTTAAACATGAAGCTGCAACTTGCGTTAATCGCAAGGACAAACCAGCATGTGATTCTCCACGCGAGGCTATTACTGGGCTTAGCGATAAACGCGAAGCCAGTAAGATTTGCGTCAATCGTAAAATTTCTGACACTCGCGTTAATCGCGAGGATAAAATTTTCTTAAAGCCAGCGTGTGCTTCTCCACGCGAGGCTATTACTGGGCTTAGTGATAAACGCAAAGCCAGTACAACTTGCGATAAATGCAAGATTTTTAATCCTCGCGATAAACGCGAGAATAAAATTTCCTTAAAGCCAGCGTGTGATTCTCCACGCAAGGCTAATACTGAGCTCAGCTATAAAAGCAAAGCCAGTAATACATGCGATAATCGCAAGATTCCTCAGCTACGCATAAATCGCGAAGATGATTGGCAAATCGTCGTTAATCGCAAAAATTGCGCTAAACGCGAAATTATGACTTGCGTTAATTGTAAGAATAGGCCAGCGTGTAAGAATTTTCTTCCACGTGAGGCTAATATCCCAAAAGATAAACTTCTACAGAAACGCCAAGTCAGCGTGAAAAGCGAGGCTAGCGTGCAAAAACGCGGAGCTATTTCTCAGCCCCGTGATGCAACACACGAAGCTAATTCTCAGCTCTGCGTTCTAAATTGCGAAGCCACTTCTCAGCTCCGCGTAAATCAACCTGAATATAGAATCAGGTTTCATAATCACACTATTGGACTAGAACTTAACTCCAATAATTCCAAGAAGCTCCAGTGGCCCCCTAGATCCTCTCAACAAATGAGTGGGCCCCACAGCTCTGCATTCAAAGTTACTGACCTCAGAGAATACTTGACTAAGAAAAGGAGTATAAGTCAAGTTCAATCTGAGCCAATTTGTTACTGCCAGCAGCTTATGACGGCAGTATCTGTTGTAGTGGACAGTTGTTGCTGCAAGAAGGACATGATATCAGTATTCGATTGATTAACTGAGTCGGATAAGAACCCTGCTAAGAAGACAAAAACCATTCCCCGAGGAAAAGAGTGGAGAATTGTAACCTCCAATATGGTTGGAAAGGGGAAGAAAGTTGTAGAGATGGATAATGATTCGGAATCGATTGATGAAGAATCTCATCATCTCACTCGACTTAAATCAGGAGCTGTCCTGCCTCGAAACTATAAGAGGCTTGTAAAAAGTTCTTATGACGACGACAGCAATAACTCGGCTATAGCTTCACCTCGTTCCTCTGCATCATCTCGGCTACAAAAATCAACATCACATATGGCGGATAAATCTGATGATATCGATCAAACATTTGAAACCCAAGAAAAGATGATCCGAGATCAACAAAAAACGATCGAGGATCTCAAAGTGATGCTCTTGAAGGTGGTAGAAAATAGAAAATAGTCGAAGATAAGGCCAAAACTTCTTTAGAACCACCACCAAAGAAAGAAAAAGAAATTCTGTTCAATGGAGAAGATAAAGAAGAAAAAGTTCCCTAGATACATGAAGACGAGGATAAATATTCTTTTCATGACTTTCATGAAGAGAAAATTGTGAAGCTACAAAGCCAGCTTGAAGCCTTGATGCACAAGAAGGAGTTGAAAGAATCAGGAATTTCAAGACCATATCCACTTGAATGGGATTTGGCACCATATCCTGAGAAATACAAAGCGCTCAAATTGGAGCCATATGACGGGAAAGGATCTCCCAATCAACATATTTATTACTTTTTGGGTATTTGATGGGCAATGACCCAATAATGACCAAGGTATTTGTAAGTATCTTGCGAGGGCCTGCCTTCACTTGGTTTATGCAGTTGCCCCCAAGAACTATCAATACCTGGTTTGATATTGAGAAGCAGTTTCTCACACGTTTCTTCGAGGATGATACCGAAATTACGGTTCATTCCCTCCTTGCAACTAAACAAGGGGAACAAGAAACAGTAAAAGATTTTATAGAAATGTTTCGGGAGAAGTCCGTGCACTGCAAACACGGAATGGTCCAGAAAACTCTGATAGAGACATGTCGACATAATTTTAAGACCAATGTGCTCTTAAAAATGAGGGTCGTAGAGTCTAAGCATGGAGGGATTTGTTCAAACAAGGAGAGCAAGCCGAGAACTTGATCCGTCGAGTTGAAGAGTCTCATGGATCAAGAAATACTGGGAATAATAGGCCGTATATCCAAAATAATAATAAGAATAAAGGAAAAGCGGCAATGGCATCAGAGGCTGCTTCACAGAAGACAAATGCTCCAAGCCCAAAGTCTCAAAATCAAAAGGGCACGAGATAAAATAGACCCCAGCAAGAGAGGACCTATACCTTTAAGGCAGAGCAAACGCCTACACTTTTTCATCTACTCCTTAGGAAGAGAATGTTGAAACTCATGGAGAAAAGAAAATTGGAGGGCGCTGGTAAAACCAACGATCCCAACTATTGTCTCTACCACAGAAATGTCAGACACCCCACCAGGGATTGTTACCCTCTGAAGAACAGAATCCAAGCACTAATAGAAGCTAGAGTCCTGATACTTAAAGAGGAACAAAATAAGGTCACTGCCAATATGGCAACCCTAGTAGTTGGAACCCATAAGTTCTCCGCATGGGTGACCCTAATACCAAAGGGAAAGCTGGTTATGAAAAAGCATGACCCGCATAAAAAGGCACAAGAAGGACTTATCCCCGTAACAACTCAAAAGGGGGAAGTAATGTGGGTCCATCCTAATTTACTACAGGATGAATAGTGAACTACCGCAGGGGGTCGAAAGAAAAAGCGGACTAGCAATACTATTTTCGCGAAAATAAAAGATGAATACATAATTGCAGGGGCATTTACAGACTTTGAAGAAGAGCCCAAAACTATGGCCACTCATCAAGATGGGGTAGGCCCTTACAATCTCGATCTGGTAAACCATACCTCAAGAATTACACCAGAGTAGACCCGAAAAATATATACGGGAAACTCACGAAGCCTGTAAAACAAAACGGATTTCGTTTCCAGAAGAATCCTGTAAGAGATGAAGAGGCCAAAGAAGCTGCATTTAAGTTTGATATAATAGCTTAGCTGGCTAATATTCCAGCTCGAGTCACGCTGTACGAGTTGTTACGATTGTCGAAATCGACTCGCGAGGCGTTAAGAGAGGCCTTGGTAGACTCTGAGTCATCCTAGCTTAGATTGTCGAGCCAGCTGATCAAGAACAGGACTCTTGCCCCCATTGTCATCAAGTGAGGAGGCAGGTCCCACGGATTATTTCTCTCCAGAGGATATGCAGGTAAGAAATATAAAGCACAACAGGCCTTTATATTTCACCGGATATGTCGGATCTACGAAGGTGGATCACATCCAGATTGATCCAGGGTCTGCACTAAGCGTCATTCCCAGAAGGTTGATGCAGCTATTGGGAATTTCTCCCTATCGCCTGACACCAACTAATACTACAATATATGAGTTTAATGCCAATGATAGCTGTCCCCTTGGAAAGATCTGACTTCGATGTCAAATCGGAGATTTGAGGACGGAGGTCACATGCTATGTCATTGATGCAGACACTTCCTATAACATTTTACTGGGACGGCCTTGGATCCACGCTTATATGATAGTCCCGTCGACTCTCCACTAGTGTATGAAATATTGTGACGAACAAGGAGAAGTCCGGACACTAGTTGTAAATAGCAACCATTCAAGGGGCTAGAAAATTACTTCGCGGACGCCAGGCTATACAAACTAGTCCATGAGGTCCCCTGTGACAAGCATAAAAAGCTTCAAGAACCCGAGTACAGCGGCAATGAGGCAGACACGGAGTACGAATCTCCCGAAGAGGATGTTGGGGGTGACTATGAGATAAACCCTCACATTGATTTTAAAGCAAATTTAGATAATAATGTAGCTAATATAGCAGAGGATGAGCGAATTATTAATGAAAATATAAAGTTAGTCTACGAGCCTGCTGTCGCTATAGAGTCTGAGCCTTCTTGTACTTCCACCGAAGTAGATGGCCTATCCGAACTTGAAGTTCTGGCAGCATACCATTTGCCACTCAAGTCATCCCTTCTCTCTCAATCAAAAATAACTAAGGGACAAGGTATCTTCTTTGAAGTGCCTCCTCGACAGGTGTCCCAAAAGCCGATCATCTTCGACAAAGTAATTATGTCATCTCGACAAAGACAAAGCAGTGAAAGTGATGAACAAATATCACCTCAATTTCACTTATTTGAACAGAAATCTCGACAAATAATAGAAAAGATGAGTTATAATTTCACTCAAAAACCAGATTAAACTTTGGAAAAGGGCGACGAAATTTCATACCCTCGTTTAGACCAAGAAGAAAGAGCCCAGACTATTATCAGAAGACTCGCAGGGGGTTGGGCTATATGTCTACTCCTCCCTCACCACCATGCATATACGAAGAGAGATCTTCGTCTGATGAGGATCTATATCCGATTGATCATGACTCGGATCTAAGTACTGGCGCCTGGTTTCAATCCCTGACAACCAATATGGTTTCAGCCGCACCAGAAAGCGTCGAGGAACCGATCGATATTCAAGATGATTCCTGGGCTAAGCATATGGACACTCTCTGGGATATCCGCTTTGAACAGCGTGACCCGCCCACAGAGGATAAGCTAGTACAGGTCAACATGGGAACGGACAAGAATCCGAAGTCCATTTTCATAAACGACACGCTAACTCTCTTAGAAAAAGAGGAACTTATATCTCTTATCAAAGAGTATATAGACGTGTTCGCATGGAGCTATAAAGATATGCCCGGTCTTGATCCTTAGATTGCCACACACCGGCTAAATATCAAGAAAGATGTTAAGCCAGTTAAATAACAGCAAAGGCGCTTTCGACCAGAATTAATGGAGGCAATAGTCGCTGAGGTCAACAAACTTATAAAATCAGGATTTGTCCGTGAAGAGAAACATCCTGATTGGGTGGCTAACATAGTTCCAGTTCGTAAGAAGAACGGCAAGATCCGGATATGCAGCAACTTTCATGATCTAAATGCTGCATGTTCTAAGGATGAATTCCCAATCTCGATTACCGACGTAATGATTGATAACACTTGAGGTTATGAAAGGATGTCCTTTATGGATGGCTTCTCAGGCTATAACCAGATCAAGATGCACCCGGATGATGAAAAACATATAGCTTTCAGGACACTGCTGGGGATATACTGTTATACGGTAATGCTTTTCGGATTGAAGAACGCCGTGCCACTTATCAACGTGCAATGAGCGTGATATTTAAAGAGCATCTGCGCAAAACGGTAGAGTGTTACGTGGATGATTTGGCGGTCAAAAGCAAGAACAAAGATGATCATCTTCATGACTTAAAAACAGTCTTCGATCTTATGCGAAAACACCACTTGAAGATGAACCCTGCCAAATCTTTCATGGGGGTGTGCAACGGGAAATTCCTTGGGTTTATAGTTACCTCAGAAGGAATTTTCCTTGATCCTGAAAAAGTAAAAGTGATCAACGAGATGCCGTCTCCCTCAATCTTAAAGAGTTAAGGGGGTTATAAGGAACATTTCGTGTAGGACAGTCTACCGAAATGTTGGCAGAGAAGTATATGCATGAAGTGGTAAAATTACATGGTGTGCCAGTCAGTATTGTATCGGATCGAGATGCTCGGTTCACTTCTCAGTTTTGGAAGAAATTGCAAGACAGTCTGGGGTCAAAATTAGAGTTCAGCACAGCATATCATCCAGAAACAGATGGCCAATCAGAAAGGACTATCCAGACATTGGAGGATATGTTGAGAGCCTGTATGCTTGACTTCGGGGGCTCATGGGAGGATTACTTGCACCTAGTGGAATTCGCCTACAATAATAGCTACCAAGCACGTATCAAGATGACACCATTTGAGGCTCTGTATGGAAGGAAATGTAGATCTCCGTTATATTGGGATGATATTGGAGAAAGAAAACTGCTTGGACCAGAAATAATCACCCAGGCAGTAGATAAAATTAACTTAATACGGCAACATCTGAGAGCAGCCCAAGATCGACAGAAGAACTGGGCAGACCAACGACGGCGGTTTCTAGAATTTCAAGTTGGGGACTCAGTTTTCTTGAAGGTGTCGCCCACACGTGGAGTCATTCGCTTTGGCAATCGTGGGAAGTTAAGCCCAAGGTTTATCGGACCCTTCCAAATCTTGGAACGGATAGGCAAAGTCTCCTATCGCCTGGCACTACCGTCTACACTGGAGCAAGTACATAACGTTTTCCACGTCTTGCAATTAAAACGATATGTTCATAATGAAAAGCATATCGTGGACTATTCAGAATTGGAGGTTGGACCAGACCTCTCCTATCCAGAGGAACCAGTCTCCATACTTGATCGAATGGAGAAGACTTTGAAGAATAAAGTAATTCCACTGGTATTGATTTCTTGGAATCGATATTCTAATCGGGAGGTGACATGGGAGCGAGAGGAAGACATTCGGGAGCGTTTTCCACACCTATTTGAATAAAGGTATAACCTCTCTACATCATTTAAGTTTAAAGAAATTTCGAGGACGAAATTTTTCTTAAGGGGGGTAGAATGTAACGGCCACTTTTCATTGTGTTCATTTCACTTCAAAAAAAAAAAAAAAAAAAATTAAACTGAATTAAAATTAAATATCTGGAAAAAAATAAAAAAAATAAAAAAATAAATAATAATTTAAATATAAAATATATATAATGGGGTTGTTGGAGGGAAATCTAAACAGTTGGGGGGATATCAATCTCATCCGAAAAAAATTCGTTTGTTGGATCTCAACCAAATAGGTTATATCCTAACCTAAAGATAAATAAGGATCTAAAAATCTGTTCTCACCTCTCTTCTCTTCTGGAACGCTGGAAATCTCAGGACGTACGGGAAGAAGAAGAGGAACGCAGGTCAGAAAAGAAAAGGAAAGGGGGAGGCGACTCAATTAAAAAGTGAGTTCTTTTACTCACTTTAACATGCTACATCTATTTTTTTATATACCTTCTGTTTTATTTAATTATAGGTTTAATCATGGATAGAAAACCCTTAGCACCAATGTTTTATACACAACGAATTGCAGTGTACAGTAGCTTAGTTTACCTTATAATATTTAAAAATAGGAGTTGTGTTATATATATTTTATACCCAATATTGAACTCAGTTTGACCAAACATGTGATTTTTCTTACTGTAAGGTAATATTGAGAAGATGCTAGCATTGTCAATTTTACTGCTTTTCATTTTCTCTTATGTCTACAGTAATACAAATATGAAATAGGCGTTAGCAGTTCAACCAATTAGTTCTGGTCTATATAATCATTCCGTTAACTTCTGCTAACCAATGATAGCGTTGCTTACCAACATATTGGCTTCATAAGATGGACTCTCAGCCTTTTCTCCTTAATTTCCTTGGCTTGGAGTTGGGCATCTATTTAGAGGGTTAGCAAACAGATACATAATGGCTAAATATTTTAGATTTAGCTGAATTATAACGTCATTTAGATTCATCGCCTCTCATTTAGGTAAGTTAAGTCTTCGTTTTCCCCCTCCTCTGCCATATTAACAAATAGCTACATTAGTTGCCCACAAAATTACAGCAGGCCATTACTAAAATTTGATGCATAACAACAACAAAAGCCACAGCAACAGGAAGGAATTTTTCCCATAGCTAGTGGCTGCAGCTAGTTACTATCTCACCCCCCAGTAATATGGAGGATAAAGATATTTAGCAAAAATCCCTCTGTACTACCTCATCAAATGTTAATGAACCTTTGGGAATCAGAATTTTAATTTTTAAGTCACGATTATGAACGTGATATACAACCGTGGTCATAGAGAACTTCGGGGGCAAGGCAGAGTAGGTCTTCATGGTGGCTGCTTCTTCTTCTGCTTCTTCTTCTTTCTTTGCTTCTGCTACTGCTCTCGTTGGTCGAGTCGGCGAGGCGATTCAGTCGAGGCCAGCGCCGGTGGCCGCCGACGATCTCGACTCCATTGATCTCTGCTGCTGCCCTCGTCGGTCGAAGCTTTGGGTTAGAGTCGGTGAGGCGATTCGGCCGAGACGAGCGCAGGTGGCCGTCGACGATCTCGGCTCTATCAATCTCTGCCACCGCCTTGTTGGATTGAAGGATCCTCTTTTCTTTTTTTTTTTTCTTTTGTTTTTTTGGATGATTGAATTCTTCTTCTTCTCGTTTCTCTTTCTGATTCCTATAGTGATCACAGTGGAGATAACCTTAGGGAAATTTTAAATGCGCACATATGTACCAGTGAGCACCATTTCCCCTATGTTGTAAACCACTTTACTATCTAGTATGTGGTGCGCATTTAGACTAACTGCAACCTTGCAGGCAACTTTTAGGAAATTCTAAGTGCGCACCATTTCACTAGTGAGCACCATTTTCCCTATGTTGTAAACCACTTTACTATCTAGTATGTGGTGCGCATTTAGACTACCTGCAACCTTGCAGGCAACTTTTAGGAAATTCTAAGTGCGCACCATTTCACTAGTGAGCACCATTTTCCCTATGTTGTAAACCACTTTACTATCTAGTATGTGGTGCGCATTTAGACTACCTGCAACCTTGCAGGCAACTTTTAGGAAATTCTAAGTGCGCACCTATTTCACTAGTGAGCACCATTTCCCCTATGTTGTAAATCACTTTACTAAACAGGTTGTGGTGTGCAGGTAGAACTACCTGGTTGTAGTGCAGGAAACTCTTGGGAGTTCTAAATGCGCACATCTCTGCTAGTGAGCATCCTTTCCCTATGTTGTAATTCACCTTAATTATATAGTATTGGGTGCGCATCTAGAACTATCTCAACATTGCAGGAAAACTTTAGGAAATTCTAAATGCACACATATTTAGTAGTGAGCCCCATTTTTCCTATATTGTAAATCACTTTATTATACATCATATTGGAAATAAAGCCCGAAAAGACACCGTATAAATGCAAATTGTTATTGTATAAGATTGGTGATAGATAATTAAATTACCGCAACGTTATATTGTCACTGATATTGTTACTGTTCACTGAACTCTAATTATTATCACCAATCTACATACTAAACTGAAATTTACTGAGATCATAAATTATATTGAAATTGATAATTAACACCGAACTTGATATACACTGGGGATTTGGGGGAAAATTTAGGTTTGTATGAATTAGATGGCTGAACGTAATTGTACTGTGCCACTGTTTCCCACTTGTGGGAGGATCGGGATAGGCTCCGATCAAATTACTGCGCCACTGTTTCCCATTTTTGGGAGGATCGGGATAGGCTCCGATCAATTACTGTTCCGTTTTCCCGGGGGTAGACGGGGATGCGTTCAACCCAGCTACATTCATATTTTCTTGAATTTTCAAATACCATAACTAAAAGACATTAATTGTAAAAGTTTAAAAGACATCGATTAAAGTAATAGTGATGATAAGTATAAATACGTAAAATCTTCCGCCCTTCATTTGCATGATTGTTCCTGACATTGAGATATTATCCATTCATTATTTTTTTTGTTGTTCTTTAATTATTGAATATTGGGTCACTTTGCTGACGATCCTGGTTATGCATGACCAGATGCAGGCCTCTATCAAGAGGTAGATCCACCAGTGGCAGAACAGGATATGTTGTACTTCCAAGAACAAGCGGATCTGCAGGAGTGATTACTTCCTTTGGTTAACTGATTTCTTTTAAAAAAAAATGTAATAAGTGCTATGACACTTTATTTAAGTTTATGCGAGACAGTCCTTTTCTTTTATTTTGAAATAATTTAACTGTGGTGACATTTGTTAATTTTATTTTGAGGGAAATTATTATCGCTTTGTTTTGATAAAGAAAAATTTCATTTAGTTTCTGCATGTTATTCATATTAAATTGCAAATGGTGACTGTAATATTTTGTTTGAGGCTCGTCGAGTTATTATTCGACGCCGAACGTTCCAGCTTTCCATACTACTGGAAGTGGGGCGTTACATATATATATATATATATATATATATGAATAGCCATTCCCTCAACAAAATCCCTCTTATATGGCAAAAATGCCCACTTATTTGCTCTTTTAGTGGAACCTTATGCTGCTAGCTTGCCGGTCCCAGAAATAAAGGATCAATAGATAGGCTTTACAACCGAACAAGTACTAAGCAGCTAAGAGCTTACCAACAAGCCCATGAACACCAGAGGCCAAGCCCGAGGGACTCCGTATTCTCAGTCAAATTGTGATTCCACCAGAGCAACAACACGGCTCTATGTTGTACTTAGCTTCTTGGCTCTATACTCAGTAAATATTTGGCGAATGCCTAACTCAGTTCTTTGTCATACTTAGCCTCTTAGGTCTCTGCTCAACAAGTATTTGGTGAATGCCCAACTTGGCATTATACCCTACTTAGCCTCTTGACACTTTTCTCAGCAAGTTTTCGAAGTATGCCCTACTCGGATCCAAACCGAGCTCAACATTGTACTATAGTAGTGCTGAGTGCTCCCGACTTAATATTTCCTCCATACATCTACTAAAGACTACAAGTTTCTAATAGAAGTGCAGTGAAAGTATACAAGCAAAACCTGTAGAAGCCAACTACACATTGTTGAAGCAAAAGTTCATTTTTGTTTTAAAAAGTTTTATTGGACAAAGACGATTACAAAGTCAAGGATGACAACCCGAACTCAAATATTACAATTTAAAAACGAGTACAATTGTTCTGACATAGTAAAGAATACTCAACTACTAAAGTTGTTCTCTACTTCAAGCTTGCTCTTATGGGGAAGTGGACATACCTACACATGAAGGCAGAACCTCTCGAGAATGAGTCCTTCCATTTTGCATTGCTAATGCTCAAGAAAAGTATTTAAAGACTTCAGGGCCTCCTAAGCCTCCAAGGTGAAAGCTGACATCCACAGGCCATTAAACTTTGGGATGCCTCTTTGCCCTCTTGAGGATGGGGCAAAAACTGAGAATCTAGTCACTTACCGATCCTCCCAAGAACCCAAAAACGGATTTACCGATACTCATCCTAAGGCAAAAGTTAATATCCACTCGACAATATCGATTTCAGTGGATGACACACAACAAGACTAGTTACGCTTCTCCGGACACCCACTTTTGGTATAGTTCTTTTATTCACAGGGATCAAACAAAGGCTCTCCCTATTTATTGTGCTTCATTGGAGGTTAATGATCTTCAAATGACAAGACAAGACAGGAATTAAGGAGACATTATGTCTCCTCAATGTCGCCTCAGCCGTATAACTGACTAAATCCAAATCGAAGGTGGACCCTGACCATATAGTCTGACATTTAGATTGAGAAGTGGTGACTGAGGCAATCTCCATGCGCGCAAGGCAATCTTCATGCATCGATTACCAAATTTCTTCATGTCATATTGGCACATCCATAATTACTGAGATAGTAATTAAATGTGTAAATTAATATAGCAACAATAAGACATCTCGATCATCCATATTTTTTTAAATAATCGATACCAAGTTACTCCAATACTGTAGCAAGCTATCTCTAACAGTGCTACAAGTCAACTCAAAATAACCGTGCGGCAGAAAACCTACAGAACAAATCAAGTCGACAGAAGAAAAGTATACTTCAAGAACTTGACGGACTGAACTCAAAAGTTAAGGGGTATGTTGACTTAAATTCAGGCATTCTACGCCCAAGGCAAAGGCCCACAACGAACGCCTACTGGCAAATAGCCTACGAGTACAAGTCCGTTTAGAATGCAATACAACCTCGAATAGAGTCAAATAATTTCCAAATGTCCCATAATAATTTATGGCGGGATCCCATATTCGTGTACGTGAAAAGAGAAGATATTTAAGGTCTTCTATAACTCATTTCCTTCATGAATATTAACCTATAAATTCTCTCATACCTCCATCAAAGAGAAGGAAGGAGAAATCTAATTCAAATTGAATTATAATTCACTATCTAATACGATTACCTCTTATTAGGAGGGTTATATTAAATAGAATCCTATATTTAGTAGGACTTTCTTTAAATTTATACACCCAAGTAAAATAGAATCCTTTGACTAGTAGAAATTATCATTAGTTAAGATTTTAAGTTAGATTAATTAAGTCAATCTAATCAATGGTTTTCTTGACTGCTTTAAGATGAATTAGAATCTCTGACAACTATGACTTTCCATTATATTGGATTACATGGTTGAATTAGGATCTCCACTATATGGAAACACTCTGACCTCTATAAAAAGACCCCATCCCCATGGCCGGCACCCCTCTTTCTAATGCAAAGAAAATAAATCGAAATAAAAGAAAGAACCAGAGAGAAATTGTTTTTTTTTTTTTTTGGGAGGGGGAGAGAGAGAGAATGAGAGTAGGAAGGAGATCAGTCGTAATTAGTAAATCCAGCCTCTTTTTGAGAACTTCTCAACACATAAATTCTCAGATTTTCCATCTTCATATTTTGGTGAGTTCCAAACTCACTTCTACAACATGGTATTTAGGTTTAAAATTATAACTACGGCTAGTTTAATTATCAAAGTTATACTTTTAGAGGTTTTGGTTTAACTCTATTGATAAAATATCTTTGATTGTTTCATTCAATTAAACAGAATTTTAACCTTCGAATCTTTAGATGTTAGTATCTTCATGTTCTTTTTATCCAATTGAAGTGACTCATAGATTCACTATAACATACAAATAATTGCCTTAGTTTCTATATGATTTACTTTTTATCTTTTTTAATTAAGACTTTAATTGATTTTAATCTTAAAATTATAGATTTGATTTAAAAATAGATAAAGTTGATACCTTGTTAACAAATAAAGGTGAAATATAAACAAAAAAGTTATCTATAAATAATCGATATTATTACAGCTTTATACTTGCTTAGGATTGGATATATCATGTGAAAAATTAGATTTTTAATTGAGTATTGTGACTGGACAGTGAAAAAAGTCTCATATAACAGATCCAGCTCGGCTTGTTCTTAGCTGGTCATCATTGGGCTAACTGTTATCGATGTGCTACCAAATCCTACATCAGTAATAGTGCTTGGGTATGTATATCCCTAACTATCTCCCTAAACCATACATCACGTAATGCCACGTCAACTAGTTAGCTCCAAGCATTAACAGTAGTCCAATACAATATGTATTAAGTTTTATCTTGTACTTTTATGCCTGTTTTTGTGTGTCAATCAGGTCAAGAATTTAGTTTTGTCTTATCGACAGTCAATTTGACTTTCTTTCCATCAATCATAAGTTCATGTTCCAAATTGGTATTTCAACTTCAATTTCCTAATTTTCTATATTTATGTTGATTTTCTTATAAATTGTTATTTTTCCAATATTTTTTTTTATCTTTGGGATTTTTTTTTGGATATTCTAAGAGTGAAAAACTGGCAAAATATCAATTTTCATTTTGTAGGGCTGGTCTTGACAATTGGTATCTTATTAATAATAACTCCGATAATTTTTTTGATAGTTGCATTATAATCATCTCATTCATCTCTATTTCCTGTATTTTTAGAAAATTTTCTACACATGTCAAATTTTTTGGTCCAGAAACTATAGTAAAGTCCTTTTTCTTCTTTTTCTTCCTTTCATTTTTCTAGTGGAGAGAGAGAGAGAGAGAGAGAGAGAGAGAGAGAGAGAATGAGAATATGAACGAGATCAGTCGTAATTAGTAAATCCAACCCCTTTTCGAGAACTTTTCGATACATAGATTCTCAGATTTTCCATCTCACATTTTGGTGAGTTCTAAACTCACTTCTACAACATGGTATCTAGGTTTAAAGTTATAATTGCGGCTAGTTTAATTATCAAAGTTATGCTTTTAGATATTTTGGTTTAATTCCATTGATAAAATATCTTTGATTGTTTCATTCAATTAAATAGGATTTTAACCTTCGAATCTTTAGATGCTGGTATTTTTATGTTCTTTTTATCCAATTGAAATGACTCATAGATTCACTATAACAAACTAATAATTGTCTTAGATTTTATATGATTTACTTTTATGTTTTTTAATTAAGACTTTGGTTGGTTTTAATCTTAAAATTATAGATTTGATTTAAAAGATAAAGTTGATACCTTGTAAAAGAATAAAGGTGAAATATGAACAAAAAGTTATCTATGAATAATCGATATTATTACTACTTTATACTAATTTAAGATTGGATATATCATGTGAAAGATTGGATTTTTAATTGAGTGTTGTGACTAGATTGTGAAAAAAAAGTGTCACATAATAGATCCAGTTCGGCTTGTTCTTGGTTGGTCATCATTGGGCTAATCGTCATGGATGGGCTACCAAATCCTACATTGGTGATGTACTTGGGTATGTATACCCCTAACCAACTACCTCTCTGAACCATACATCAAGTAATGTCATGTCAACTGGTACGCTTCAAACAGTATTAGTAGTCCAATGCATCATATATTAAGTTTTATCTTGTATTTCTATGCCTGTTTTTTTTGTGTCGATTAGGTTAAGAAACTAATTCGGTCCTATCGACAGTCGATTTGACTTTCTTTCCATCCATCATAAATTCATGTCCCAAATTGGTATTCCAACTTCAATTTCTTAATTTTCTATATTTATATAGATTTTCTTATAAATTGTTGTTGTTCCAATTTTTTTTATCTTTGAGAATTTTTTTTTGGATATTCTAAAAGTGAAAAACTGGCAAAATATCAATTTTCATTTTGTAGGGCCAGTCTTGACAATTTGTATCTTATTAATAGTAAATCGGATAATTTTTTTGATAGTTGCTTTATAATCATCTTATTCTTCTCTCTTTTTTGTATTTTTAAAAAATTCTCTACATATGTCAAATTTTCTGGTCCAGAAACTATAATAAATTTATTTTCCTTCTTTTTGTTCCATTCTTTTTTCGGGTGGAGAGAGAGAGAGAATGAGAGTAGGAAGGAGATCAGTCGTAATTAGTAAATACAACCTCTTTTCGAGAACTTTTCAACACATAGATTATCAGATTTTCCATCTTCACATTTTGGTGAGTTCCAAACTCACTTCTACAACATGGTATCTAGGTTTAAAATTATAATTACGGCTAGTTTAATTATCAAAGTTATACTTTTAGATGTTTTGGTTTAATTCCATTCTTAAAAAATTTTTGATTGTTTCATTCAATTAAGCAGGATTTTAACCTTCGAATCTTTAGATGTTAGTATTTTTATGTTCTTTTTGTCCAATTGAAGTGACTCATAGATTCACTATAACATACTAATAATTGCCTTAGTTTCTATATGATTTACTTTTTATCATTCCTAATTAAGACTTTGGTTGATTTTAATCTTAAAATTATAGATTTAATTCAAAAATAGATAAAGTTGATACCATGTAAAAGAATAAAGGTGAAATATGAACAAAAAGTTATCTATGAATAATCGATGTTATTACTGCTTTATATTTGTTTAAGATTGGATATATCATGTGAAAGATTGGATTTTTAATTGAGTGTCGTGACTGGATTGCGAAAAAAAAGTCTTACATAACAGATCCAGTTCGGCTTGTTCTTAGCTGGTCATTATTTGGCTAACTATCATCGATGGGCTACCAAATCCTACATCGGTGATGGTGCTTGGGTATGTATACTCATAACCAACTACCTCCCTGAACCATACATCACGTAATGCCATATCAACTGGTAGGTTTCAAACATTAATAGTAGTCCAATGCAGTATACATTAAGTTTTATCTTATACTTCTTTGCCTGTTTTTGTGTGTCGATCAGGTCAAGAATCTAACTCGGTCCTATCGACAGTTGATTTGACTTTCTTTCCATCCATCATAAATTCATATCCCAAATTGGTATTTAAATTTCAATTTCCTAATTTTCTATCTTTATGTTGATTTTCTTATAAATTGTTGCTTTCCCAATATTATTTTACCTTTGAGAGTTTTTTTTGGATATTCTAAGAGTGAAAACAGACTAAATATCGATTTTAATTTTGTAGGGCCAGTCTTGACTATTTGTATCTTATTCAAACTATGATAATTTTTTGATAGTTCATTATAATCATCTCATTCTTCTTTATTTTTTGTATTTTTAGAAAATTCTCTACACATGTCAAATTTTCTAGTTCAGAAACTATAATAAATTCCTTTTCCTTCTTTTTCTTCCTTTCTTTTTTCGCGTGGAGAGAGAGAGAGAATGAGAGTAGGAAGGAGATCTAGTAAATACAACCCCTTTTCGAGAAATTTTCAACACATAAATTCTCAGATTTTCCATCTTCACATTTTGGTGAGTTCCAAACTCACTTCTACAACATGGTAACTAGATTTAAAGTTATAATTATGGCTAGTTTAGTTATCAAAGTTATACTTTTAGATGTTTTGGTTTAATTCCATTGATAAAGTAATTTTGATTGTTTCATTCAATTAAACAAGATTTTAATCTTCGAATCTTTAGACATTAATATTTTTATGTCCTTTTTATCCAATTGAAGTGACTCATAGATTCACTATAACATACTAATAATTGCCTTAGTTTCTATATGATTTACTTTTTATCATTTTTAATTAAAACTTTGGTTGATTCTAATCTTAAAATTATAGATTTGATTTAAAAATAGATAAAGTTGATACCTTGTAAAAAAAAAATAAACGTGAAATATGAACAAAAAGTTATCTATGAATAATCGATATTATTACTGCTTTATACTTATTTAAGATTAGATATATCATGTGAAATATTGGATTTTTAGTTGAGTGTTGTGACTGGATTGTGAAAAAAAAATCTCCCATAATAGATCCAGTTCGGCTTGTTCTTGGCTGGTCATCATTTCGCTAACTGTCATTGATGAGCTACCAAATTTTACATCGGTGATGGTACTTGGGTATGTATACCCCAAAACAACTACCTCTCTGAGCCATACATCAGGTAATGCCATGCCAACTGGTAGGCTTCAAAAATTATTAGCAGTCTAATGCATTATATTTTAAGTTTTATCTTATAGTTCTATGCCTGTTTTTGTGTATAGATCAGGTCAAGAATCTAGTTTGGTCCTATCGACAGTCGATTTTACTTTATTTCCATCCATCATAAATTCATATCCCAAATTGGTATTTCATCTTCAATTTCATAATTTTCTATATTTATGTTGTTTTTCTTATAAATTGTTGTTTTTCCAATATTTTTTATCTTTGAGAATTTTTTTTTGGATATTCTAAGAATGAAAAAATGGCAAAATATTGATTTTCATTTTGTAGGGCCGGTCTTGACAATTTTTATCTTATTAATAGTAAATCGGATAATTTTTTTGATAGTTGCATTATAATCATCTCATTCTTATCTCTTTTTTGTATTTTAGAAAATTCTCTACACATGTCAAATTTTCTGGTCCAGAAACTATAATAAATTCCTTTTCCTTCCTTTTGTTCCTTTCTCTTTTCGGGTGGAGAGAGAGAGAGAGAGAGAGAGAGAGAGAGAGAGAATGAGAGTAGGAAGGAGATCAGTCGTAATTAGTAAGTACAAACCCTTTTTGAGAACTTTTCAACACATAGATTCTCAGATTTTCTATCTTCACATTTTGGTGAGTTCCAAACTCACTTCTACAACATGGTATCTAGGTTTAAAATTATAATTACGGCTAGTTTAATTATCAAAGTTATACTTTTAGATGTTTTGGTTTAAATCCATTGATAAAATAATTTTGATTGTTTCATTCAATTAAACAGGATTTTAACCTTCGAATCTTTAGATATTAGTATTTTTATGTTCTTTTTATCCAATTGAAGTGACTCATAGATTCACTATAGCATACTAATAATTGCCTTAGTTTCTATATGATTTACTTTTTATCATTCTTAATTAAGACTTTGGTTGATTTTAATCTTAATATTATAGATTTGATTTAAAAAGTATATAAAGTTGATACCTTGTAAAAGAATAAAGGTGAAATATGAACAAAAAGTTGTCTATGAATAATCGATATTATTACTGCTTTATACTTGTTTAAAATTGGATATATCATGTGAAAGATTGAATTTTTAATTGAGTATTGTGACTGAATTGTGAAAAAAAAGTCTCACATAACAGATCCAGTTCGGCTTGTTCTTCGCTGGTCATCATTGGGCTACCTGTCATTGATGGGCTACCAAATCCTACATTGGTGATGGTGCTTGGGTATGTATATCCCTAACCAACTAACTTCCTGAACCATACATCACGTAATGCCATGTCAACTGGTAGGCTTCAAATATTAATAGTAGTCCAATGCAGTGTAACATTAAGTTTTATCTTGTATTTCTATGCATATTATTGTGTGTCGATCAAGTGAAGAATCTAACTCGATCCTATCGACAGTCAATTTGACTTTCTTTCCATCCATCATAAATTCATGTCCCAAATTGGTATTTCAACTTCAATTTCCTAATTTTCTATATTTATGTTGATTTTCTTATAAATTGTTATTTTTCCAAATTTTTTTTATCTTTGAGAATTTTTTTTTGATATTCTAAGAGTGAAAAACAGACAAAATTTCGATTTTCATTTTGTAGGGCGGTCTTGACAATTTGTATCTTATTAATAGTAACTGTGATAATTTTTTTGATAGTTGCATTATAATCATCTCATTCTTCTCTATTTTTTGTATTTTTAGAAAATTCTCTACACATGTCAAATTTTCTAGTCCAGAAACTATAATAAATTCCTTTTCCTTCTTTTTCTTCCTTTCTTTTTTCGCGTGGAGAGAGGGAGAGAATGAGAGTAGGAAGGAGATCAGTTGTAATTAGTAAATACAATCCCTTTTCGAGAACTTTTCAACACATAAATTCTCAAATTTTCCATCTTCACATTTTGGTTAGTTCCAAGTTCACTTCTTCAACATGGTATCTAGATTTAATGTTATAATTACGGCTAGTTTAGTTATCAAGGTTATACATTTAAATGTTTTGGTTTAATTCCATTGATAAAATAATTTTGATTGTTTCATTTAATTAAACAGGATTTTAAACTTCAATCTTTAGATATTAGTATTTTTATTTTCTTTTTATCTAATTGAAGTGACTCATAGATTCACTTTAACATACTAATAATTGCCATAGTTTCTATATGATGTACTTTTTATCAATTTTAATTAAGACTTTGGTTGATTTTAATCTTAAAATTATAGATTTGATTTAAAAATAGATAAAGTTGATACCTTGTAAAAGAATAAAGGTGAAATATGAACAAAAAGTTATCTATGAATAATCGATATTATTACTGCTTTATACTTATTTAAGATTGGATATATCATATGAAAAATTGGATTTTTAATTGAGTGTTGTGACTGGATTGTGAAAAAAAAGTCTCACATAACAGATCCAGTTCGGCTTGTTCTTAACTGGTCATCATTGGGCTAACTGTCATCGATGGGCTATCAAATCCTACATTGGTGATGGTGCTTGGGTATGTATACCCCTAACTAACTATCTCCCTGAACTATATATCACGTAATGCCACGCCAATTGGTAGGCTCCAAGCATTAATAGTAGTCCAATGCAGTATGTATTAAGTTTTATTTTGTACTTCTATACCTGTTTTTGTGTGTCGATTTTACTTTCATTCCACCCATCATAAATTCATATCCCAAATTGGTATTTCAACTTCAATTTCATAATTTTTTATATTTATGTTGTTTTTCTTATAAATTGTTGTTTTTCCAATATTTTTTTATTTTTGATAATTTTTTTGGATATTCTAAGAGTAAAAAACTTGCAAAATATATATTTTCATTTTGTAGGGCCGGTCTTCACAATTTGTATCTTATTAATAGTAACTCCGATAATTTTTTTATAGTTGCATTATAATCATCTCTTTCTTTTCTTTTTTTTTTTGTATTTTTAGTAAATTCTCTACACATGTCAAATTTTCTTGTTCAGAAACTATAATAAATTCCTTTTCCTTCTTTTTCTTCCTTTCTTTTTTCGGGTAGAGAGAGAGAGAGAGAGAGAGAGAGAGAGAATGAGAGTAGTAAGGAAATCAGTCGTAATTAGAAAATCCAACCTTTTTCGAGAACTTCTCAACATATAGATTCTCAGATTTTCCATCTTCACATTTTGATGAGTTCCAAACTCACTTATGCAACATGATATTTAGGTTTAAAGTTATAATTAAGCCTAGTTTAATTATCAAAGTTATACTTTTAGATGTTTTGGTTTATATCCATTGATAAAATATTTTTGATTGTTTCATTCACTTAAATAGAATTTTAACTTTCGAGTATTTAGATGTTAGTATATTTATGTTCTTTTTATCAAATTGAAGTGACTCATAGATTCACTATAACATACTAATAATTGCCTTAGTTTCAATATGATTTACTTTTTATTATTTTTAATTAAGACTTTGGTTGATTTTAATCTTAAAATTTTAGATTTGATTTAAAAATAGATAAATTTGATACCTTGTACAGGAATAAAAGTGAAATATGAACAAAAAAGTTATTTATGAATAAATGATATTATTACTGCTTTATACTTGTTTAAGATTGGATATATCATATGAAAGATTGGATTTTAATTGAGTATTGTGACTGAATTGTGAAAATAAGTCTCACATAACATATCCAATTTGGCTTATTCTTAGTTGGTTATCATTTGGGCTAACTGTCATCGATGGGCTACCAAATTCTACATCAGTGATGGTACTTGGGTATGTATACCCCTAACCAACTACCTCCCTGAACCATACATCCCGTAATGCTATATCAACTGGTAGGCTCCAAGTATTAATAGTAGTCTAATACAGCATGTGTTAAGTTTTATCTTCTACTTCATGCCTGTTTTTGTGTGTCAATTAGGTCAAGAATTTAGTTCGGTCCTATCGATAGTCGATTTTCTTATAAATTGTTGTTTTTCAATATTTTTTATCTTTGAGAATTCTTTTTTTGGATATTCTAAGAGTAAAAAACTAGTAAAATATCAATTTTCATTTTGTAGGGTTGGTCTTTAAAATTTGTATCTTATTAATAGTAACTCCGATAGTTTTTTTGATAGTTGCATTATAATCATCTCATTCTTCTCTATTTTCTATATTTTTAGGAAATTCTTTACACATGTCAAATTTTCTGATTCAGAAACTATAATAAAATCCTTTTTCTTCTTTTTCTTCCTTTCTTTTTCTCCCCACTCATGAGGCTAGTATTTTCGACCAATTGAAATAATGGTGGAGAGTAGCCTTATAATTTGCACCATGAGGTGGCTAGGAAGGATGGTGTGAGGCATAGAGGAAGGGCATGTGGCATCGGGAGTTTATATATTAAAACTACTTTTCTCTGACACTTCTTTCATTTTCTCCATCAAATCCTCAAAATCTCTTCTAGTTCAGCACTAGAGTAGTTTTCTTTATTTTTTTTTTTTGGGGGGGGGGGGGGGGGGGGGGGGGGGCGAGAGAGCTAGGAGGCTAGAGAATTGAGGGAAGATTAAAAGGTAAGAGTTTTTTGTTTTCTTAACAAGAGCATCTCTCCTTATAGTAGATTCCAACATTCCCTCACCTCTACCCTTTTTTCTCCTCACACTAACAAGTCTAGCCAAGAAGACTACAACAAGGGAGGAGCACCAGCAAACTTGGAGCAACATTGGAGATATAAGACCCAAGATAAGTAATTACATTTATGTTACCGCTATTTTCTTAATTTCTTACTGATCTATGGGCTACAGATGTTGCTTATATGCTTGATCTGAGCATGTTTGGAATATGATTAAAATCTATATCATACGGTAGAAATTTGGGAGGATTTGGACTTGGCAGGACTGCCACGTAGTGGCACTTGTTGCAATCTGCAGGACCGATCGAGCCCGCAGAGCCCAATCTTTCTTACATGATTCTAATTTGAACAATAAGTTATTTTGGTATGTTTGGAATATTACTTTGCTCGATTGATTGTTAGATATTGACTCATCTATTAAGCTAGGTCTAATTTATCAATTTTAGAAAGTATTACAAGTTTAAGTTAAGTATTTATTTGGTGGATTTTCTGCCAAGGGAATTATGGATACTAGGGAAGTTATTATCTAGCTCTAATAAAAGAAAAACAACTGCAATAATGGAATAAAGGTGTGACAGAAGTCTAAGGACCAACGGCCATGAAATAACCATCCAGCAGCAATCAATACAGCTACCTAGTAGTCGGATTATATCCACTAGTCATAAAACTTGGCTAGATTGCTTGGATAGAGGATTGTGTTAGAATCCTTAAATCAAAATTTCACAATAGATCTCTAAAAATAATTTTGTATATTCTTAAATCTCCTGATTAATATCATGAGTACAAAATTAAAACCGGAAGCATACCTGAATCCATTGATGTAGCAATCTTGCGGGAAGAGAATCCTTGCGTTATGGTCTTCCAATTCTAGCCACTAGATTCTTCCTTAGAATTCTCTCTGAGAGGATTTTGAGAAATCAGAATACGTCGTGGTAGAACGGGGACCATAACCCTAATTATAAACTGCTATGGCAGTTATAATTTTTACCATAATTACCTTTCTGCCCCTAATAGAAGTAATAATTATCTAATGGTATCTACACAATAATCTCGTGACTATTATACCCCTTAAGCAATTAATCAATTATTAATTAGACCACAAAATTTAGACTTGGCTTTAATTAAATGATAGCACATACATTTTAATTGTCTACATGTGTGGCCCCAAATTATAGATTAATTATAAAAATTAATCTAACAATCTCCCACTGGGCCACATATGTCCCATTACCAGCTGGTGCAAAACCCATTGGTTGTAAATGGATATTTAAAACCAAACGAGATTCAAATGGTAATGTGGAAAAGTATAAAGCACGTCTTGTAGCTAAAGGCTTTACTCAAAAGGAAGGAATTGACTTCAAAGAGACATTCTCTCCAGTTTCTATGAAGGACTCCTTCAGGATAATCATGGCACTAATTGCACATTATGACCTTGAGTTACATCAGATGGATGTTAAGACAGTGTTTCTCAATGGCGATATTGACGAAACGATTTATATGGTACAACCAGAAAACTTTGTGTTGGAAGACTCAAAGAATATGGTTTGTAAATTAACTAAATCCATTTATGGGCTCAAGCAAGCTTCTCGTCAGTGGTACTTCAAGTTTCATCAAATCATTATCTCGTATGGTTTTGAGGTAAATCTTATGGATGAATGTGTGTATCACAAATTCAGTGGGAGTAAGTATATTTTCTTGGTTTTATATGTCGATGACGTATTGCTACTCACAAATGATATAAGGATATTGCACGACACCAAGAATTTGGATTTTACTGTTCATTAAAATTTTTTTTTTAATTGCAAATTTATGACATTAATATTTAAATTATTGATCTAACACATTAAATAGGCTAATTAAAGCGAGAAATCACCAAAGTGATCTAGCACTTTAAATAGGCTAATTAAAGCGAGAAATCACCAAAGTGAAATGTCTCGTGTAGATTAGTTTGTTCGGAGTGTTAAATATTTGTGTGTATGTAATTCATGCGGATATTGACTGGCCCAAAGGAAAGTTAATATTTGGCCGAATTACACGCACACCAATGGTGATAAATATGTGATGATTATAAATGTAATCTAATGTGAATAATAAACCAATCCAAAGATAAGTTTTTTTTATTTGACATAATTTATTATCAATATTTGATCACTATAACAAGAGTACCATTAACAGTTAATATTACTGTCCAAAAACTTGATATTAATGTTGTGCTAGGTATCTTGAAATGTCTCGTATAGATTAGTTTGTTCGGAGTGTTAGATATTTGTGTGTAAGTGATTCATGCGGATATTGACTGGCCCAAAGGAAAGTTAATATTTGGCCGAATTACACGCACACCAGTGGTGATAAATATGTGATAATTATAAATGTAACCTAATATGAATAATAAACCAATCCAAAGATAGGTTTTTTATTTGACATAACTTATCATCAATATTTGATCATTACAACAAGAGTACCACTTACAGTTAATATTACTGTCCAAAGACTTGATATTAATGTTGTGCTAGGTATCTTGAAATGTCATAATTTGTTTTTAAATTTAAAGATTAAGTGTTTAATTGCTTATTTTATATGAGCATAATGGTTTATTCGATTTATTTTATTTTTGTTCTCTATTCAACTTTATGTCTGCTATTTCTGTATCTGCCAACATGAATAATGTCCCTATATTAAATAGGACTAATTTTAAGGACTGGAAAGAGAATATGATGATTCTCTTGGGCTGCATGGATCTAGACTTAGCCTTGAGAATGCCCAAACTCAATGAACTCAATGAGGAAAGTACTCAGCAGGATGAGATTTATTGGGATAAGTGGGAGCGTTCAAATAGGCTAAATCTTATGATCATCAAGCGCGGCATTTCAGAAGTTTTTAGGGGTGCAGTAACTGATGAGATTACCAATGCCAGTGAGTTCCTTGCTGAAATTCAGAAACGTTTTGCTAAAAAAAACGATAAAGCTGAAACAAGCACGCTTTTAGCAAGCTTGATTTCAATGAAGTATAAAGGCAAGGGTAATGTTCAGGAGTACATCATGGAGATGTCTCATCTTGCTTCAAAACTTAAGGCTCTGAAACTCGAGTTATCTGATGATTTACTCGTACATCTGGTTCTCATCTCTTAATCCGAAATGATGCATGAATGTGAGAGATCTCCATTTTGGCCCATATACAATGAACTCAAATAACTTGGAGATAAAACCATAACACCCTGTGTCTCAGCTGTATTTATTTATTTGTTCCTTACCTTTATCTAGGCAGATCACAAGCTTAATCTTGGATAGCTGACTCAACCTCAGGTAGTCAGGCCCAGATTTTGAACCCACTTTTGGAATTATGACTGGTATGACTGTATAATTCACATGTTGAAGCGTTCACCAAGTTATAAAGCTACTAACCCATTATGCATAATCACCCTACCTTGGCCTTGAACCATGGGCTTTGGTGCCACCTCACCAGTGTGATTATGGTAGTTCAAGATTGACCTATATGGCATTATTTCCATTATAAATGTCGGACAAAACTGTTGAGTGCTAAGCTCTAATTTGATTAGAGCAATTATAGTAGAATGTGAATCACAACTCCAATAAATGCCCTTTTAATAAAACATTCTAATAGAAATCCTGGTGCTAACCAGTGAGAAGTTCTTGCAATACTTTCTAACAACCGATTATAATGTTCAAGCCAGCTCTCTTCTTCACAGGCTGACATCCATTTTTTAAGCCTTTCCAATATTTCTTTTCTACTCAAGGCCTCCTCTTTGGCCTTCGATATCTTACTGTCCATGTCCGCTAGTAATTCTAAAGGTTCAACACTCCTTGATTCAATAAGAGCCACTATTTTCTCTCTGAGAAAATAGTGTCACTATTCAATTAGAGCCACTATTTTTTTTGAGACAGGAACTGCAGCATTTTTTTGAGGATGTTGAGTTTTGGGGGAGAAATCATGCTAGAAATATTGTCTTTAAGGAGGAAGAGGGATCTGCTGTTGCTTTTGACAATGTACAAGTTTCAATACCTATCATTGATCAAGAAGTAAATTTGGATCCTCAACCAATAGACAATATTGTTCAACCCTTAAATCCAAATGATGAAGTTATTTCTGAAGAACAAACTCAACAACCTCAAGATAATACGACATTAAGGCGATCCACTAGAGAGAGGAGAAGTGCAATTCTGGACGATTATATCGTATATCTTCATGAACATGAGGAAGAAAGTGGAATGGAAGATGATCCAATCAACTTCCATCAAGCTATGAAAAGTTTCAACTCTCAGAAATGGTTTGAAGCCATGAATGAAGAGTACAAATCAATGCAAGACAATAAAGTTTGGGAACTTGTCCCATTACCAGCTGGTGCAAAACCCATTAGTTGTAAATGGATATTTAAAATCAAACGGGATTCAAATGGTAATGTGGAAAGGTATAAAGCACGTCTTGTAGCTAAAGGTTTTACTCAAAAGGAAGGAATTGACTTCAAAGAGACCTTCTCTCCAATTTCTACGAAGGACTCCTTCAGGATAATCATGGCACTAGTTGCACATTATGACCTTGAATTACATCAGATGGATGTTAAGACAGCATTTCTCAATAGCGATATTGACGAAACAATTTATATGGTACAACCAGAAAACTTTGTGTCGGAAGACTCAAAAAATATGGTTTGTAAATTAACTAAATCCATTTATGGGCTCAAGCAAACTTCTCGTCAGTGGTACTTCAAGTTTCATCAAATTATTGTCTCCTATGGTTTTGAGGCAAATCTTATGGATGAATGTGTGTATCACAAATTCAGTGGGAGTAAGTATATTTTTTTGGTTTTATATGTCGATGACATATTGCTAGCCACAAACGATATAAGGATATTGCAGGACACCAAGATTTTTTTTGTCAAAATATTTTGAGATGAAAGATCTTGGTGACGCCTCCTTTGTTTTAGGAATCCAGATACACCGAGATCGTTCTAGGGGTGTTCTAGGATTGTCACAAAGGAACTATATCGATAAAGTCCTCCAAAGATATGACATGCAAAATAGCAAACTAGGTGATACCCCTGTCGCTAAAGGAGACAAATTTAGTCTCAGTCAATGCCCTAAAAGTAATTTAGAAATTCAAGAAATGCATAAGATTCCTTACGCTTGGGCTGTAGGGAGTCTAATGTATGCTCAGGTATGTACGCGTCCGGATATTGCGTACATTGTTGGCATGTTAGGCAGATATCTAAGTAATCCCGGAATGGATCATTGGAAAGCAGCCAAGCGGGTTATAAGATATTTACAGAGAACAAAAGAGTACATGCTTACATATAGGAGATCAGATCAGTTAGAGATCATTGGGTACTCTTGCTCCAATTTTGCTGGATGCCAAGACAGCAGAACATCCACATCAGGCTATATTTATCTGTTGGCTGGTGGAGCAATTTCTTAGAGGTCTGCGAAACAGACACTCATAGCTTCATCCACCATGGCAGCAGAGTTTGTAGCATGTTATGAGGCATCCAATCAAGGAATATGGCTGCGAAATTTTATCACTGGGCTGCGTGTTCTGGATGGTATTGAAAGACCACTGAAAATATTTTGTGACAATAAATCAGCAGTTTTATATTCCAATAACAGCAGGAGCTCCACAAAGTCAAAACACATTGATATCAATTTCCTAGTTGTAAAAGAAAGAGTACAGAATGGACAGATATCCATAGAGCACATTGGAACAAACTCCATGATAGCGGATCCGCTTACAAAGGGATTACCACCCAAGGTCTTTTATGAGCACACTGCTCATATGGGTGTTATCTTATTTGAGGATATTCAAATTTAGTGGGAGTTTGTATTATTTATTGTTTATTGCTCTATGTTATGTTTAGATTTTATCTATACATTTGGATTATGTTCTGCAGAAAATAAAGTATTCAGCTTATTACACTCTGTTAAAATTATGCTAAAGAATTGATCTCAATAAAGTTAAGTAGGACCAGTTGGAAATAGGCATGAATAGATCACATTGCATGTAATTTTCATGCTACGCACTCATGATTGATCTATGTCATTTAGCTGTGCTGATATATGTGACCATTGATCGGTTTAGTAACAATTGATGTAACAAAAGTCGTTTTGATCCTATGTCAGCATAATAAATGGACGAGATTGTTTCGGATATACTCTTAAGGACATGATAGCAAATTTTGAGCTCATACGGTTAAACACTTTTATTGGATTACATATGTGGCCCAATAGGAGATTGTTAGATTAATTTTTATAATTAATCTATAATTTGGGGCCACACATGTAGACAATTAAAATGTGTGTGATATCATTTAATTAAAGCCAAATCTAAATTTTGTGGTCTAATTAATAATTGATTAATTGGCTTAAAGGGTATAATAGTCATGAGATTATTATGTAGATACCATTAGATAATTATTACTTCTATGAGGGGCAGAAGGGTAATTATGGTAAAAATTATAACTGCCATAGCAGTTTATAATTAGGGTTATGGTCCCCGTTCTACCACGACATATTCTAATTTCTCAAAATCCTCTCAGAGAGAATTCTAAGGAAAAATATAGTGGCTAGAATTGGAAGAACATAATGCAAGGATTCTCTTCCCGCAAGATTGCTACATCAATGGATTCAGGTATGCTTCCGCTTTTAATTTTGTACTCATGATATTAATGTCATAAATTTGCAATTAAAAAAAAAATTTAATGAATAGTAAAATCCGAATTCTGTACAGTAAAAAAAAATTTTTGAAACAGTAATCCGATGAACAGTAATCATGGGTGTTATTTGAGAATTTCAAACTTCATGGATGTTAAGTGATATATCCCCAATACTACAGGAGTCTATCTGTAATTAAACCTTTAAATATCTTCCCTGACCTATTGTGTTAGGGACAATGCTCACCAATTTCACTGCCGAATGTACCATTCCAGAGCATACGAGAGGCCTAATATGAACATGAATCAATAATCTGAACATGAATGAATAATCTGAAGCTAGTTAGGACGAGAAGGATAGTTGGACCATTTATGTGACAACTTATCGAGTGAATTTGGGGGTGGAGCTGGAATTGTCCTAGGAAGACCCGGTGATGAAGAGTCCGAACATGCTCTCCTCTTTTCCTTCAAAGCCTTTAACAATCCAGCTGAATATGAGGTTGTTATCACCGGGTTGAAGCTAGCCAGGCAGCTCGCCAAATCCCCCTTCTGGCTGATTCTCGCCTAGTAGTAAGCTAGATTAACGGAGAATTCGAAGCTAAAGTAAAGAAACTGATCAAATACCTCAAAATGGTAAAGCGACTCGTGAAATCATTTGAAGGCATCCAAGTTGGACAAATACCATGGGGAAAAAAATAGAAAAACATGGCGCATACCCACCCTAAACTCGCTTCCTCAACAACACCAGAATTTGGCTAGATGGTGTAACCATGTACGTCGACGACTCGCTGGAAAGCCCCAATAGCAATGCCAAGGAATCTCGACTCGCTGGAAAGCCCCAATATCAATGCCAAGGAATCTCTCTACATCAACCTCATTACTAGCCCGATGATGCATGTCTTCCATTATCTTAAATATGGCATCCTTTCTAATGAAAAGCTCCAAGTGAAGAGAAGACAAAGGAGGGCAAACAATTTTTGCTCTCTACAGCGACGATCTCCTGTGAAAATGCTTAACCAAAGCAAGGGTCGACCCACAACTATGATGCCTAAGGTTTGAGATGGCTGACAAATTCACATTAGGGTTTAGAGCGTAGCACTTACAGCTCTCCGTTAAGATTTTTACCGGCCGACAGTAAAATAAAACGTCAGGTTGCTAATTCTGAGATGTGAGCATTATCAAAAATTTACTGATACCATGAGAGTAGTAGCAGCTAACTTAACTTCATTAATTGTCCATATCATTTGCTTATGGGGTCTAAACATTCTCGGAGCCTTCCAACTAGCCCAAGTTCAAAGAGAGTACTTGATCATCGTGATCGACTACTTCACACCAAATGGTTAGAGTCTGAACCACTTGCCACGATCACCTCAAAGCACAAAATATCCTTCATTTGGAAGTCAAACGTCTACTGATTTGGCCTCCCTAG
Organism: Dracaena cambodiana; assembly: GCA_036321105.1. Lineage (NCBI taxonomy): Eukaryota > Viridiplantae > Streptophyta > Magnoliopsida > Asparagales > Asparagaceae > Dracaena > Dracaena cambodiana. The sequence goes on along the minus strand of JAYEPQ010000014.1, from coordinate 23,642,482 downwards.
ATCAACTGTCACTGATATCGACACCTAATTTGACTTGATAAAATTCGCAACTTGTACACTGAGAAGCTAATGGACTTGCGTTATGCCCCTGTAACACATCCACAATTTAATGGACTCACCAAAAAAGCCAACAAGCAGATATTAGACGAACTGTCAGAACAAGTCGGGGGCTAGAAAGGAGACTGGGTGGATGAATTGCTTGAAATTTTATGGTCTTATCGAATGATTTACATGGCTTCAACTGGCAGAGCTCCTTTCCAACTTGCTTTTGGCACAGAGGCCATTACGCCAGGAGATGTCAAAACTGATCACACTCAGAGTTTGACACTTTTTGCCAAAAGCAAATACCGATGGTTTGAGATCAAATCTTGACTTTATCGACCAAGTGCACAATTGAGCATTTGAAAAGCAACTCGCCATCAACAGCAAGTAGCCAGCTAATTTAATACCAAGGTCAAGACAAGATCATTTCTCCGAAGGCAACCTCGTGCTCAAAACAGCAGAAGTCTCTGGAAAGAGCACAAACCATGTCATGTCAGAAACAAAATGGAAAAGACCTTATAATGTGATCAAAGTTCTCTTACTGGGAGCTCACCAGCTCTGAGAGCCGGGTGTAGGATATTTAGACATACTTGGAATGCCAAACAATTGCGCAAATCCTATCAACAAGAGCCATGCAGATGTTCACTGGAGAATCAAATCTTTCCATAGAGAGTTACCGGTTAACATAATGTTTTGCCTTGCACAATGCCACTATCTATCCTAGCATTTTTCTCTTTATGAACATCTCATTGGGGATCTTTAGTGGAATTTTTGGTCACTTTTTTCCATCTTATCGAACCCTCTCCGCAGATTTTGAAACTTTGTCGTAAGATTATAATAAATTTTAAAATACTTTGGATTTCTTGTCCACTTTGTCGACATATTGTAATGAATTTGTGTTTGTCTTCTTCGTGTCTGAAAACATTCATGGTGTACTACTAAACTATCTTTCTAAGATTTAATCAGTATCCGTACCTTGTTTGGCTCTCATAGGTGTATGTTGACCTCCTTAAAGGGCTTTTGTAAAAATCTTCATAACTTGACTTGGATCACACTCAAAGCTGGATCTAGATGCGAGGCGATCAATTAGCTTAGTGTTTTTAGTTTTGCTGTTTCACTGCGAGGATATACCTTGACCTCGTGTTTGGCATGAGGTCATCCTCACATTTTGAATATGGGAATTTGTCACATATATTGGCCTACTAGCTTCCACCTTACTTAAGATTGATGCCACCAATATCAACCGTCCAAAAGGGGGATGTGCCTCTTTTAAAAATGAAATCTTCATCTCCGTCTTCATCATTGGTAGAGAACGTAAGAGAACCCATTAAAATTCCCTTCCTAATTTCCTCTATTTTAACTCAAAATCCTCCAGTATTCTGACTTGATCAATGGCACTGAAGAGCGCTTTCTTATTTTCTAAATCCACGACGATAATGTCTCATCGACGCAGTGTTGCAAGCTCGGGTGTTGCAAGCTTTATCACCTGCAAACCTTCATTGCAAGTGTCTTTTATTGATTGCTCTGAATTGATGATTTAAGGAGTTTTCTTCATCAATTTTATCGTCATTGAAGGTGTTGGTAGTTATTCGCCGTAATTTTATTGATCCAACAAACTTAGGGTTGAACCCTAGAAGTCGGCTATGCAAGATTAAATTTTAACCTCGCGTTGGCTTATGTAGAGATATAATTAGCCTCTTTTTTAAATTATTATGTGAAATTATTTGTTAATCTCATGCTTTTTCAATATGTGAGGCTACTGGTTAGCCTCACATTAAAATACTTGTCTCTTTTTTGCTTTTCTGAGGTCAAGGTTTACATGGTCTTTGTTTTACAGTGAACTATATAGCAATTCTACCGGCCAAGGACCACCATTTTGGACTTGTAGGTGGCTTGAATGGTAAAGTACCATTCCACTTTCGAAGTTCTATTCCTATATTTACTTATGGTAGTAGCATGGACTAATAGGATAGATTAACTAGATGCAACCCTACGACTCTCAGAGAAGTAATTATCGATGCACCTTTTGACGAACCAGACCATCATGAAATGGAAAAGCGGACCTTCTAGTTTGGAGATTTGGTCATAGTTCTGAGTGAGTGAGGTCCTCTTCAAGGAGGAGTGCAAGTGGTTATGTCAAGTTGGTGACTTGCATATGTTTGTGATATGGAGAGAAGCTACCCCATATCTATCTTCAAGGGTTCTCCTTCCCTCAGCAAATAGATTTGAATATCACCAAAGACCAAGACGGTGTAGCTATTGGGAACCTTAGTACTCATGGATCTTCTCAAGAGGGCCCAGGTAGATATGCCACCAGTTTGTTACCATGAAGAGTGAGCAAAGATTACCTAGTTGGTAAGACAACTTGCCATGCCAATGTTTTCACTAATCGATTAATGACAGTGAGGTGTTAGTATCCTCCCAATAATTTAGAATTTCTAGATGGATCCACTCTATTGAGAAGATGTTGTGGGGTAGGATGACAGTTATATGCTTACACCTTTACTGAAACCCTGGAAGAGATTGGTTCATACTGAGCTAATAGAAATATATGTTTGACATAGTTCTTATCATCTCTTTAACATGCTGGAGTTGTATAACTCGAACTTTGAGACCTTCTTCACTTTCATTGGTGAATTGGGATTCGTGCTTCATGAAATATTTGAAGTCTTATCACTATCTAAAAGAGAAGTTCCTTAGAAGAACGTTCACATGATTGAGAAGTTATATCTTTTGAAGGTTTGGGACATGCTTGTAAATGAGACAAATTAGAAGATAATGTGTCATTACTGAATATATGCTGAGGCTTCAGGATGCATGGGCAAGGCATCAGCAAGAAGACATAGGTTCCAAAATATCAATCACAGTCTCGGTGATATTGTAAGGCAAAAATCTAGTAGTGATGAGGTCATTAGGAAAGGATCGCTACTCGAGGGCTATCTTTTATGTCACACGATCAGATGAAAATTCTTTTAAGGCTGACGCAAGGTTTAAAATCTTCCATTACTAACCTAGAATCTCTATGTCTGACCAAGCCTTGATAGTCGGACTGATGTTGCAGCTCAAGAGGTATGTTGTGTCATTGCTTCACAAGGAGGCTATTGCCATGGAAGTAGTTTATCTAGCGGTTCTTTTAGCATATGTGCAACCACTAGGACTTATTTCCCTAGTTGTGTGCAATTTTTAGAGCAGCTTATGTGATCTTTCTTCACACTTGTGCAAAGTACACATGGTTAAGGACAGAAAGGGGGAGGAGAAGCTCTAGACCCCAATCCTCAAATAATGATGTTGTATACTTATCCAACGACATGTTTTTCAAACATGATAAGAACTCTACTTTCTTTAGAACCAAACTACCTCCCTCCTTATGTGAAGTGATATGAACCTTGTGAGGGGAGGGATAGCTACATGTCCACAATCCAAAAAATCATAAGGAGCTATCAAAACTATCAGATCTTTCAATGTTTCTAGAGTTCCTTGAATGATGGTTGTGGTAAGAAATTTAGGGATATGACAGGGTTTGATAACTTCACACTTTATCTTTTAGTTATTTTTGGTGGCTAATAAACATAAGACCGAGGCATCTGATATTCAGATGTGGTAACGAGTGTTACACATAGTCCTACTTTCCTAGCTACTTTGTATGCCAATTTGGATCCGCTCAACTATACATGGGCAACCCCAACTCTAGGTTGAGTTATCAAGGGAACTTATTTGAAGGCATAAGAAAGTGGTACCATATTGTAGCAGGGTGCACAAGTGCTCAATTTGCCTCAACCCAGATTACCCCCGACCTTTATTCCTTCCTCAGGTTCTACACATAGTACCATATTACTGACACTATAGTGGTGAACTTCTCCTCCAATCACTCTTGCTTAAAGAGATAGAAGCATTCTACTCTCAGAAGAAAGGTCTGAGGAGGATTTGTGTAAAGAGCATGAACGAGTTTCTAACTTTGATGATGGATATGAAGAAGTTGAAATAGAAAAGGAGATGACACATAAGCTAGCTACCAATAAACCTATGATGGCTGAAGGACTTGTTGAGGAGACAAGATGTCAGTTGGTCAAGCATCCCAAATCAATGGATGCAGAGCCTTCGTATTATAGAAAGATGAAATCTCACTACGATCTTGAAATAATTGTGATATCTAAAGAAGCACAAGCACAGCATAGATCAACTGTTTCAGCTGTAGATACTTCACATGAGAAAACTATGAAGATCCATCTAGAAATTGTTGGTACCTACAAGAAAATGCTTCAAGAGTATACTATGGCTTCTATTGAAGAATTATCAATAGCAGGTGAGAAACTTCCTCCTACAAATTCTCCTTCTACTGTGATTCCTTAAAATGCAGCTCCACTGTCTAGTCCCCCCAATGGACTAGTTGCTTCTGATATGTTTATTTACTTAGTAATTAACAGATCATTTCCACAGAGATCTAAGGTGCTTTGTGATTTCACTAATTCTATTATTCTAGCAAGTTTTAATAGGTTCTAGATTGTTTTTTTTATTATTCTAAGATTAGTCGAGGACATTGAATCTACTAGTTCACAACCGAATATTCTTGTAATTATCTTCCTCATATCTTTCTAACATAAACCATTGCGATTATATTAAAAAGATGATCTTTTAATTCAATTTTAATTCAAATCACCCTAAGCATGAATTATCATGTGGTGTGCAAGCATAACTCATCAAAATTTGTGACTTTTTATAAGAGCAAATTATACCAATTGAAATTTCTACGAATAAAATCAAATGCAAAAATTCCAAGCCCAAATCAAGCATAAGCTATTTAAAGCAAGTTTAAGCATAATCTATCAAAGTTTTAGTCTGCAAATTCTTTTCTTTCAATCTTATCACAGAAAAATCATATATTTTTAGTTCTTTTAGGAAGATGAATAATAAAACTATACTACGGTTGATCCCTAGTTTCATCTATATCTAAGAACTAGGAAAAAATAGCTACTCATGTTTTTATTAATCAAAATGATATTTTTATGCATAAGAGCTATAAAAATCTAATTTTTCCTAGAAAGCAATTAAATTCCTAAACTAGAAAGTAATAAAAAATTATCTAGAAGGCAAATAAATTATGTTACCTACGAAGAATGTGATGAACAGTAAGATTCACCTTCGGAGTTTAAGTATTGTGATTGTCGCTTCTAGGGTTTAATCTCCACATTTTATTAATTTTAATAATACATTAGAAACCCAAATTTATAAGAATACAACAAATAAATAGGCCTCAGACTACCAAACCCTAATCAAATTATAACTAAGTAACTACAAAATTATAGGAAAGCCTCACAAAAATTTAGTTACCAAATCAATAGTTTTGCCGCTAAATAGTGGTGTTGACTGCCAAATGGTATATCCCAATTTTGGTCAATAGAACTCTAATTCTTGTATGACTTAGCACAAACAAGCGGAGGCCAAGTGGGGCCCAAATTGCTGCTAATTGGAGGCAAAAGCCACCAAATAGCTGCAAAAGCTGTACAACTAGTCTTTATCTTCTGGGTGTTGAAAGATTTGGTTCTGTTCTTCTCTCTTTTATGATGGAATTCAACTTTTGTGCCTTCTACCTTTGTGTTTCTATACCATTGTCCTCTTTGGTTTTTCGACTCGGTTTACCTAATCCTTCTATGATTTGATATCATATTCTTGTAGAAATAGATTTAACCTGAAAATTACACTAAAAAAATACCCAAGTAATATTATTTATATACAAAAATAGATAGGATGATGGCTATAAATATCCAATACATGACACTCATCGCATCTCACACCTATCTTTTTATAGTTCTCGAGTAAAACTTATATTTAAAAATAAAAAAAAAATCCTAACTCACTTACACAGAAAGCGCGGTTGCACTTAACACGTATAGCAAGCCATTAAACTCTTAGGTTACCTTAGTGGATGAGTTCTGTCTCATGAAGGCTTGTAGTGAATATACCCACAAAATTCAGAAAGAAAAAATATTAAGAAAAAAGGAAATAAGGATATTGAAAATCAATAAAAATGAAAATTCCTAATAAAATATGTTATACAAAAGAAAGAAAAATCTTTTTGGTATTCTCTGTGATTAATCTTACCATTCTACAAAATTAAGCATGCGTTTAGATTATTAATTTTTCAAGTCAAGCATCATAGAAAATACAGATTTCATTCTAATAAAAAATTCGAATCCTATATTTTAATATTCACTAATTAGTAATCTTTGGCTCTTACATATTTACGTGTATGTATGATGGTTTATTTCGATTTTTGACTCAAACTCAAACTCTTAATTCATCTTTTCCTCCTTTTTTCTTCTATTTTTTCACTTTTTCACTTCTTTTTCTTTTGTGAATATTTATCTTCATGTAGATATTTATGCTTACTTGATATAAATATCCGATTACTCGGATCATACCCTATTTCTCAAAAATATCGTTCATGTAAATATTCACGCTTACTTAGGCACAAATACCCAACTACTTAGTTATTCTTAATAAATTTATTTATTTGTAAATAATTATTGCCTTAATACCAGGCTCCCCTCTTTATTCTTTTTTAAATTTTGTACTTTTAGAGAGAAAAGACTACTAAATTATTATTATTATTTTAATCCTTAACCTAATAAACCATTATGATGAGGAAAAATAAATGTATAATTACCTAAAAATTATCATTAGTGGTATTTACTTTTTGGATTTTAATCAATTTTATAAAATTCTAAGTGTATTATCCAATCTACTTTTCATATCAAATCTCAAATCTAAACTTTTTTTTATAGTAATTAGCTCGATTTATTGCAAAAAATAATTTTTTTTAAATTGTTTAACTTTTTCAAAATACCTTAAAAACTACCCCAAATGTAGAATTAAAAATCCTAAAAATCCTAAAAACTAAAAATAGAAATAAAAATAAAATAAAAATCATAGAAAGAAAATACAAAAACTCCTAACCTCTATTACTAATAGAGCTCTATTGCGGCAATGAGTTTTGGTACACCGAAACGGGTCCAAAACCGGCCCAAACCTTTTATGATATAATATATATATATATGGGGTTGTGGGCTAGGGTTTTGATCGGCCGAAAAAAATAAGAGAAAAGGTGGCAGCTGGAATTATTTTTGGCCAAGGATATCAAAGGCTGTTGCTATTGATTTTGGCCAAGAGTGCAAATAATTTGGGCAGTGGCTGCTAGGTTTTTGGTGTGCCAAAGCAAAAGAATGAAAGCCATTAATTTGTGGCCAAAGAAATTTGGCTGAAAGCAAAATTTGGTGCAACTGCTGTTGTGTTGTTGCCGCTGCTGTGGAGTTGTTGCCGCTGCTGCTTTGTACTGCTGTGCTTGTTGCTTTGGTTGAGGTTGTAGCCGAAGCACAAAGGCAAGGAGGTTGAAGTTTGATCTCAATTCTTATGTAATTCCATTGATTTCTCTCATGTGGTTGAGACTAGAGTATTATAATCTCTTTTGATATAGTAGAAGTTTTTGATCGTATTCCCGTGGACGTAGGCATATTGTCGAATCACGTTAAATCTGCATGTTCTATATTTCTGCTATTTTTCTCTTCGGTTAACTATCTGATTCCGCTGATTGTTACATTAGTATTATTCCTATCTTTTAACTAACAATTGGTATCAGAGCCCTGCTTTGGGTCAGATTTTACTTAGATCGGTGTTGATTTTGAGTGTGAGTTATGGCAGATGATAGAAAGGAAAAGATTGAAAAATTTGATGGGATAGATTTCCAATAGTGGAAGTTGCAGATGGAATATTATTTATATCAAAAAAATTTACATCAACCATTGTTTGGAGAAAAGATAGAAAAGATGACAGATGAGGAGTGGGAAACGTTGGACAGATGGGCTTTGGTGCAAGTTCGATTGTGCCTAACAAAACATGTTATGTTCAACGTCTCTAAGGAGAAAATCACTTATGATTTGATGTCAGCGTTGGCTAAATTTTATGAGAAGCCATCTGCTTCAAATAGACTATTTCTAATGAAAAAATTATTCAACTTGAGGATGCCTTCTGATTTTTCAATTGTTAATTATTTGAACGAATTTAACACATTATGGACACAACTTGAAACCTTAGATTTTGTTTTTGCTGATAATATTAAAACTTTAATGTTTATGTGTTCGTTACTGGATAGTTGGAGTAATGTTGTTATGGCCATCAACAATTCTTCCATTACTGCTCTTAAATTTAATGATGTTGTGAGTACAATCATAAATGATGAATTGATGAAAAATACTATGGGTAAGAGCACAGTTTCTACAAGTACTTCTCTATCTGTTGATAATGACAGAAGGAAGGAAAGAGGTAGAAATTTAAGCAGGGAGTCGAAACAAAGAGGGAGATTAAAATTTAAGGAAAAGTTCAAGAAAAAGTTAGTATGTTGGAAATGTAAGACAGAGGGTCACATGAAGAAGTATTGTCCAAACAAAGATAAGGAAGGAGTGAGTGTGGTGAATCTAAGTAAGGAGTATGATGACTTGTACTTGTCTGCTCATACAGAATCGATGTCAGATCTGTGGTTTGTGAATTCAGGGGCTTCGTTTCATTGCACTGCTCGCAGTTAATGGTTTGAGAATTATGTCCAAGGTGATTTTGGGCATGTAACTATTGGTAATGGGCATGAATGCAAGATTGTTAGTAAGGGGACAATTCAGTTGAAATTGCACAATGGTGGAAAGTTACTTTTACAAGAGGTCAGGCACATATCAGATTTGAAGAAGAATTTGATATCTGTTAGCAAGCTGGATGGCGAAGGTTATCAAATCTCATTTGAAAGGAAACAGTGGAAGATCAGCAAAGGAGCAATGGTAGTGGTCAAGGGTGAGAGAGGGGGAACTCTATATTTACTCTCAAGCTCGGTAGATCACGTTGTTTTTTTGGCCACTGTGAAGAATGAGAATGCTACCTTATGGCATCAGAGACTTGGTCACTTGAGCGAGAGCATCATGAGGGTATTGCAATCCAGAGGTAAGTTGATATATATGAAAGATGCTAACTTTAATTTCTGTGAGAAGTGTGTATTTAGAAAGCAGAAAAGATTTAGCTATATGAAGGATGGCAAGGAGAAGAAAATCAAGAGATTGGAGTTGGTATATACAGATGTATGGGAGCCTTCTTCGGCAAAGTCTCTTGGAGGTAATTCTTATTTTGTCACTTTCATAGATGATGCAAGTAGAAAAATATTACATTTAAGCAGAAATTACACTTAAGCAGAAATTCGATGTCTTCAAGATCTTCAAGGTATAGAAAGCTCTTGTTGAAAATAAAATATGTTTGAAGGTGAAATGTCTGTTGTCAGATAATGGTGGAAAATTTTGCAATAGAGAGTTCGATGACTGTTGCTCTACCCACGGGATCAAGAGAGTGAAGACTGTACCGAGGACACTGCAGCAAAATGGCGTGGCTAAGAGGATGAATAAAACTATTTTGGAGCGAGCTCGGAGTATGAGACTACATGTAGGTTTGCCTTTATAACTTTGGGGAGCCATACGGCAGTCTATCTGATCAACAGGAGTCCAGCTAATGTTTTAGATGGAGGAATTTCAGAGGAAGTGTGGTCTGGTAAGACTGTGAATTATTCATTCTTAAAGGTATTAGGTTGTATAGCATATGCACATGTGGATCATGAGATGAGAAAGAAACTTGATTCTAATCACAGAAGTGTGCATTCATTGGATACAGTGGCGATAAATATGGTGATCGCTTGTGGGATTATGAGTATAACTAGGTGATTCATAGTAAAGATGTAGTATTCAATGAGGGTTGTATGTATAAAGACTGAATGGAGAATAAGAGTAAGAAAACAGTTGAGAAAGAGCACTTAGAGATAGATGAGTCACATGATGAGATGGATCCCATGGATAAAAGAAAGGAAGAAATACTTACATCTGAAGGGGAAGAAATGGCTACACTTGAGAATATATAAGTTTCAGATGAGACCGAGCAGGAGAGAGAGCCACTGACTGAAGTAGATGGTTACAGTACTTTATCAGAGAGTATTCCCACTTTGAGGAGGAGCACGAGGATAAGGAAACCAACCCAAAAATTTTGTCTTCCTTTATATCATATTTTGTATACTGATACAGATGAACTAGAGAGTTACCAAGAGACTATGCAGAATAAGTTTCGTCTTAAGTGGGAGCAAGCCATGCATAATGAGATGTCTTCTTTGGAGCAGAATCACACATAGGAATTGGTAAAATGATCGAAAAAGATAAAAATATTGCATAACAAGTGGATATACAGGATAAAATATGCGACAGGAGGGACACAAAGGTTTAGGGCTAGACTTGTGGTGAAGGGATACGATCAAAGAAAAGGTATTGACTTAAATGAAATATTTACACCTATTGTCAAGATGACTTCTATAAGAACAATACTGAGTATTGTGGCTGTGAAAGGATTGTATTTAGAGCAGTTCGATATGAAAACTGCTTTCCTTCATGGTAATTTGGAGAAGGAAATATACATGGAACAGCTAGAGGAATATGAAGTTAAAGGAAAGGAGAATTGGGTATGTCGACTGAAAAGGAGCTTGTATGGTTTGAAATAGGCGCCGAGGCAATGGTACTTGAAATTCGATAAATTTATATTGGATTTAGATTTTGCCAGATGCAATTCAGATCATTATGTATATCTACAAAAATTTAAAGATGGTAATTTTATTATACTTACTTTGTATGTAGATGATATACTTGTGGCAGGTACATGCATGAAGAAAATCAATGATCTGAAAAGAAAGTTGGCAGGGAGATTCTCTATGAAGGATATGGGTGAGGCGAAGAAACTTCTTGGAATGCAAATTACCCGAGATAAGAAAAGTAAGAAATTGTGGTTATCTCAGAAAGCGTATATCAAGAAGGTGTTGGAAAGATTCAACAAGGAGAATAGAAAACCGGTAACTACAACTCTCGGTAGTCAGTTTAAACTGTCAAAGGAGCAAGGTGTTATGACAGATGAGAAGATGAGACATATGGAGAATGTGTCTTATTCATCGGCCGTTGAGAGTCTAATGTATGCAATGGTAAGTACAAGACTAGATATTGCGCATGCAGTGGGAGTAGTGAGTAGATTTATGAAGAACCCTGGAAAGGAACATTGGCAAGCGGTGACGTGGATTTTCAAATATTAGAAAGGTACTTCAAAGTATTATTTGTGTTTAAGGGGTGATAACATTGATGTGCAAGGTTTTGTCGATTCGAACCATGCGGGTGATAGAGACAATGACAGAAGCACTACTAGTTATGTCCTTACTGTGGAGGGATAGCGGTAAGCTAGATTTCAAGATTATAATCAATTGTTGCTTTATCTTCGACAGAAGCTGAGTATGTTGCAACTGTACTAGCAAGTAAAGAGTTTATTTGGTTGCAGCGATTGATGAGTGAGTTGGGTTTTGATAGAGTGATTGCAGGTTATTCAGTGACAGTCAGTGTGCAATTCATCTTGCTAAAAACTCGGTGTATCATTTACGGACTAAATATACTCACTTGAGATATCACTTCATTAGATCCTTAATTATTAGAGGATGATAAATTGAAGTTGGAGAAGATTGAGGACAGTAAGAATTCTGCAGATATGTTGACAAAACCGGTTGATGGGAAAAAGTTGAGTTATTGCTCAACTTTGGTATATTTGTGTTGAATGCTGAAATTGAGTATTTGAACGATCAAAGTAAAAGTTTTGGAAACTAGGATTATCATGTATTGATATTACAATTTTGCAATAGGTCTCCAAGTGGGAGATTGTTGCTAATGGAGCCCTATGTCACAACGGGTTTCGATATACCGAAACGGGTCCAAAACTGGCCCAAACCCGTTATGATATAATATATATATGGGGTTGTGTGCTAGGGTTTTGATCGGCCAAAAAAAACAAGAGAAAAGGTGGCAACTGAAATTATTTTTGGCCAAGGATATCAAAGGCTGTTGCTATTGATTTTGGCCAAGAGTGCAAATAATTTGGGCGGTGCCTGCTAGGTTTTTGGTGTGCCAAAGCAAAAGAAAGAAAGCCATTAATTTGTGGCCAAAGAAATTTGGCCGAAAGCAAAATTTGGTGCAACTGCTGCTATGTTGTTACCGCTGCTATGGAGTTGCTACTGTTGCTGCTTTGTGCCGCTGCACTTGTTGCTTTGGTTGAGGTTGCAGCCGAAGCACAAAGATAAGGAGGTTGAAATTTGATCTCATTTCTTGTGTAATTCCATTGATTTCTCTCCTGTGGTTGAGACTAGAGTATTGTAATCTCTTTTGATATAATGAAAGTTTTCGATCGTGTCCCCGTGGACGTAGGCATATTGCCGAACCATGATAAATCTGCATGTTTTCTGTCTCTGCTTTTTTCTCTTTGGTTAACTATTTGATTCCGCTGATTGTTACATTAGTATTATTCCTATATTTTTGCTAGCAATCTCCCCAACACCTAAACTCGTATATACCCTCATACACAAATTAAGTGTGATAAAATAAAGATGAAAACTATATTACAAATAATATACAAGTAATAGAAAATATCGAGCGATTACGACCTCTTGATCGTTTCCTACTTTCATAATGTATCATTTTATGTCTTCATATAATGAACTTAATTGTTTTGTCAATTTTGCATTTAATATTTCCATCATAGTTTTGGTTTTTCTCAATTTGTGTCTACCTTTATTTCTTTTAATCACTGGTAAAATTTTGAAATTGAAAATCATACATTCATCATTGTTTATATTCTATCCACGAGCATATTTTATGTCAGTAAGTATTTTGGTTTTATCAATATGTGAAATGATATACTTACTTTGATGCGGTAGAATTATGAGCTTAATTTTGGATGCCTCTTTTAAAGAATCAAATACCATTGTCGGGAAAAAATTTTGGAGTCATCTGTCAAAAATGAAACAGATCCGCAAATTTAGGATTTGAGATCCGTAACTCAGCAAATCCGCAAACCTAAAATTTGAGGTTCGCGACCTAGCTACGATAAAACAGATCCGCGAATCTAAAGTTGAGATTCGCAATACTATCCATAACTTCCGGAGAGGGGTTTAATATAAAGTTACCTGACCCAAATAATGGGCGTTGCCCCCTCGGATCGTGGAACCAACTGCCAAATGAATGTAGCGACATTATTTCGATCGTGGGGGTAACTACCTAACGAATATGATGGCACTTCTTGAATAGTGGAGCTAACTGCCGAGCGAATGAAATGGGGACGTTGCCCTAAAACCCCTATAAAAAGCGGAAAGATAGAAAGAGAAGGGATCGATCATCTTCTTCTTAAAATTACCTTTTGTGATCAGACGTCCAGAGCCTTTCTGCCAATTGAAAGAGTTTGTACGGAGCATCAATGGAGAGCAAGATCGTCCTCCACAGCTACCTCAGAAGCTAGTTTTAAACAAAGAGGAATTTAATTTTTCCTCATCTTCTGTAAACGGAAAACCGTTAAAATTGTAATCTTTTGTGAAATAGCTCAATAGAGAATTATTTACAATTTTATGGCGAACAGAAGATTGGTGACTCCGCTGGGGACTGCCATCACCTCCGGTGATCTGGTAATAACTTAATTCGACAATATTCTAGTTGGCAGTCTGGTCAACTCACTTACTATCCAGGTTGACCAGGAAAAATATGAAGAATTCCTTTCTTCCGGCTCCAAGAGCCATACTTCCTTACGGGGGTGCCATAAGATCTCCAAAGGATCAATCTCCAAGGAGACTTCAATGGCAACAACTCAAGTGGAGGATTTAGTAGACCAAACTGGTCCGAAATCTTTCTCTTCACCAACATTGGGCTCTGAGCCAGTTTTGGCTAAAACTCCTGATCTCTCTAGCAAAATGGATCAAGGTCCCTACTTCAATGAGGGGAAACGATCATTACCTACTCTGCAGGACTATGACGCGGGAAAGGAGGTTTCTCTCACTCGTACAATGAGAAGGAACCTAAGAAGAAGCAAAATTCATGCCCTTTCAAGGATCACGCAGCAAAAGGAAATCGCCAACTCATCATCGCGAAGGCCTACTGTACAAGTATGGAGGCCAAAATGCGAGGTTACAGAGGATCAAGACGCGAAAGGATTTACTCGTGTTTCCTATAGGAAACGGAGTAAAACCACCAAAGTTATCTATGACTACAAACGCAGAATCTACATTCGTGCCCCTCGAGTTTCGGGGGGAAAGCATAATCGTGCAATAGAAGGAGCGCGTGAACTTGAGACTCGCGGAGAGCGTACGATTAGCAAGGAGCCTATCTCAAAGGCTAAGACTATCTCATCCACTGTTCCAGCTACGGTGAGACTTGCTCCGAAAGCCTTCAACGAGAAAGGAACTCCAGTCCCAAGGCTATCTTTCAAAGATAATGCCGTCACCAAGAGTTCCAATGCAAGAGATCTTTGGGAGCTTCTAAATAGAAAAAGGGTAGAAGCCCATGCATCTCACTGCCATTGCGAACGTTTGATCAATGCCTATACACTGTCATTGTTCAACCCATACTAGGCAGTCGGTGTTCCATCGACTATCAACATCCTCATCCCAACCGACAAAAAGGAGACAACGAAACATGCTTGAATTTTATGAGTCCGAATACCTCAAAGTATCATCCAACATGATAAGTGTCGGGGAAAAGAAGAAGAAAAAGAAGATGAAGGAGGTCTTCGAGGGAAATGTTTCCGACTCAGAGCACTCTTCAGACCTGAAGAACGTGCTCAATGAAGAGCGAGGAGTTTTTCAAAACACTGGACTCAAAAGTGGAGTGGCAGCCCCGATGAATTATAGACAAATGGCTGGAGTTTCCGATGACGACGAAGACGCGACCAAATCTGTTATGGCTGAGTCGCAAATGTCCATTTCATTCCTGGAAGACTCCGCCTCCGCATACATGGCCCAGAACAGTACCCCATAGGAACTCGTACAGAGGATGGATGAACAAGACAAGAGTATCCAACCACATCATAATGCTATCAGCGAGATTAAAGACATGCTGCATGTTTTGCTGGAATTGGAAAAGAAAAGGTTAAAGAATACATCTTTGGAGACGCCACCCCATAACCCAAAAACTGACAAGGGAAAGAGGGCAGAAGAAGGCCATACTCTTCGCACGAATGAAGAAGAAGAAGAAGAACATCATGAAGATGATGACAATCACTCCACGCATCAGGAAGGGAACGCCAATGCTGTCTGGATGGAGAGTTTCCAAAATCAACTGAATGCCCTCATGCATAAAACTGATTTGCAAGAATTGGGCGTTATAAGGCCATATACAGTAGCATGGGAAAGCATGTCGTTCCCAGAAAACTACAAGCCATTGAAGCTCAAATCTTTCGCTGGTAGAGGGTCGCCGAATCAACACCTTTACTATTTCAAGTCGCAAATCGGGCATTTAGCTAGAAACGACCCCATCATTATGTGGGATTTGTTAGTACTTTGATAGGACTAGCATTTGAATGGTTCCGAAGGTTAGAACGGGGAACCATCAATTTATGAAACGACATCGAAAAAGCTTTCCTGACTAGGTTTTATGAAGACGATATGGAGGTGTCAATGCCAGCGCTTCTGGCCACTAAACAGAAGAAGGAGGAATTAGCCCAGGACTTTATTAAAAAGTTCCGGAATGATTCTCTAAGATGCCCACACGGGATGCCAGAGAAGACCTTGGTAGAAACCTGTCGACATAATTTCTCGATTAAGGTTCTGGCTAGGATGGGAGCAGTGAAGTCCTCGACTTAGAAGGATCTCACCCTACAAGCTGAAGAGGCTAAAGAAATAGCGCAAAGGCTTGAAAAAAAAGGAGGCAAAGAGAAACAGAGGCGAAATAACAACAACAAACATAGGTCTCGATCCCAAGGATATAAGGGGAAGGAGACAATGGTAGTTGATCCCTCCTCAGTCACGTGTGTCACAGGATGCCAGAGAAGACCTTGGTAGAAACCTGTCGACATAATTTCTCGATTAAGGTTCTGGCTAGGATGGGAGCAGTGAAGTCCTCGACTTAGAAGGATCTCACCCTACAAGCTGAAGAGGCTAAAGAAATAGCGCAAAGGCTTGAAAAAAAAAGGAGGCAAAGAGAAACAGAGGCGAAATAACAAGAACAACCATAGGTCTCGATCCCAAGGATATAAGGGAAAGGAGACAATGGTAGTTGATCCCTCCTCAGTCACGTGTGCCTCAAAAACAATATTCTTTCAAAGACGAGCACACGAAAACCATCTTTAACCTCCTCATGACTAAGAAGATGCTGAAGCTGCCAGAATCCAAACGTTCGAAAGAAGCAGGAAGAGTTAATAATCCTAATTATTGTGCCTACCATAGAATTATTAACCACCCTATTCAGAACTATTACATTCTCAAGGATAAAATTCAAGTCTTAGTGGACGCTAAGGTCATCAAGCTCTAGGAGCACCAGAAAAAGGTGACCGCGAATATGGTGACTTTCAAGTTCGGTAAAGCACCTGACTTGATACAGTCAACAGTTTAAGACGGAGTGCAACCCATTGCTGGAGGCACGATGCAGCTCGTAAATTTTGATCCGCATCAACACCAGAAGAAAGGATTATGCCCTTCGAAACTGATAGAGGACATTAATGTGGGTGCATGCAGATCTCTTAATGATGAACAATGGACTTCCAATTCATCTAGAAGAAAGCGAAATGAGAAGATTCTTACTTCTAATGTCATCTCCATAATTCTTGAAGATGACAAGAGCATTCCTACTCTAACAGATTCGGCAGAAGAAATAAGAGACTCTCTGGAGGTTGACGCAGATCTACCTCCCTCTGGAACTCGTTTGGAAAAAAATTACTTAAATAATTATGGGCAGGCCACGGAATCTTGGCCACTTTCAGATAAGATCAAACAAAAATAGATTAAGTTTGACAAAGCTCTGAAGAAAAAAGGGAAAAAGCCTGTGGAAGATTTACAGAGGTCATTTCAATTTGACATCTTAACGCAGTTAGCTAATATTCCCGCAAGAATAACCTTGTATGAGCTCCTGAAGCTTTCTAGATCAACTAGAGAAGCTTTGAGAGAAGCTCTGAGAGAAGCTCTGCAGGATTCAGAGGTATTCCTAGCGCAGATACCAGAGACGGTCGAGAAAGAAGAATCTTTTTGCGTGACATGTCACTAGACCTCTGGTAAAAACATCCCTTACAGCACTTTCTCTCTGAAAGACATGCAAATTAGAAGCAATAAGCATCATCGCCCTTTTTATTACAAGGGGTATATAGGGTCAGTGGAGATCGATCGCATTTAAGTTGATCCAGGCTTAGCCTTAAGTATCATGCCACGGAGAATGCTATGGTACCTTGGACTTCCGATGAACAGGTTAGCAACAACCAGTACTACTATCTTTGGATTTAATGCCAATGGTAGCAGACCATTGGGCAAGATAAAGTTTAAGTACCAAATCGGCGACCTGAAGACGGAAGTCACATGCTATGTGATAGATACTGACACGTATTACAATTTGTGACTGGGGAGACCCTGGATCCATAACAACCTCATTGTGCCATCCACACTACATCAATGCATGAAATATGCAGATAAAGATGGGAACGTAAAAACGCTGGTCGCGGAAAAGCAACCCTTTAAAAGTGTCGAAAACTACTTTACTGACGCATTGTTATATCAAGATGCATTCAATGCCTCAGATCAGCCTGCTCCAGACGCCTCTGAAAGCGGTGATGAAGCCAATACAGATTCAGATCTGAAGGTTCGAAATCCGAGAATGTAATTTGGGACGGTGAGTCCATTGTGATAAGCCTTGAAAGCCTTAATGTAAATAACACTGTTCACTCTGATGGTGAATAGGTGATAAATGAAAGCTTAGAGTTTGCTTATTCTTCTGGTGTTGATTCTGAACCCTCAAGTAGTAGCACTGATGCATTCAACGATTGTTTAGATAAAATATGCTCTCTAGCTTCTTTCCAAGCACCTATCCGATTGTCCTTTCACGAACTAAGTGATGACGATGAAAATGCCAAAAAGGTCGTTTTTGAGGTTCCTCCCAATGATGGAACTCAGAAGTCCACAATATTCGGAAAGGCAAGTAACAAAAGTAAAAAGAAATGCTTATATTCTGAAGAAGAATAAGAAAATCCTGAGTTCTTCCACTACGATGAAAATTCTCATAAACTAATAAAGAAAATGGGGTATAACCTAGCCAAAGGCAGGGGGTTGAATTTCGGAAAGGGAAGAAGAACAATTCTCCGACCCTTTGTTCTAGAGCGGAAAATGCCAGATTATTATCAAAACACCAGCATGGGGTTGGGATATGTTACCACTCCCGAAGGTTCTTGAGGTGAGAGAATTGAAGAAGGACAATTCGACCATTCATCAGAATCGTCCTGCTGGGATTCAGATGTCAGTATCGGCATGATTTTTCATGAAATGTCCGCGAACATGGCCTCCGCAATCCGAGAAAGTGAAGACCCAGATGAAGCCATGCCGATAAGAGATGACCCCTGGGCCAAACATCTTAATGCGAAGTGGGAAATTCAGTTTGAACAGTGCGAGCCTCCAACCGAAGATAAAGTAATCCAAATAAATATGGGAGATGAAAAGAATCCTAAACCCATATTTATAAGTGAGAATTTATCCTCGGAAGAGAGAGAGGAATTGATATCCTTCATTTGCGAGTACATTGACATTTTCGCTTGGAGTTATGAGGAGATGCCAGGATTAGACCCTAGTGTCACAGTTCACAAACTGAACATCCGACCAAATGCTAAGCCAGTAAAGCAACAACAATGAAGATTCTGCCCAGAGATCATGGAAGCTATTGAAGTTGAAATCAAAAAGTTGATCGAGTCAGGCTTTATTCACGGGAACAATACTCTGATTGGGTCGCAAATATAGTTCCTGTAACCAAGAAGAATGGAAAAATCCATATTTGTATTGATTTCAGGGAATTGAATGAGGTCAGCCCTAAGGATGAATTTTCGTTACCCATCACAGATGTTATGATAGATAATACTTGTGGATGCGAACGTATAACATTCATAGATGGGTTCTCAAGATATAATCAAATAAAGATGTATCCTGATGATGTGAAACATACGTCCTTCAGAACACCACTCGGAGTATAATGCTATACGGTCATGCCCTTCGGCCTAAAGAATGTATGTGCCACATATCAACGTTATATTCCAAGAGCATCTGCAAAAGATGGTGGAATGTTATGTAGATGATCTAGCAATTAAAAGCAAGAATAAGTGTGATCACCTAGGAGATTTGAAGACAGTGTTTGACCTCATGAGGAAACACCAACTTAAGATGAACCCAACTAAATCTTTTCTGGGGGTCTCTAGTGGAAAGTTCCTTGGCTTCGTGGTAACTTCCAAAGGTATTTATCTTGACCCGGACAAGATTAAGGCTATCCAAGATATGCCGCCTCCCTGCAATCTCAAAGAATTAAGGGGACTGCAAGATAGGTTGGCGCACATCCACAGATTCATATCAAATTTGTCTGATAAATGTCAGCCCTTTACCAGGTTAGTGAGGAAAAGGAGTGTCATTTGTTTGGGATGACGCATGCCGGAAGGCTTTAGAAGAAGTCAAACAATACCTCATGAAGTTACCAGTGCTCGTAGCCTCAGTCTCGGAAATACCTTTCCTGCTATATGTGAGGGCTATGGACCACTCCTTGGGAGCCTTGTTAGCGCAGAAGAATGAGTAGGGTCACGAACAAGCTATTTATTACCTCAGCTGAATGATGATCGGGGCGGAACACCGATATAACCCAGTGGAGAAGGAATGTTTAGTTTTAGTGTTTGCAGTGAAGAAAATGCGACACTATTTACTTGGACAAACCATTCACGTTATATCGAGAGTTAACCCCCCTGAGAATACTAATGACTAAACCCAGATCGTTGAATTTGAGGCTATCAAATTGGGCTATTTTGTTATCACAATATGATATGCATTTGTCCCGTAAAAATCTATTAAGAGACAGGCCATAGCTGATTTCCTAACCGAGCACCCAATCTCGGCATCCTCGAAATTGTGCAAAGAAATTCCTGGAGAGTTGGGTGAATGGAGTCCGATTCTAAAAGAAGACAACTCGCAAGAGTTTCTGGATGCAAATATTGTCACGAAAGGTGTGTGGTAGTTTTTCTTCGATGGCGCCTCCCGAATGGGATCCGAAAGAAAAATGACAGCGGGGGTAGGAGTTGTTTTTATCTCTCCTTACAACCACGTCATTCCTCGCGCTTACTCGTTAACAAATCCGTGTTCAAACAATGTTGCGGAGTATAATGCCCTCTTAATTGGATTAAAGGTAGCTAAACAATTGGAGGTCAAATATTTGGAAGCATATGGAGATTCTCAATTTGTCATAAATCAAGTTAAAGTGGAATATGAGGTCAAACATGAAGACATTTTGCCGTATTATCGCGCAGTAATTGAGATAGCTGATGGTTATGGTTTCAATGGTTTCTATGTCAGCCACGTAAAGCGCCATTGAAATAGCTATGCAGATTCACTAGTTTCCTTAGCTGCTACATTGGCCTTACCCAAACATGCTAAAAAGCAAATTACGGTAGGTAGCAGAGAATTATTCTGTCCAAAGGACAAACTCAAAGAGGAATTGAGGAAGCAACAGGAAGATGAGACTGGTGTTCTCGAGTCAAATCTAGAACTAAGGGATTGGCGATTCCCTTATACAGATTACGTCCTTTACGGTATATTACCCGAAGATCCAAAAGAAGCCAGACCAATCCACAAAAAGGCTATTTGGTTCTATTATAATGCGGAGCTCCAGACATTGTACAGGAAATCTTATGACAGAATCTTACTTTGCTGTCTCTCTAACCGAGAAGCTCGGAAGGTACTTGAAGAAGCTCATGCTGGCATTTGCAGAGCACACCAGACGGGGCCGAAACTCTGGGATAGAATCTGAAGAATGGGTTATTACTGGCCCAAGATGATGACAGAAGCGGTTAACTATGCCAAGAAGTGTAAAGCCTGCCAAATACATGCAGACTTTATACATCAAACTCTAGAATATCTCCACCCAATGGCTACATCGTGGCCATTTGAGCAATGGGGAATGGACATTGTCGGGTCGATTTCTCCGCCTTCAACGAGAGGGCATCGGTTCATTCTAACTATAACAGATTACATTTCGAAATGGACTGAAGCCATTTTCGTAACCGAGGTAAAATCATCGGATGTGATCAAGTTCATTAAACATCATGTGCTCTATGTGCCCAAGAGAATTATTCATGACAACGGGTCTCAGTTCGTGAGCCAAGTATTTTCTAGATTCTGCAACAAATAGAGGATCGAAGACGTAGCTTCCTCGCCATATTACCCTGCAGCCAATGGCCTGGCAGAATTTTCAACAAGACCATTGTAAAACTCCTCAAAAAATTTGTCTCATCCAATCAAAGGGACTGGGATGAGAAGCTCGGAGAATGTATGTGGGTATATCACACTACAATCTGGACCCCTACCAACGCCACACCTTTTTTTTTAGTGTACGGGTCAGAGGCAGTTTTACCTTTGGAGATTCAGATTCCATCGTTGCGGGTCGCACTAACGACTAGGATGACGAAAGAAGAACGACATCAGCAAAGGCTCCAAGAATTAGAAGCCTTGGTTGATAAGCGGTTGGAAGCTCAACAGAGTGTTGAACTATACCAAGTGTGAATCTCCAGGACTTCTAATAAAAAGGCCAAACGAAGAACTTTCAAAAAGAACGATCTGGTCCTTTCAATAAGAAGACCAATCATAATTAGTCAAAAGCCTAAAGGAAAGTTCCAGCAAATGTGGGAGGGGCCTTTTGTCATTGATACAATTTACTCTAATGGCGCATATCGGTTGGCAAAACCGAATGGTGATAAAATCATGATGCCAATTAATGGAAAGTTTTTGAAGAAATATTATTCTTAGTAAAACTGTGGAACACCAATTGTAATGTAATCTGGGTAGTTCAATGCAAATGACGAATAAAATTTTATCTGTAATCAGGGATTCATTAACAAAGATTCGCAATTCCAGACTAAAGATTTTGAGTCACGAATCAAAGTTCCTTTCTTGCCAAGTTAAAAAAATATGCCTCTAGCGAATCAAAATTCCTTTCTTTCTAAGTTAAAGAATACCTTTGGCGAATCAAAATTTCTTTCCTCCAAACAAGCCAAGTTAAAGGATACCTCGGCGAACCACAATTCCTTTCCCCCAAATTTGCCAAGTTAAAAAATACCTTTGGCGAATCAAAATTTCTTTCCTTCGAACTTGCCAAGTTAAAGAATAGCTTTGGCGACTCAAGATTTCTTACTTCCGAATTTGCCAAGTTAAAAAAAATACCTCTGCCGAACCACAATTCCTTTCTTCCGAATTTGCCAGGTTAAAAAAAAATATACCTCTAGCGAATCAAAATTTCTTTCCTCCAAACTTGCCAAGTTAGGAAAAATATACCCCTGGCGAATCAAAACCGTTATACTTGAAGTCACTAAATAGTGCGAGTTTCAACTTGATCAGCGAAGTTAACAAGAAGTTCTCAAATTCACAGCAGCTTTGAGTGGTTGGAAAATTTTGGGTGATATGAAGACTATCAAGTTAACAGTTATCTCTGATAATCAATATCAAAATTATTCATTAATCACTTTTGGTTATGCAAAAAGAAAAAACTTCTTTATTCATTATCAAATCAAAATTACAAAGATTTCCTTAGGACTATACAATCAAAAAGAACGAATACAAATCACTGATATGAGAAAAAGTAAAAGTTTGCTTCTGTAGCCTCCTTTTCCAAGGATGGCTTAAATGCAAAAAGTCTGATCCTGTAGCCTCCTCTTCTGGGATAGAGAACTTGATTCTGTAGCCTCCTCTTTTAGCGTGGCTTAGATAAAAAAGTTTGCTTTTATAGCCTCCTCTTCTAGGAAAGCGACCTTACTTCTGTAGCCTCCTCCTCCAAGGACGGCTTAAATTTGCTCTTATAGTCTTTTCTTGCCAATGGTTAGGGCCTCAAAGTTAGTTTGCTCAGTTATGATCAACGTCACCAATGACTTGATTAATGCAAAACTGAGCATACCAAATGCATGTTCGTTTGCTTAGTTATTATCAACGTAACCAATGACTTGATTAATAAAAAACTGTGCATACCAAATGCATGTTCCCAAATATACAATGTGAGGGATTGCTGAAATTGAGTGCCGCCCTAGCCATTTAGCACCCCAACCTTGCTGGATGCTAGGCAAGAAATAAGACAATACCACGGACCCGAAATCTTTTCTCTCATGGAAAATACATGAGACCTTCTAATACCCTAGAGGTATTGGAAGCAATTACGAGTCCATCGGGTCTGGTTCATTGTTAAGGAGAATGATTACGGTTATCTCCTGCAGCCAATTCAAACTCTTGTTAAAAAAAAGAAGAAAGAGGATGATATTGATCCGAAGAAGAGTTTACCTTAATTAAGGAAAATGACTACGGTCATAAGAACTTTTTTGGAGGGATACCCCTCTAGATTGATGCAGTCTAGAGGTTTTGTAACATGCCAACTCCCATCCATTTCTTCAGTTGGAGAAAAAGAAAATATGGCTACACGAATAAATCAACTACAAAAGAAAGAAAAAGAAGGCAAGGGAGAAAGAAACTTTTCTCACATCAGAATGGTCCTTCATGGAAAAGGTCATGCGTCTTATATAGACGGTCTTATGGTTATGATCTTCGATTGGGAGAAGATAAGACCAGATCTTCGGTTAGGATTCTCAATTCAAATCCCAATAGAATTTATTACTATAGCATGGGACGCTTAGATTTCGCAACCGAAGGATTCCACCATTAATAAAAGCGAATGACGCTTGGGATTCCACACTGGTTAATCAGATAAAAGATTATGTCATGATTCGCGAAAATCACTGCAAATTTTTAAAGAAGAATTTTTATCTCACGAACTTCAGGATGAAAAGACGCGAACTTGACGAAAGCTCATGAAGGTCGCGTACATTTGACAAAGGAAAGAATCTTGCTAATATAAAGTCACGGTCTTGATATGTAAAAACATGCCTGATAGACTGATATCATGGTTCCTACGCAATTTTGCGGACTTCAAAACACAAGATAGCAAATTTGGCACAAGTCTCTGAAGCCAAAAGCAAAGTAGCAATTTTGAAGTGCAAGATCATGTTTACTATACAAAAGATAAAACATGTCATGAAGAGTAAAAGTTAAAGGAATTGTGAGAGAAATTACAAAAACTCGGACAAACAAAAAGGATTTTCTTATACAATTCGATGATTTAAGAGGGCCTTTATCTTCTCTTCAGCATCACTGATTTCCTGCTAGATGATCTCATAGGCTTGAACAGTGACTTGGCGACACAATTCCTCTTCACTAGCAATGGTACTCTGTACTGAAGCAGCCTCCAGTGCCTCTAGTTCGGCTTGCATCGATTGAAGATCTTTTATCGCATTATCCCGTTGTCTGGATAAGCTCATAAGATTCTTCATTGACTCATCACGTTCTTTTGTAATCTTAGCTAAGAAAGCCTGAGCTTTAGCGATGGACTTCTGGGTCCTGATGATGGCCTAGTCATGATTCTTGACAACCGAGGCAGCAGTCTCTACTTGGAAAGTTAGAGATTGACTGTCCGATTGGCTCTTCTCGAAGGAAGCCCTACAAGTATCAATTTTCTCTTTGAGCTCCTTCTGGAGCCCAAGTTGCTCCTCCATCAGCTTCTGGAAGGTAGTTTCCACTATATCCTTCAACAGGTTGATTTCAAAAGCATCAACCTCCACATGGGAAGAATCAGTAGCAACGGGAGCTGGTGCATCCTGAACTGTTTCCTACAGAGATGCAATGGCACCAGTACTAGAAATAGCAACTTCCACATACTCAGTAGAAGCAATGGTTGCAGCAACCTCGGTTGGAATGGTATGAGTGGCAGTTTCCATTGGAGGAACTGCTACATCGGAAGTATTGGCCGTGGAAACAGTGGTCTCAGTAACCCCACAAGCTGCTTCAGTTAGGACTCCCACGATGGTGCTATCCTGCGGAGTATCGTCTACAGCCATATGCTCCGAAGATGGAGTCAAAGCAAGAGCTGTTTAAAAAAAAAAAAAGAAGTTGACGATTGAATGTTACAGTATCGTTAAATAATAGCATAATAAAAAAAAGATGGATAAAGTATGAAGATAAACCTGAAGGATGAACATTGGATTCTCCAAGTCCGTACACCTCGGCTCGAACGTGTTCACTCAAATAGACATATTTGTCGTGATCTGACGGAGGAGTACTAGAGCCAAGATCTTTACTACTGACATCATCATCATCTCTCCAATCATCATGATTGTTCGTCGCAAAAGTTTCTTTGCTTACTTCCATTGAACACATCTTAGATTACAATAGAAGTGAACAAGAGATAAACAGAACAAACGAGAGGATTTTATACTTCAATCTCTCTCTTTTACAATGTGTTGTGGGATCTGTGGCGAAGGGATCTATAGTAGTTCCTTTGGACGATCGGTACGTTGAAATCTTCTCTTTTAAAGATATCGGCCGACTATAGACGATCTTCTCTAGTTTTGATTTGTTCAAGGCTCTCTCGCGTAACTCGAACTTCTCAAGAACTCCAGAAAGAAGATGGTGATTTTCTCTGATCTTCACGAACTCAAGGCTCTGTGCGTAACTTGAATTCTCCAAGATTTCAGAAAAATATCTCAATTGCCGAAAAGAAGATCCCTAGGGTTTCACCAGGAAGGTATTTATAGCCCCAGGTTAATGCAAGAGTTTCTATCTAAATAGAATTTGCTCTCATCAAGAATTTCAATCAAATATCTAATATTGATTTAAATCTCTTGATTTAGAATTCTGATTGGACTTGATTTAGGTATTTGGATAAGCCCAAATCATAATATCAATCAACTTGAGATTCTGGTTATCTGCTCACGCGGAGCTTTTAATCGCATCAAAACGCGGTGCTAAATAATCAGTGCGCGGAGCTAACGCGGAGCTATTGATCATCTCCGCGTTTTACTCAAACGCGAGTGTTAATATAACCAAACTCGGGGCTATCAAATTGGCTCCGCGTCCTGTTGTAGAAAATCCTTTTAACTTAGAAATTTTCACTGCCAACAGAACCCCCTCCAAAGTTTTCAAAATGGCTTAGAACTTAGCAAATTTTGAAATACTTTGGATACTTAAACTGAAACGCGGAGTTAGAATACCAAGTCTCCTTCACGTTATGCTCGCCTACGCAGAGCTAATCAGCTTCACTTCATTTTCAGTGAAATGAGTAATTTCTTCATTAATTACTCTGAATTTCTGCGCCGAATACCAAGCAGCGGATCATCTATTTAAATAGAGCTCCTGGCTCCTCTTCTTCTTTATCGGGAGAGTTTGAAAACTCCAAAACTCTGGCAGTCGAGTGACTCATGTTGACGAATGATCTTCAATTGATCTCCCCTTAACTCTCCATAGATTTTCATCATTAGGATGTCATTTCAGAGGAGTTTGGCTAGACGCACGTTGGCCGGCGTTAATGGCAGCGGCCGTGGAAGTAGACGCGACGGCGAACCAGTCTATGCAGCGTCTTCCGAAGGTAAAAAGCTTAACTCTTGGTCTTCTAAGAACCATTCTGAGATGTTTTGGCTCGGTTTAATCCGGCCAATTGTTTGCTTTACTGGCGAGATCGCCGTTCTCCGGCCGTAAGGCTTGAAGGAGAAGGAGAAGTCAGAGAGGAACTCTGATCTGTCTCTACGCAAAGTTATCGCGTCATCCCTGCGCTTGAAACGCGGGGCTTATCTGACTAGTGGTCTCGATGAATCTGCGAGGCTATCTTTGATTAGCAGTCACGATGAATCTGCGAGGCTATTTTTGATTAGCAGTCGCGATAAATTGCGGGGCTATCTTTGATTAGCAGTCGCGATGAATTGCGAGGCTATCTTTGATTAGCAGTCGCGAGGAATTGCGAGGCTATCTTTGATTAGCAGTCGCTTCATGTCTCGAGGCTATGAAAGAGAAGGAAACAGCAGAGAGAAACTCTATCCTTCCTTTACGCGAAGTTATCGCGTCATCCTCTGCGTTTAAAGCGCGAGGCTATTTCTTCAACTGTACGCGGAGTTTAGCTCCGCGTTTTCATACCTAGAAGATTTTCCAAATTTTTGTAGAACTCCTGATTCTTCTTTTGCAGTGAACTGGGTCTAATCTGATGACTTGCTGATATCTCTTTATCTGTTGGCTTCAAGAATCTTAGTCAAATCGGGGGCGGCTCAAGGCTCATCTGCGTAACTTGAACTGCACACACCAAGATGATCGGGTCAGGATTCATCAAATTTCAGCAGAGGCGCCTAATTGCACATGCCTAGTCCAAGTGCTCTCACGCGTAACTTGAACAGAGATGGGAATAATCCAAATTATACTGTCAGAGGTAAAAACTTAAAATGACAGATTTTATGGGATTTTTAGCAAACCCCCAGCTATCAACGGATTTGATTAGCCTTTACCAATCGCCGTTTGCGTTGGGCTAGCCATGCTATTCCCCTCAGCATGGTGAGTTGTCGAGAAATTGATTTCCTCTCCCCTTTGCCTTTAATCAGCATTGGGTAGTTAATTTCATACTTTTACCCCCAGTATGATAGGGTTGGCGAGGAACTTGATTTCCTCTTCCCTCTGTTTTAACAGCATTGGGTAGTTGATTTCATACTTTTACCCCCAGTATGATAGGGTTGGCGAGGAACTTGATCTCCTCTTTCCGCCGCTTTGATAGCATTGGGAAAATATTTATAGCACCCAATTAGCCATTCCAATTGGCTATTGAGGATAGCAGAAACACGATGTTTACCATCGTCAATATTTTCGGCACCCCCAGCCAAATCTGGTTGTTAACCAATGAGGACGATTTTGTCACAGCTGTGGTTTGGAGCATATCTAAGGGGTTAGCTTGCAAGTGCGGGCTGCTCGTGCTTGGTGTCGATATTGGCTTCCCTACTGGTACAGGGATCACTTTGGCAGGGAACTTATTGCTTCCAAATACCAAAGTTGCCATATTTGCAGAAACTTTCTTCTGTTCCTCTTTAAGTGTGAGAATCTCGGCTTCTATCAATGCCTGAATTCGGTTCTTAAGAGGATAGCAATTCTTAGTTGAGTGCCCGACGTTTTGATGGTACAGACAATAGTTTGGGTCGGTGGTTTTACCAACGTCTTCCGGTTTTCCATTTTTTGGAAGTTTAGCAAGCCTTTTCTAAGGAAGAGATGGAATAGAGTACCTGTCTGCTCCGTCTTGAATGTATAAGTTTTATCTTGTCGGGGCTTATTTTGACCTGCACCTCTCGGATTCTGAGGTCTTGGCTTTGGATTTGTAACTGATGCCATCACAGCCTTCCCTTTATTTTCAGGATTCTGTGGATATGGCCTGTTATTCGTAGAGTTTCTCGTGCTACGAGATTCCTCAATCCGACGAATTATATCTTCTTCCTGCTCTCTCTGCCTCAGTAGATCTTTCCAAGTTTTAGACTTTACAGCTCCCATTCTTATCAGCACGCCAGTCCTGATATTATACTTGCAGGTTTCTACCAGGGTTTCCTGGGTCATACCGTATCGACAATACATGGATTTTTCCCTGAAGCGTTCAATAAAACTTTTGACCGTTTCTTGTTCCCCTTGTTTCGTCGCATGGAGGGAATAAACCGATATTTCAGTATCATCCTCAAAGAAACGTGCCAAGAACTGTTTCTCGACATCATACCAAGTATTTATGGTTCCTGGGGGCAACTGCATAAACCATGTAAAAGCAGGCCCTCGCAGGGTGCTCGCAAATACTTTGGTCATTATGGGATCGTTTCCCATTAGATGACCTGCCTGCGATAAAAAATAATATATATGCTGGCTTGGGGACCCCTTCCCATCATATGACTCCAATTTGTGGGGTTTATATTTTTCTGGATAAGGGGTGAAGTCCCATTCAGGTGGGTATGGTCTTGAAACCCCTGATTCTTTCAATTCTTTCTTGTGCATTAAGGCATCTAGTTGGCTTTGTAATTTTTTGATCTTTTCTCCATGAGGATCATGGAAAGAGTATTTGTCATCATCCTCATGTATCGAATAAGCCTTTTCCTCTTTAGTTTCTTCATTTGCCTAAGGTGGCGGTGCTGAAGAAATTTTAGCCTTATCGTCAGCTATCTTATGGGTATTTTCGACCACTTTTAGAAGCATTATTTTGAGGTCATCAATGGCCTTCTGCTGACCTCGAATCATCTGCTCTTGGGCTTCCATCCTTTGGTCAATGTCATCGGACCTGTCCACCATATGTGACACTGATTTTCGTGGTCGGGAAGATGCACGAGATTTTGGGAAAGCTACAGCTGAATTATCGCTGTCATCATCATAAGAACCTTTTGAAAGTTTCTTATAATTCCGAGGAGTGACAGCACCTGATTTGAGTCGAGTAAAATGGTGAGGTTGTTCATCATCTGTATCTGACTTGTGTCTTTTTTCCATGGCCTTCTTACCTTTACCGACCATATTTGAGGTCACCGCCTTTACCTCTTTTTCCTTGATTTGATATCTCAAATCATTCTTCCTCCTTTTCGAAGTATGAGACTCAGTTATTCTCTTAAATACAGACACTCTCTTCTTGGTACAACAACATTTATCCAATACAGCAGATATTACTGTTATGAGCTGCTCACAATGACATGTTGAGTGTGGCTGAGTTTGAGTCATATTTCTCATTTTTGTCAAGTAATTTCTGAGATTGGTGACCTTGGATGACGAAGAATCGTGGGGGCCACCTGGTTGTTGAGAGGGTCCAGGAGTCCACTGAACCTTCTTGAGATTACTGGAGTCCAGTTCTGGATCATTGACGTTACGATCCGCCTGATTTGATATTCAGGTTGATCTACGCGGAGCTGAAAGATAGCTTCACGTTTTTGGAGCGCGGGGCTGAGGAATAACTCCGCATCTTGCCATGTTAGCCTCGCGTTTCTCGCTGGCCTGGCTTGTCTTCAGAAATTTAGCTTCTGGAATAATAGCCCCGCGTGAAGGAAAACTCTTGCACGCTGGCTTATCTTTGCGACTAACGCAAATCGTAGCTTCGCGCTTAGCGCGGTTTTTATGACTGACAACTATCTGCCAATCATCCTCGTGTTCCTCGCGGAGAATCTCTCGTTTCTTGCAAGTATTACTGGCCTTGCTTTTATTGCTTGGCTCAGTATTAGCCTCGCATGGAAAGTTACACGCTGGCTTTAAAGAATTTTTATACTCGTGTTTCTCGCGAGTGTCAGGAATCTTAAGTTTATTGCAAGCACTAGCAGCCTCGCGTTTCTCGCTTGGCTTAGCATCAGCCTCGCGTGGAAAATCACACGCTGGCTTTATTGAATTTTTATACTCGCGTCTCTCGCGAGTGTTATAAGTCTTGCGTAACTAGCCAGTATTACTAGCCTCGCGTTTCTCGCTTAGCTTAGTATCAGCCTCGCGTGGAAAATCACACGCTGGCTTTAAAGAATTTTTATACTCGCGTTTCTCGCGAGTGTCAGATATTGTGCGACTAGCGCAAACTTCGCTGGCTTCGCGTCTCTCGCTAAGCTCAGCGGTAGCCTCGCGCGGAATATCACGCGCTGACTTTTCCTTGCTTTTAAGGCAAGTTGTAACTTCGCGTTTAACGCGGTAGAGACTGGTCTCGCGGGTAGCGCGAGCCAGTTTGCGAGGGACCATAGCCTCGCGTCTTCTGGTGTTAGCTCCACGTCCAAGGCGGGCTTTGAGGGCTCTACGCCTCGCTCTCCGGTTCCTATTTAGGAGTTGGGTTCTGGTCAATCCAGTCCCCAGGTCTTCTTCGGCAGTCAGAAGCTCATCCTCTGCTAGGATTTCCTGCCCAAACAACGAATCTATGGTCGCGGTCTCCAAGGATCCCCGTTCCTCGGTGGATACCTTTTTACCCGTTCCTCGGGTATTGGAGCGCACGCGACGATAGTGTCGCGTTTCGTTCAGGTTGCCTGATTCAGAGGAGAGATACTCCTCATACTTCTGCTGGTCGATTTCAATGACGAGCGTATCTACGTCGGATCCGATCATGTCAACGTTCGATTGCGCCACAATCTCTTTTTCGATGAAAGAGATGGCTCCCACTGTGGTCGCCAGTTTGTTCATCTTAGATTATAATAGAAGTGAACAAGAGATAAAAAGAACAAACGAGAGGATTTTATACTTCAATCTCTCTCTTTTACAATGTGTTGTGGGATCTGTGGCGAAGGGATCTATAGTAGTTCCTTTGGACGATCGGTACGTTGAAATCTTCTCTTTTAAAGATATCGGCCGACTATAGACGATCTTCTCTGGTTTTGATTTGTTCGAGGCTCTCTCGTGTAACTCGAACTTCTCAAGAACTCCAGAAAGAAGATGGTGATTTTCTCTGATCTTCACGAACTCAAGGCTCTGTGTGTAACTTGAATTCTCCAAGATTTCAGAAAAATATCTCAATTGCCTAAAAGAAGATCCCTAGGGTTTCACCAGGAAGGTATTTATAGCCCCAGGTTAATGCAAGAGTTTCTATCTAAATAGAATTTGCTCACATCAAGAATTTCAATCAAATATCTAATATTTATTTAAATCTCTTGATTTAGAATTCTGATTGGACTTGATTTAGGTATTTGGATAAATCCAAATCATAATCTCAATCAACTTGAGATTCTGGTTATCTGCTCACGCGGAGCTTTTAATCGTATCAAAACAAGATGCTAAATAACCAGTGCGCGGAGCTATTGATCATCTCCGCGTTTTACTCAAACGCGAGTATTAATATAACCAAACGCGGGGCTATCAAATTGGCTCCGCGTCCTGTTGTAGAAAATCCTTTTAACTTAGAAATTTTCACTGCCAACACATGATCTATTGGAAGAGATGCTACTTTGGAGGAATCTGATGCGTGAACTTCCCCAATTATCTCCACCTCGTCATCGACAACTTGATGAGTAAGGGTCACAAAATCCCCTTGTGCAGTAGAAGAAGGGGAGCTACTTCATCCCCAACAACAGTCTGGTGTGCAGACTCTTCTTGTGAAGCAGCAAGCAGATCAGCCACTTCATCACTAATAACAACAATCTGATGAGCTGGGGGTGTGAAATCTTCTTGCATAGGAAGAGCAGAAGAAGTAGGAGCAATCATCAATGCTGAGTCATTATGGAAGACAGCCCCTTGACTTTGACGTTTCTTGAGAATGAAGAATTAAAGCCGAGTCATCTTCATCTTCCCCTGGTTCCTCCGTAACTGTTCTCAAAGCTGAACCAATTTTTCATATGGTATGTCCTGCGGAGCAGTAGGCAAATCACTGAGACGCCTCAATCTCTTCCGTTTGTACAAAAGTTTCATTGGAGGAGATTTCGACTGAGGAGAAGTTTCCTTCTATGTTGGAAGTGGAGAAACATCAAGGGAGACAGGTTGGGCAGGTGGGATCACCGCACTATAACCTTCCTCCCCCTGTTGGACTGTTGGTTCCAAGTCTTCCGAACCACATTCTGCTCCGAAGTCCTCCATTCCAGCCACCTTTGTACTGCCAGCCTCCTTTATCTGAGCATACCATTCTCTAATATCTTTCAAACAAGTAAGATTGGTGTTGAAATTCTGAGGAGCAGAGTTAGCATCCGCGTACTATTTGCAGAAATCGAAACTCATATGCGAGTTCGGAGTTTTGAGCGGAAGATCGAATTTGGCTTGAGTACCACCCGCGATGAAGTGGAACCAAGCCCGAGCTCCTTTGAGCAAATTTCCAACAAAACTTAGTTCCTTTTTGGGATTGCCAACATAGAGCTGATCATACTTGAACTGTCGAGTAAAGCGATTCGGATAATATGGCTCTATATAACAGTGGTTCCCCAAACAGAGAACCAGATGCCCTGGACGGATATTTATTAACTACTAGAAGCATCCTGGGGCCAAAGCAGTAAATTTGTCAACACCAGCAACGTCCGCAAATTCCTTCCCATTTCTAGCATTTGGAAAGTAGGAGAAACATTTAAACAACTCAAAATTCGCGTGATAGCGAAGGGTCTTGCGAATTGCAGCCATATAGCCCCCTTTC
The DNA here is from genome assembly GCA_036321105.1 of Dracaena cambodiana. Classification (NCBI taxonomy): domain Eukaryota; kingdom Viridiplantae; phylum Streptophyta; class Magnoliopsida; order Asparagales; family Asparagaceae; genus Dracaena; species Dracaena cambodiana. The sequence goes on along the minus strand of JAYEPQ010000014.1, from coordinate 23,609,441 downwards.
CACTGCGATCCTTCATAATGTTGTATTTTGGGAGCACTCAAATCAACCTGCAAATCAGCAGGACTCATTAGAGTGGGGCACTGCAAGACCAACAATACCATCAAATAAATATAAGGAAGCTCCACACACGAATTTGGAGTCTTAGTAATCAACTCCCCTTTGCTGTTCTGCTCCTTCTTGACATTACAGAACTTATCTACCAGCTTCCTCAATCCGCTTTGGATACTGCACACCATCACGGGCAATAAGCTGAGCCGCCGACCAAATGCGAGCAAGACAGCCGGGAATATTGCTCTGATGGGTATGGTATCCTGTGAAGGAATCACACATTTCTTTAACCAAAGTATCAAATAACCTGTCAAGAAAGCTGGATCAGATAAAGGTTGAAGAGTTTGGTAGTGAAAACTTTTAAACGATGTTCCAGCTTTGAAGACATTCTCATCAGATTCGGCAACATAAGCATCTGTTCCGAAGTTGGCAATCCTTCTCTGAACCTCTTTTCAGAAACCGGAAGGAGACAGGTAAAATTGGGTCTATTCTTTGAAAATTTTGGAAGAAGATATTACAGCCATTTCTTTTGCTTTACGGTGCGGGTGCCAGACATATGAGTACAAATGTGATAGTGGCAAAGCAATTCCAAATAAGTATCATAGACCATAGCGTCTCGAGTCTTCAATGAATGAAGCTCTTCTCCAGTAGGGACATACTCCTCATATGGGATGTCTCCCATAGGTAGCCCTGATATTTCATGCATCTCATGCAGGGCGAAGCCCAATTCGCTGCGGGGAGAGAAAACTGTACAAGTATCAGGGTTATACAATTCCAACAAAGAAAAGAAATGGAATCGACTAGCAGGAATATTGTGCTGAACCGCCCTAATGGTGCGGTAAAGATTCACATGCTGGAGTTTATCTCCATAAGCTCTCAGAAAGAAGTCAGTCAAGATTGCCCACTCCCCTTTTGAAGAACAGTGAACCCATCCAGGAGGACGAAAGTCTTGGACTGAAAATTTTCCTTGCACATTAACAAACCGGTGCAGGAAAGTCTGGGCAACTATGGGTGCTTCACCTATAGGAAAATCTTGTTTAAAAGACCCTGGAGATAATCCACAGAAATGCTTCCCAGTACAACGAGGGAAAGCACCTAGCGAATTAAATGCCCCTAGCAAGACACCATCTTGCGATTTATTTAAATGCCAATCCATTTGTCTAGGAATAGAAAGAGATTGAAAAAATAGAAATGGGTAACATCACTCCATATTGGGAAGGAACAAGTTACGGCCGTTAACTTGGCAAAGCCATTTGTGATCTCCGTCATCCAGACCATCGTCAGGTGCTGAGAGATGATCACCAAATAGGAAAGCAGGTTTGTTCAACAAAGTTCGGCTATTCTCTTCAAAAGGAGCAGTGGTCATCAGTTCTCGCAATATCGAGCAAGTAGGATTGAGAATTTTACTTTCCATTTCTTAGCTACCGGAGGCGGTGCAACTGGGAAAAGTTTGGCTGAACTTAAACTCCCTCTTCCTGTCATAGTCGTCAGAAAAACCAAAATAATAGTCTTTCGGCCAAGGGTTTAAAGCGTAATCAACTGCAAAGAAGTTTTTGAGATCAAAACAAAAGAAAAGGAAGAAGAAAAAAAAAGAAGACGTTCCATAAAAAGAATCGTCTTACTTCCAACCAAGGGTTCCTACCGAACCACTATTGAACTAGAAGTGGTCCAAGAGTCCCGATGACTGCTTGCAGAAGCATCAGATGTCCGAGAGTCCCGATGACTGCTTGCAGAAGCATCAGATGAGGAAGTTTTCTTCGACATCTTATGCAGATTAAAAAAAAATTTTCACGAGAAAAATCAGAGGTTAATGGAGGCCGAAGATGAAAAGCCTTGTAAACTTTGAAGAAAAGCCTAGAGTTCAAATTTCTCAGAAAGAAGTTAGAAATGCCCTATTTCATGAAACCGAGATGATATAACAGATGATTTGATGGCTGAGATCTTCGGATGGATGTGATCTCTGGCCCAAATCTCGTTAGTACTGATGTGATAAATTACTGCAAGCACAAAGTGTCGGTTGTAGCGCTTAACAGGTCGTAAAGAGGTGATATATTAGTTTCCAAAGAGGTGATATATAAGGAGGTGATATATTTAGAATCCACTAATTTCCAACCATATTCTTACTTCTATTATCTTCTTCTTTCATAAAGAGGTGATATATTAGTTTAATCTTTAGTTAAAGTACCCTGAGTAAGATCTATCAAGTGGTGTGCAAGTATAACTCATCAAAGATACAACTTTTCATAAAAACAAACTAAATTTTTAGATAATTCAATGAAAAAGTTAAAATCAACAACCCCAAACCCTAACTAAGCATAGGCTATCAAGAAACCTAATTCAAGTATAACCTATCAATGTCCTAATCTTCGAGTTTTTGTATTTTAATCTTTTTTTATAGAAAAATCATGTCTTTATTATTTTATTTAAGAAGAAAATACTAGACAGTAATTACATGGTGAATCCTAGTTTTATCTACATCCTAGAGCTAAACTAAATTAGCTACACATGATTCTAGAAAACAATTAAATCTAATCTAGAAAGTGAATAAATCTATATTAGAAAGCAATTTAAAAAATAAAGAATTAAAAGTATTGGTTTACCTCTGGAGCACGGTGTTGTGGTTGCTACTCCTTTAGCAAAACCCTAATTTTATTGATAAAAAACGAGTACAAATTAAATCCTAATCTACATTAACTACTGCTTAAAACCCTAGAATACAAGGATACGGCCAATATATAGGCTTCGGAAATCCAAACCCAATTCTAATACAATTGTGAAACTACAAGATTATAACAAAGCCGTAGGAGAAAAGTCCACGTGTCAGTCCACTATTTGGCCGCTAATTAGCGATAATTACAACTATTTAGCGTTACAAATATTTTAAAAATTCTTGAAATTTTTTCTACATGAAACTCTTGTTTTGTACCTTTAAGTTTCCTGACTGTATTCGACTTTGAGTTTCTGAAGCATCGTAGTCTCGTAGTCTTGCTCACTTTAGAAATTTTTAGGACTTTGATTTCCTACTCCAACTCTGATTTCATGTCATTTCCTTGTACGAATAAAATTCTTGAAAAACACACTAACAATATCCAAGTAGCATTATTTATATAAAAAAATAGGTAATATGAAGGCTATAAATATGCAATATATGGCACTTATCACACCCCACACCTATCTTTTGCTAGTTCTCGAGCGAAATCTAAACCTAAAAAAATAAAAATCTTAACTCACTTTCGCAGGAATCGCGATTGCACTTAGCACGTGCAACAAGCCTTTAAACCCCTAGGTTACCCTAGTGGACGAGTTGTGTCTCGTGAGGCTTTGCATTGAATATACCCACAAAATTCGTGAAGAAAATAGGTTAAGGAATAAAGAAAAAAAAAATAAGGATGACCAAAAATCAAGAAAAATAAAAGTTTTATACAAAAGAAAAGAAAATCTTTTTTTAAAAGTTTTATACAAAAGAAAAGAAAATCTTTTTTTAATGATATTTTTATCAATTAATCTCACTAATATACAAACTCAAGAGCGCATTTAGATTATTAATTTTCAAATCGAGCGTCATATCAAATACACTTGTCATTTTAATAAAAAAAAATTAAATCCTATCGTTCAATACCCACTAACAAATAATCCATTGGCTCCTATACATCTACGTGCACGTGTGATAGTCTACTTTGGCCTTGGACTCCAACTCTAACTCATGATTCATCTCCTCTCTCATATTTTTTTTTTCTTTTTTTCTTTATTTTATTTTATTTTTTTAAGAATATTTCACCTTTTATGCGAATATTCACGCTTGTTTAGGCGTAACGTACCCGATTACTCGGTTCATACTCTTTTCTTTTTCTTTTTTTTATATTTCACCTTTCATGCGAATATTCACGCTTACTTAGGCGCAAAATACCTGATTATTTGGATCATACTCTGTTTTTTTTCTTTTTTCACTCTTGAGACTATTGCCTTAATACCAGTTGCACCCTATTATTTTATAACTCTCATTTTTTTCTCTTTTTTTGTTTAGAGAGAGAAGACTTACTCAATCGTTATCATTTTTCTCCTTAACTTAATAAACTATTGTGAAGTGAAAAAAAATAAATGTATACCTGCCTCAAAACTACTGTTAGCGATATTTATTTTTTGGATTTTGATCTTTTTCATAAAATTCAAAGTGTATCATCCAATTTACTCTTCTATCCAATTTCAAATCTAAATTTGTTCCTTTATCTGTAAGTAGTTTGATCTATTGATAAAAATACATAAATTTTTTTAATTTATTTTTCTTTTCAGTTTTTTTTAATTTTTTTCATTTTTTTTTAGTTTTTTTCAGTTAGTTACCTAAAAAACTAGCCAAAGTGCAAAATAAAGAAACACAAAAATCTAAAAAAAAATTAAAGAATCTAAAAAAATTAAAAATCCTAGAAAAATATGAAGAAAATATCCTAACCCATTCCCCCACACCTAGACTCGTATATGCCCTCATACACAAACCAAGGGTGGTAAAATAAAAATAAAAAAAAAAGAAAACTATTATACAAATATTATACACTTATTAGAAAATTCAAATGGTCGCGACCTCTTGATCGCTTTCCACTCTCATAATGTGTCATTTTATATTTTGATATTGATGAACTTAGTTTTTTGTCAGTTTTGCATTTAATCTCTCCATCTTGTTTTTTATTTTTCTCAATTTATTTTTACCTTTCTTTTTTTATTCAATAATAAAATTTTGAAGTTGGAAATCGTACCTTTATCGTCGATATTTGACCCACGAGCATCTTTCATAGCAGTAAGTATTTTGGTTTTATCAACTTGTGAAATAGCATACTCACTTTGATATTGCGGAATCATGAGCTCGATTTTGGATCGTCCATCTAAATTATTAGGTACCATAATCTCTTTCTTTTATAGTTCCTTCTAATTTTCAAGTATTATAGGCTTGTTATGCAAATTTTCTTCAAACCTGTCATCAAAATTCTCAAAAGAAAATGCCATACTAGTGGACTTATCATTAGTCAAGTTATTATGAAGGGATAAAAATTCTTCTTGACAAATTTCTTCACAATTTCCATCAAATGAATCAAAAGATAATGTGTCACTAGCAAACTCACCATGAGATAAATCATCAAGCAAAATATTTTTTTTATCATCAATTTCATCATAATTATTTTCACAATGGTCTAAAATAGATTGATCATAATGTTGAATTATAGACTCATCATGCACAAAATTATTTAACTCATTTTGCATCATATCTACTTCAAAAGATGACTGAAGCAGTTGCTCATTAGAGTTAGATATGTTCAAACTAGATGGTTGATCTCCAAAAAGTTTAGTTTGAGAAATCGCTTTGAGAAGATCTTCCATACAAGCTGCAGTTTTAGAGGATGAATTTTGAGAGGAGGATTTTAGCAAACCTTTTATACCTTCCTCAATTCTATGTTTTCGTTCCTCAGATTCATGATTGTAAATTTTCTTATTTTCTTCAAATGATTACATCTCGAGATTATGAGCGAAATTTGAAGGTGGATATGATGGATCTGTATATATATTTGATGACAGATATGAAGTGGTTGTAGGTAAATTCTCATGACATGCATATTTTGCTTCTAATCTTTTTAATCTTTCATCTAATATGTTCAATTGAATATCTTGTTCATGAATGAATGTAGAACATGAAGATGAGTAGCCCATAAAGAAAGGATTAGATGGAGGACTCTCTTGGTATGGCTCTTGATTATATGCAAAATTAGAATTATTTATCCATTCATAATTGTAATTTTGTGTATAAAAAGTGCTCGTAGGTTCATTATATGTGTTGTGAATTTGATTATGACCTATTCCTAACGAACTTCCTATCCATGGACACTGATAATAATAATGATATGGATCACAACAATGATAGCAACCAGTTTGATTTTTGAACACTTTTTTAAATTTTTTTTGAAAAAGGTGGAGAGGGAGAGAGATGGAAAAGAAATAAAAAAAATATTGATTTTTTTTTTTTGAATTTTTTTACAGAACCAGGGAAACAAATAATAGAACAGAAGGAAATTTGGGCTCGGGACGTACCTTAACAGCCGCTAATTAGTGGTGTTTACCACTAAATGGCGGTCAAACCAGAGAGTTTGACTCTCTAGTTTCTTCTGCACACTTCTGAGGCTTTTACGATCTTTTTTGTCTTTCTGTATCTGTAATATCTATTCCCTATACACTCAACACACACTGTTAACCCGTAAAATATTAGAAAAAGCAAGAAAAACACCGTCGATCCCCGGCAACGACGCCAAAAACTTGATTGGATAAATTACTGTAAGCGCATAGTATCGGTTGTAGCGCTTAACAGGTCGTCCCACATAGATCTAAGGTGTTTTGTAATTCTTACTTATTCTATAGTCTAACGGATTAACTAAGAGTTTCAAAATTAAAATTGAGAGTTATTCTAATTACCCTAGAATTTTGAATCCACTAGTTTCCAACAATGTTCTTACTTCTATTATCTTCTTCTTTCATAAAGAGCTGATCTTTTAGTTTAATGTTTATTTAAAGTGCTCTAAGTATGAGCTATCAAGTGGTGTGCAAGTATAACTCATCAAAAAAACTACTTTTCATAAAAACAAACTAAATCTTTAGATAATTCAATGAAAATGATAAAATCAACAACTTCAAACCCTAACTAAGCATAGGCTATCAAGAAACATAATTCAAGTATAACCTATCAAAGTCCTAATCTTCGAGTTTCTGTATTTTAATCTTTTTTATAGAAAAATCATGTCTTTATTATTTTATTTAAGAAGAAAATATTAGAGAGCAATTACATAGTGAATTCTAGTTTCATCTACATCCTAGAGCTAAACTAAATTAGCTACACATGGTTCAAGAAAGCAATTATATCTAATCTAGAAAGCGAATAAATCTATACTAGAAAGCAATTAAAAAAAAACAAATAAAGAATTAGAAGCAATGGCTTACCTCTGGAGTACGGTGTTGTGGCCACTACCTCTTCAGCAAAACCCTAATTTTATTAATAAAAAACGAGTACAAACTAAATCCTAATCTACATTAACTACTGCTTAAAACCCTAGAATACAAGAATATAGCCAATATATAAGTTTCGGAAATGCAAACCCAATTCTAAGACAATTGTGAAACTACAAGATTATAACGAAATCGTGGGAGAAAACTCCACGTGTCAGTCCATTATTGGGCCGCTAATTAGCGGTAATTACTGCTATTTAGCTTCACAGATATTTGTAAAATTCTTGAAATGTTTTCCACGTGAAACTCTTGTCTTGTACATTTAATTTTCCTGACTGTATTCGATTTTGAGTCTCTGAAGCATTGTAGTATCGTAGTCTTGCCCACTTTAGAAACTTTTCGGACTTTGATTTCCTATTCCAACTCTGATTTCATGCAATCTACTTGTACGAATAAAATTCCTAAAAAATACACTAACAATACCCCAGTAGTATTATTTATATACAAAAATAGGTAATATGAAAGCTATAAATATGCAATATATGGCACTTATCAAGTACCTTTTCATTTAATGCGGCTCAGAGAACGTCTCAATTCCTATGTCGTATAAAGTAACCGCCTTCCAGATTGTCCGCAACCAAACATGAAAGTTCGCGATCCTAATACAGAGTCGTTTTCTCCTTCAAAGATAAAAGTTTGTGACCCTAATACAGAGTCTTGTTCCTTTCGACATGAAAATTTGCGACCCTAATACTGAGTTGTATTTTTCTTCATGAGTGGAAAATTGTGGGCCTAACATAGAGTCGCATTTTCCTTAAAAAATAATAAGTTCACGGCACTAATACAGAGTCGTATTCCTTTCAAAACGGGAGCTCAAAACATTGAGGTAGGATCATACTGCCCTCAATTGAAAGTTCTAATACAGAATTGCACTCTCGAAAATATAAAAGATGGAGATTCTAATATAGAATCTTGCTTCACATCAAAGGAAAATGTTATATCCAAAGTATTCCAAAACACCTCAGAATTTAGGGACTTCACACTCTTGAAAACTTTGGAGGTGATTTTGTCAGCGAAAAATTTTGGAGTCATCTGTCAAAAACGAAACAGATCCATGAATTTAGGGTTTGGGATCCGCAACTCAGCAGATCCACGAACTTAAAGTTTGAGGTTCGCGACCGAGTTACGACAGAACAGATCTGGGAATCTAAAGTTGAGATTCGCAATGCTATCCATAGCTTCCGGAGAGGGGTTTAATATAGAGTCACCAGACCCGAACAAGAGGAGTTGCCACTTTGGATCGTGGAACCAACTGCCAAACGAATATAGCGGCATTATTTCGATCGTGGGGGTAACTATCTAACGAATATGATGGCACTTCTCAAGTAGTAGGGCTAACGGCCGAGTGAATGAAACAGGGATGTTGCCCTAAAACCCCGATAAAAAGCGGGAAGACAGAAAGATAAGGGATCGATCATCTTCTTCTTAAAATTACCTTTTGTGATCAGAAGTCCAGAACCTTTTTGCCAATTGAAAGAGTTTGTGCGGAGTGTCAACGGAGAGCATGATCGTCCTCCATAGCTATCTCAGAACCCAACTTCAAACAAAAAGGAATTTAATTTTTCCTCATCTTCTGTAAACGGGAAACCGTTGAAATTGTAATCCTTTAATGAAATAGCTCAATAGAGAATTATTTACTATTTTATGGCAAAAAACCATGATCTCTTTCTTGTGTGATTTCATATACTCTTCTAGTGTTCTGAGCTCTTCACATAAATTTTCTTCAAATCTGTCATCAAAATTTTCAAAAAAATAAAAATATTATGCTAGTAGACATATCATCAGTTAAGTCATTATAAAGGAATAAACTTTTTCTTGATAAATTTCTTCAAAATTTTCATTTTAAAAAAATCCAAAGATGGTGTATCACTAGCAAGCTCATTAGGGGGCAAATCATCAAGCAAAATTTGTTTTTATCATCAGTTTCTTCATAATTGTTTTCCCAATAGTGTGAAGAAGGTTGATCACAATACCAAAGCATGGACTCATTATGCACAAAATTAGTTGACTCTTTTTAAATCATATCAACTTCAAAAAATGATAAAATGATTGTTCGTTAGAATTAGATATGTTCAAATAATTAGATGGTTTATTTCAATAGGTTCATTATGAGAGGATATTTTGATTAATGCTTCTAGATAAGATGCAGCTTGAGATGGCAATTTTAGCAGAGCATTCGTGCCTTCTTCTATAATACGTATTTGTTTCTTAGTCTCATTATTGTAGGCTTCCAAGTTTTCCTCGAATGATTTCACCTCAAGATCATGAGTGAAATTTGAAGTTGGATATAATATATCCGTATACAAATTTGATGACATTTTTGAATTGGTTATAGGTAAATTTTCTTTACATGCATACCTCGCTTCTAGTCTCTTTAATCTTTCTCTAACATGTTCAATTGAATATCTTTTTTATGATTGAGTTTAGAATATGAAGATAACTGGTATTTAATAAAAGGATCAAATAAAGAGCTCTCTTAATATGGCTTTCGATTGTTTATAAAATTAAAATAGTTCATCCATCCAAAATTATAATTTTCTGTATAGGAAGCGCTCGTAGGTTCATGATTTGTGGTATAAATTTAGACATGACCAAGTCCTAACAAACTTCCTATCCATGGATGCTGCTGATAATCATGATATAGATCACGACAATGATAGCATCCTGCTATGGAAAATTGATTTGTAAACATATTTATTTTTTAAGATTTTTTTTTAAGAGGTGGGGAGGGAAAGAGATGGAAAAGAAAAAGAAAAAGTCAAAAAGTTATTTTTAGAAAACTCTGGAAACTAAATATTGGAAAAAAGGAAAAAAAAATTGGTAAAAGCAGGCTCCCACAGCCACTGATTGACAGCAATTGCTGCTAATTGGTAGCAAACCAAGGGCCTTTCGCTCCCTTATTTTTTTTCAGCTAATTCTTGTTGCTCTTTCTATCTTTTTTGCCTCCTTGTACCTATACTTTAGTTACTTGAACACTCAACACACACTGTTAACTCATAAAACTCAAAAAAAAAAAAAAAAAAAGAAAACACCAGCGGCACCAAAAAGCTTGATGTGAAATATTAAACTGCAAGCACACAGTGTAGCTATAGCGCTTAACATGTTATTCCTACAGGGATCTAAAGTGTTTTACGATCTCACTAATTCTATTATTCTAGCAGTTAACTAATAGGTTATAGATTGGTTTTTTTATTATACTAAGATTAGTGTAGGACATTGAATCCACTAATTTACAACCAAATACTCTTTTAATTATCTTCCTGATATCTTTCTAATATAAACCATTATGATTATATCAAAAAAATGATCTTTTTAATATAACTTTTATTCAAATTATCCGAAGCGTGAATTATCAAGTGGTGTGCAACAATAACTCATCAAAGTTTGTGACTTTTTATAAGAGCAAATTATACCAATAGAAATTTCTACAAGTAAAATCAAAAGCAATAATTCCAAATTCTAACCAAGTATAGACTATCAAAAGGAAAGTTAAGCATAACCTATAAAAGTTTTAGATCTACAAATTATTATTGTCTTTCAATTTTATCATAGAAAAATCATATTTTTTTAGTTAATTTACGAAGAAGAATAATAAAAGTTATACTATGGTTGATTGCTAACTTCATCTATATTCTGGAACTAAGAAAATTAGCTACTCATATTTTTATTAATCAAATTAATATTTTTATGCATGAGAGCTATAAAAAAAATCTAATTTTTCCTATAAAGCAATTAAATTCCTATACTAAAAGGCAATAAAAATTTATTTAGAAATCAAATAAATTATGTTACCTACGAAGAACATGATAAACAACAAGAATCACCTTCGAAACTTCAGTACTATGGTTGTCGTTCATAGGATTTAATCTCCAAACTTTATTAATTTCAATAATCTATAAGAAACCCTAATTTATAAGGATACAACCAATAAATAGGTTTCAGACTACCAAACCCTAATCCATTTATAACTGAACAACTATAAAATGATAATAAAACCCTCACAAAATTCAAGTTACAGAATTAGTAGTTTTGCCGCCAAAACGGCGTTGACTGACAAATAGCGGAACTCAATTTTGGTCAATAGAACTCTAATCCTTGTATGACTTAGGAAAAGAAGCGGAGGCCAAGTGGGGCCCATACTGCCGCCAAATGGTGGCAAAAGCTGTACAACTGGTCTTCAGCTTCTAGCTGTGAAAAGATTTGGTTCTGGTTTTCTCTCTTTTGTAATTGGATTCAACTTTGTGTTTTCTACCTTTTGTGTTTCTGTAGTTTTATTCTATTTGGCTCTTTCTAAACTCGGTTTTCCTAATTCTTCTCTGATTTCGTACCATATTCTTGTATAAATAGGTTTAACCTGAAAAACACACTAAGAATACTTGTGTAGCATTATTTATATACAAATAGATAAAATGAGAGTTATAAATATACAATATATGACATTCATCAGTAACCATCCCATTAATTAATATATTTATTCTTTTTTTCAGGAGCAAACACTTCTAGCGTTACCGTTTTTTTAAACAAGTCCGACTCTTTGGAGCCTCCGGACTATTCTAAAGTTAGTGGTCTTATTCTAAAACAATGGCGAGAGGGGCTCAGATGACAACCTTGATGCCTTTGATGAAGAATATTTTGTGCCTCATCTGGATCCTATTAAGTTTAGCCATATACTCCCTGAGGAGCTAGAACCTCTGAGGATCAAGGGAACTGAATCCTCATTGACATCACCTGACACTTCAGGTATCTATAGAAATTTCCAGTTGTTTATCCTAATGGATAACTTTTTATATACAATCTCATGATTTCTTTTGTCCTTGTCTCCCAGCCTGTACATGAAGTTATAAGCAAGGTTGTCTCTCAGCCGTCCACCCACTCCAACTACCACTGAGTTTTCAGCCATAGTTACTCCATCTCCAGATGTGGCTATGGTTTCTTCCGTCATGATCACAACAAGTCTTGCAGCTGAGTACAACTATTCTAGCAAAAAAATTGATTTTGAGGCTTCTCTAATGTTCTCGTTCGAGGATGCACCAGGTGCCACGAGTATCTCAGAAGATAGCTCATTTGTGGAATCTGCTCCAACAACAAATATCATGACTAATTTGAGAGAGAGCTCAGTGCAAGAAGGTGCCTTGGTGATGGTCACTTCATTACTACACTTCATAGCTCACGTATTGGTTGTGATGATTGTTGCCATCAACTACTTCACCGTCTATAATACCACTTCCAAATATAGCTATTTCAATTATAACTTCACTGACCCCGCCGACCTACTTAAAGAATTTATCAATCACTTTACTGGCGATTACTTCAAGTTGCTCAATTGCTGCATATCAATAGTTCTGGGGAGGGGCGATTCTTATGAGCTCAAGTGTCCCATGCTAATGAGTTTCCTAGAAAATAAACTCGAGGATTGGAGGTCCCAATCGAGCAGTTCCTTACAGTGCTGGCATCGACGCATTTGATGAGAAGCTTAAAATTTTGAACAATTTGCATCATGTAAACATGGCAATGATAGCAGAAGTGGAAATACCTTAGTCTCATGCAGAACTACTACTCTTTCAAGAGTATGAGAGAAAGAGAAGGCATGGTCACATGAGGCTGTGGAACTTTAGGCTGCACAAGGAAGAATCCTTAACAAGTTGGAGAGAGCAGGGCTTTAAGTGGAAGAAACCTAAAACACCATAGTCCATGCTCGAGAGACTATTTCTAAAGCTCATAACACCATATATTGAGAAGCTTAAAATTTTAATTTGAATCATTTGCATTAGGAAGATGTGGCAGCGGTAGCAGAAGCAGAAGTAGCTCAGTCCAATACTGAACTACTTCTCATTCAAGAGGAACTGCTGAAGAAAGAGAAGGCATGGTCTCATTAGGTTGCGGAACTTCATACTACAAAAGAAAGAATCCTTAATAGAGCAGGGTTTAAAAAGTGAAAGAAATTCAAAACACCAGTCTGTGCTCAAGAGACTACCGCCAAAGCTCAGGCAATACTGGAATCAGGGGATCTAATGCTCATGGAGAATGTCAAATGTAAAGAAGAACTATCAAGAACTATTATATTAGCAAGAACAACTTCAACAAGAGATGGGCATCCAACCATAGGCAATAGAAGATACCAGAGCCAAGGCAACCCAACACCCCATAGATAATGAAGAAGAACTACACCTGACATGCTTTGATCTTGGCTAAAGAAACTTGTCAGTGGGAATTAATGATCGTAGAAGCAGAGATGAAAGATATTGGAGAGGTTTAGTCCCGTTGTAGTTTTTTTTTTTTTTTTTTTACTCTTTATTTTGCTTTGTGTAGCAAAGATAGATATCTTTATGCTTATTTACGCGAGACACGAAAGGAAAACGCCCTTGTACAAGTTATGATATTGAGTTCATAAGGTGGTATTGTTGACGAAAGTTTTGGAAAAAAAAAATATTGACCCCGCAGAAATATTAAATGGAAGTCTTCATAAAATTTAAACACAGACTTCTTAGAGTTGCGTTTTGTCTCATAGCATCAGGAAGTGAAGAATCCCTCCAATAACAAAGAAATGCGAACCTCAAAATTCTTGAAAATAGCTAAGAAATAAAAATACGGATCCTCATCCAGAGAAATCTGTAGGGAATTTCTCAAGCTCGCCCTTTGTGTTCAAAACCTTAAAATGAAAGTTACTCCCTTTTATACTCAAACGCAAGTCTAAAAAAATAAAAATGATTACTAAAAAAGCAAAATGCAAATCCTCATTTAGAGAGATCTATGTGGATCCTTAAACTCGTATTTTAACTAAAAAGCAGATCTAACCTACATTTCAAAAGTTTCAAATGCAGGGTCGCATTTTGATTATAAAATTTTATAAGATTAAAACTAACCCCGTAACAATACAAACATAGGTCAAGCTGAGAACTCAAACGTAGATTATCAATTATAGAGAGATCTACATTCTGAATTATCTTCTGAGCTCATGATTAGAGATAAATATAGTGAAAATAGAAATCCCAAAGGGTCGCGTTTTCACTCCAAAATCTCAAAAGATAAAAACTATCATCATTTGTACCCAAACATGGGTCTAATTAAGCAAGACATGATACTGGCAGCTAAAATATGGATCATTAATTACAAAGAAATTCGCATTCTAAGCACATATTTGGAGCTAAGAAATAATCAAAATGCAAATTTCAGAGGGCCACATTTTCATTCCAAAGACTCAAGAGGTAAAAATTATCTTCACTGATACCCAAACACGGGTCTGAGCATAATACACAAGCAAATTAAAGAGAATTTAGAGAATTTAAGATTTATCCTAACTTACAAATTTAGAGAATTTAAGATTTCAGTTACAAATCCTGGAAATTTAATACAAATTCAATGGATTACGAAAGTTAGGAAATTAATTCTCAAATTAAAGAGGCTATTAATTGGACAGTTACACTAATTCAAAAGTCTCTAAACTCATATAAAAATGCAAAGGCTGAGCTAAGTAAGGGGTTGGATTATCTCCACTTTGAGCTTGTGCTAAAAAACCAGAGTTCTTCCATCCAAAAACTTTGCAAAAACTGCCAACTAAAGAGTTTGTGTTTGGATCATCAACAGAGAGTAGAAGTGTCCTCCAAGGCTACAAGAGAACCCAACTTTAAACAAAGAGGAATTACTTTCATCATTTTCTGTAAACGGAAAACCGTTCATATTGTAACTTTTTTAAAGTTTAATAAAATTTAATTTTCATGGCTAACAGAAAATTGGCGATTCCGCTGGGAACATCGATCATCTTAGATGATACGACCGTAGCCCAATTCAACAAGGTCCTTGTTGGTACCATGGTCGAGATACTCGTTATCGAGTTTGACCAAGAGAAGTACAAAGAGTTCCTCTCTTCTGACTCCACAAGCCCAAGACTCTGCGGAAATACTGCAAGATCTCTACAAACTTAGCCTCCATTGTGGATCTAAAAAATACAGTCCAAGGCAACCTGCCTAGGGACTCTCGAGACCAATTTGGTCTCAAAAGAGTCTCCTCTCTTTTAGCACAAAGCTTAGGGTTTGTTTCACCCAAAACTGGCACTGATCTCTAAGAGATGGATCAGAATCCCTGCAACAACAAAGGAAAATAACCATTCTCTAATATTCAAGGAGATGATCCTGAAGAGAAGATCCCTCTCACCTGTACCAAGAAGAGAAACATGAGAAGAAGTAAGGCCCACGCTTTTCGAGAGCCATGAAAAAAAAACCAATTATCGTTGAAACACACGAGACTCCAATTCGTGTTTTGAGACCAAAAAGTAAAGTTACGGTCCCTAATAAGAAGCTGGACCAAGATGCAGACGGATTCATTTACATTTCTTTCAAGAAATGCCGCTCGCCGGTCAAGTATATCTTTGACTATAAACATGGAGTTTACATCTTGATTTTACAAGCCAAACGCAGACCTTAAAGCTGCATTTTTTTAAGCCAAATGCAGGCTATCTGCATTTCAAAAGCCAAACATGGACCTCAGGGTCGCGTTTCTGAAGCTAAATGCAAGCCTCAGGGCCACGTTTCTTAAGAAAAATGCAGACTTCAAGCCCGCGTTTATGAAGAAAACTTAGCCTTTAAGGCTTATGGACCTTCGATCCTAATCATTCTAGCTTCGTCAGAAGCTCAGTTTCCAGCCGCAATGGCTACAGTGAAATTTGCTATTGGAATTTTCAAGGGAATAGATTCTTCTATCCCAAAAATACTATTTGGAGGGGATGTTGTCTCTGCCAGCAATCCCACAAGTTTCAATACAGTGAAGCTTAGGGAATTTCTCAACAAGAAAAGAGAAAAATCCCAAGTGTCTCACTATCATTGCAAACAGTTGATTAACATGGTGCTCTCTCACTCCCAGCGTTGCAGCTCTGGCAAGGTCATCTGTTTTCAACAGACTTGCGTCATCTATAACCCAACCTTCAAAGAGATCAAACAAGAATTTTTTTAACCAGAGTATCCTAAAGTATCAGCTAACATGATAGCTTTGGGAATGAAGAAGAAGAAGACGAGGAGAGTTCCTCGATCAGATTCATCAGATTCTGAACACTCTTCTGGTTTGAAGAGTTCAATGATATTCTTGTATTTTTCGAAACACTCAACTTCAGATGGGGGTTACAGTGTTATTAGATTACCAAAAAATGGATGGAATCTCCTTCGATGAGAAGGAATAAACTCTACTGTAGTAGAATCCCAAACTTTTGACTCGTTCATGGAAGATTTTGCCTCTACACACATGACACAGGAAAATTCTGAGGAGTTTATGAAGAGGATGAATGAGCATATAAAGATCATCCATGAGCAATAGGAGTCCATAGGTAAAATGAGGGAAATGCTCCAATTCCTGATCAAAGAGAAAACAAAGAACAAAGGAGAATCTTCTTCCAGAAGTTTCCACATTCCGAAGAAGGATAAAGGGAAAAGAAAAGAGAATGAACCACGTACTCCTGCTAGGAGCATGGTGCGAGGAACATGAAAAGAAAACAATCATTTTGAACACTCGTGCCATCAATCCGTGAGTTCAGAACACGTAGGCATTCCACATGCTAGCTTAATGAAAAGTTTCCAGAACTAGCTCAACGCTCTGATTCATAAGAGTGATTTGTAAGAGCTGGGGGTCGTGAGACTATATCTGATGGAGTGGGGAGAACATACCATTTGCGAAAAATTATAAGCCTCTAAAACTCAAGTCTTTTGATGGTAATGGGTCGCCAAACCAACACTTTTACTATTTCAATTCATAAATAGGACATTTGACAGGAAATGCCTAACATCACATGGGTTTTGGTTAGCATCCTCATGGGTCTAACATTTGAATGGTTCTGAAGATTAGAATCGGGAACCGTCAACTTGTGGAATGACATGAAAAAGGCTTTTTTAACTAGATTCTATGTGGATGACATGGAGATCTAAATGTCAGCACTTCTTGCTACAAAGCAGAAGAAGGGGGAGTTAGCTCTAGACTTGATCAAAAGATTTCGAAATGATTCTTTGAGATGTCTGTATGGATGCCACAAAAGATCTTAGTGAAAACTTGTAGATATAACTTCTCCACCAAAATTTTTGCCAGGATGAGAATAGTGAAGTCCGCTACTTGGAAAGAACTATCAACATAAGCTGAAGAAACCAAAGAAATTGCACAACCGCTTGAGATTGGAGAAGTAGGAAGAACAAGAAGAAATAATTCTGGAACACCTTATTCATCTCGACCTAAGAGGTAAGAGACAATGGCGATAAATACTCCAAGTCCAGCTAAACTTCCTCCTACAAGGACTCCTCCATCAAGAGCTCTTCAAAAACAATATTCCTTCAAAGATGAGCATACCATTACCATTTTTAATTTGCTTATGAAAAGGAATATGTTGAAATTGTTGGAGGCTAAGCGCCCTAAAGTAGGAAAGGTTGATAATCCAAATTACTGCGAATATCATAGGATCATTAATCATCCTATTAAAAATACTTATATTTTGAAAGACAAGATATAAACGCTAGTAGACATCAATGTCATCAAGTTACAACCAGAGCATAAGAAAGTGACAGCAAGCATAGTATCTATCAAATTTAGAAAAGCCCCATATTGGATAGAGTCAACTATTCAAGATGGAGTGAACCCAATTCCCAAAGGTAGTATGAGGATTGTAAATTATGCTCCTTATCAACAACAAAAAGAAAGGACTATCTCCCTTCGAAACGTCGAAAGGAGAGAAAATATAGGTACATCTAGATCTTTTCAAGGATGAACAGTAGACCTCAAGTGCACCTCCAACGCTGTCGCTGCAGTCCTTGAAGATGATACAACAGTTCACCCTCTTATAGACTCAGAAAGGAACTCAAAGAATTGTTGGCGGCCAATGAAGACCAAAAGCAATCTTCCAGAACTCGTTTAGGAACAAACTACTTGAAAGATTATGACCAAATAGTTAAATCTCAGATTTTGAAGAAAAGCAAACAGAAGAGCTTAAGTTTCATAAAGCACTTAAAAATAAAGAGAAAGAAGTAATGAAAAGCTCCAAAAAATCTTTCCGATTTGATGCATTAGCACAATTGGCCAACATCCCTGCAAGAATTACTTTGTATGAGCTCTTGAGGTTGTCCAAGCAGACTAGGAAAGTCTTAAGGGAAGTTCTGCAAGATTCTAAAGTGTTTCTGGCTTAGATCCCAGAAACAACAAAAGGAAAAGAAGTTTGTGCAGTATGTCATCAAGCATCTAAGATCATTTCTTTCATAACCT
This sequence comes from Dracaena cambodiana, assembly GCA_036321105.1. Lineage (NCBI taxonomy): Eukaryota > Viridiplantae > Streptophyta > Magnoliopsida > Asparagales > Asparagaceae > Dracaena > Dracaena cambodiana. Next base: position 23,591,129 of record JAYEPQ010000014.1, on the reverse strand, counting down.
TCTCTCCAGAAAATATGCAAGTGAAAAATAACAAGCATCACCGACCTTTGTAATATAAAAGCTATATAGGGTCAATGGAGATTGACCGCATTCAAGTCGACCCTAGATCCACTTTGAGCATAATGCCAAGGAGAGTACTGTGGTATCTCGAGGTCCCAATGAATATATTGGCATCAACAAACACAAGCATTTTTGGATTCAACGCTAATGGTTTTAAACCTTCGGACAAGGTAAATTTGAAATATCAGATCGGTGACCTAAAAATGGAAGTCACATGCTATATAATAGATGCTGACACGTCTTATAATCTGCTGCTCGGAAGACTATGGATCCACTTGAATCTCATTGTCCCTTCTACATTTCACCAGTGTATGAAATATATGGACAAAGAAGTGAATGTGAAGACTTTGTTGGTAGAAAAGTAGCCCTTTAAAGGGATTGAAAACTATTTTACAAATGCACATTATATCAAGACACTATAAACTATTTTACAGATGTGCTGTTATATCAAGACACTTTTGAAAAAACTGAACAACCTGCCCCAGAAGAGTTAGACAGCGGCAATGAGGCTGACACTGAGTTAGGATCCGAAGATTTGAGATTCGAAGATAATGAAAGTTGGGGTGTGGAACCAATTGCAATAACTCTTGAAGGTCTTGATGTAAATGACACCACCAATCTTGATGGTGAGTAGGTAATTAATGAAAATATAGAGTTTTTTTTATTCGCATTGATTCTAAATCCTCAAGTACTAGTACTGATGCGATTAGTGATCAACTAAATAAAACATACGCTTTAGTATCATTACAAGCACTCATTTGTTCATCCTTTAATATACAAAGTAAGACGATGGAGATGCGAGTGAAGCAATCTTTGAAGTTCCTTCAAAATATAAAGCTCAAAGACCTATGTTATTTGGAAAAGCAAATAATAATAAGGAAAAATATTTAGACTCTGACGAAGAACAAGAAAACTACGAGTTCTTACATTATAATAAAAATACCTAAAAAATAATGAAATAGATGGGATATAACCTGACCGAAGACTGGGGTTAAACTTTGAAAAGAAAGAAGAACCATGATTCAACCTTTTATTAAAAAAAAAAAAGCCAGTTTATTATGATAAAACTGACATGAGGTTATGATATGTTACCACTCATAAAATCCTTTCGGAAACAAATTATGAAAAACTCTGACACAGTCATTCATCTGAATTATTATGTTGGGATTCAGATGTAAATGTTGGACTCATTTTTCAAGAAGTTTCTATTAACATGGTCTCCACAAACCAGAAAGAAGAAGACGAAGAATTGCCACTAACTAAGGATAATTCCTGGGCAAAACATCTAAACATGAAATGGGAGATTCAATTTGAACAACATGAACCTCCAACTGAAGATAAAATGATCAAAATAAATATTGGTGACGAACATAATTCTAAACTTATATTTATAAGTGAAAATTTATCTTCTGAAGAAAAAGAAGAGTTAAATTCTCTTATTTGAGAATACATCAATATTTTTGTCTGGAATTATGAAGACATGCCAGGATTAGACCCAAAAGTGGAAATGCATAAGTTGAATATCCAACCAGATGTGAAATCTATTAAACAACAACGAAGGCTCCTTCCAATATCTAAAATAGCGATAATGCTAACGTAATGCTTTGCTTTTATTAGGTTATGCCGCATAACGCATAACGCATAACGTAGATTATGCAATTTTCTATTTATTTAATAAAAAATAAATATAAAACTATATAAAATAATTTATATAAATTAAAAAATAAATTTAAAATATTAAAAAATAATATAAAACTATTTTGTAATACATAATCTATTAAAATTTTATATTAAGGTTTTTTTTCACATATATTCAACCATAATTCTAGTTATCATTTAAACAAGAAAGCAAGATTTTAATTTTTTATTTCAATTCTATTTATTATCATTGTTATAATTTATATTTTGTAATATTTAATTTATATTATTTATAATTATTGATTTTAGTTCAGTTAAAAATTCAATAGAATTAATAAGTAATTTTCAGCAACCGACCGAGAAATACAACTGAACAAGAAAACAAATTTAAATTAACAAGTTAACAATTCCACAAGCAATCAAACAAACCAACAACTAATTAAGTAAAAAATTATAGCAATTCGCTAATAATCAAAATAATAATCAACAACAATATATAAATTACTAAAAAAAATAATTGTAAATAACGTAACATAACATAATTTTATGCAACATTATGTAATATAACGTAAAATAACTAAAAAAACATATTGTTACGGTGCACTGAGTTATTTCCAATTGTTATGTAGCATTGGGGTTCCGTTAGATTATGTAACACAATATAACTGGTTTTTATAACGCGTTATTTTCAACATCTTCCGTCCTGAAATAATGGAAGCCACTGAAGCTGAAATCAAAAAGTTAACTGAATCAGGCTTCATTTGCGAAAAACAACACCTTGATTGGGTTGCAAATATTGTCCTTATAGCTAAGAAAAATGGAAAATCAGGATTTGCATCGACTTTAGAGACCTAAACAAGGTATGTCCGAAAGACGAATTTTCATTGTCAATCACAGTTGTCATGATCAACAATACTTGTCGCAATGAAAGGATGTCATTCATGGATGGTTTTTTGGGGTACAATCAAACTAAAATGTACTCCAACAACGAGAAGCATATGTCTTTTCAAATACCTCTACAGGTGTATTGTTATATAATTATGCCATTCGGTCTAAAGATTGCTGGTGTCACATATCAACGTGCCATAAACACTCATTTCAAGATTATCTCCAAAATATGGTGGAATATTGTGTGGATGATTTAACTATTAAAAGCTAAAGCAAAAACAATCATCTTCATGATTTGAGTGTGGTGTTCGATCTCATGCAGAAACACCAGTTTAAGATGAATCCAATGACGTCTTTTTGGGGTCTCCAATGGAAAGATCCTTGGATTTGTAATCACTTTCTAAGAAATTCATCTTGATCCAGACAAGATTAAGGTAATCCAAGATATGCAAACTGCCAAGAAATCTCAAAGAATTGAGAGGAGTACATGGAAGGTTTTATATCAAACTTGTTTGGTATATGTCAACCATTCACACGGTTAATGGAGAAAGGAGTATCATTTGTCTGGGATGATGCTTGTCAATGGGCTTTAGAAGAAATCAAGAAATATCTCACGAAACTACCAGTCCTTGTAGCTCTAACTTCAGGAATATTCTTCCTATTATATGTGAGAGCCTTGGACCATTCTTTGGGAATCTTACCAACTCAAAAGATTGAGTAGAGAGATAAACAAGCTATCTACTATCTAAGTAGAATGATAGTCGGAGCTAAATATCGATATAACTCAGTAGAAAAAGAATACCTAATTTTGGTGTTTGCAGTATAGAAAATGTGATACTAACTAGTAGGGCAAACCATCCATGTTATATCGAGAGTTAATCTATTAAGAATATTAATGACCAAAGCAGGATCATTAAATTCAAGACTATCTAATTGGACTATCCTTCTATTGCAATATGATATGCACTTCATCCCACAAAAGTCAATCAAGGGTTAAAATATAGTTGATTTCTTAGCTGAGTACCCGATCCCAGCATCATTAAGATTGTGCGAAGATATCCCTGACAAAACAGCTAAAGGAAGTGCAGCTCCCAAAGATGGTACTTTACAAGAGACTGCTGAAACAATTACTACCACAGAAAAGGTCTAGCAACTTTTTTTTATGGTGCCTTCAGAATGGGACCCAAAGGAAAGATGGTAGTAGAAGTGGAGATTGTCTTTGTCTCTTCCCGTAACTATATCATCCCTCGAGCATATTCATTAACAAAATCATGCTCTAACAACGTTGCTTTATACAACGCCTTGATGATTAGCTGAGAAATAGCCAAACAGTTAGGGATGAAATATTTAGAGGTACTTGGAGATTCTCAACTTATCATCAACCAAGTCAAGCGAGAATATAAAATTAAAAATAAAGATCTCCTGCCCTATTACCAAGTAGTCACGAAAATGGCTAACAGCTTTAGCGGCATCTACATTAGTCATGTGTTGCACCAAAAAAATAGTTGTGCCGATTCATTAGCTTCTTTGGCAGCTACTTTTGCATTGCCCAAGAATTCTAGCAAATACATAATAGTGGGCAGTAAAGAATTATTCTGCCCAAAAAATGAACTTGAAGTGGAGTTAAATCCAGACAATAAACAAGAAGCATATGAAGTACATGCTGTTGAATCTGATCTCGAACCAAGAGATTGATAATTTCTTTATATAGACTACATTATTTACGGGATATTGCCAGAAGATTCTAAAGAAGCAGCAACAATTTGGAGAAAGACTATTTGATTCTATTGTAATATCGAAGTTTAGACATTATGTAGAAAATCATATGATGGAATCCTGCTTCGTTGCCTCTCTAAGAAAGAAGCCCAAGAAGCACTTGAAGAATCTCACAGCAACATCTGCAAGGCACATTAACCAAGACTGAAACTCTAGGATAGACTCCGAAGAATGGGATATTACTAGCCCAAGATGATGATAGACACGGTTGTTATGCCAGAAAATGCACGATCTATCAAATATATGCTGACTATACACATCAATCACTACAATATCTCCATCCAGCGGCTACATTATGGCCTTTTGAAATGTTGGGAATAGACATTATTGGGTCAATTTTGCTACCGTCAACAAGGGGTCATAAATTCATATTAGTCATAACGTATTACTTCTCAAAATAGACTGAATTCATTCTCCTAACTGAAGTAAAGGCATCAAATGTGATCAAATTCATCAAACATCATGTCATATACCATTTCCGTGTACCTAGGAGAATTGTTCATGACAAAAGACCTCAATCATAAGTTAGTCGTTCTCCAGGTTTTCCAATAAATACCAGATCAAAAGTATGGCTTCATCTCTATACTATCCTGCAGAAATAGATTAGTAGAAACCTTCAATAAGACCATTGTGAAGCTTCTTAAAAAATTTGTTTCATCCAACCAACGTGATTGGGATGAAAAGTTTGGAGAATACCTCTATGTGTACTAAACAACTGTAAGGATACTTACGAATGCTACACCTTTCTCTATGGTATATGGATCCGAAGCAGTACTACATTTGGAGATCCATATTCTGTCATTATGATTTGCATTAGCAACTAAGATGATGCAGGAAGAGAAACACTGACAAAGACTTCTAGCATTGGAAGCTCTCGATGATAAGCGTTTTGAAGCACAACAGAGCATTAAACTTTTTCAAGCTTAAATTTTCAAAATTTTTAATAAAAAGGTTAGGAAGAGACCTTTCAAGAAAGGTGATTTAGTCCTTTCAGCAAGAAGATCAATCATAACTAATCAAAAATCTAAAGGAAAATTTTAGCGAAAATGGAAAGGACCTTTTGTCATTGACACGTCTATTCAAATGGTGCATATCAGCTGGTAAAATCGAACAGTGATAAAATTATGATTCCAATCAATGGAAATTTTTTGAAGAAATATTATTATTAATGTAATATTCAATAAGTCCATCATAGAAGTACCCATTATCTTCCTCTTCTTGTAGTTCGTTTTGAAGCACATCTACTTGAATCTCTTGGTGTCCTCTCTACATGGTTGCCTATCTTAATCTTCGTACATAGCATATCAGTGGGAATATTGAAAAATCCAACTGCCAATTCATCCAATGGGAAAATCCACTTTACTCAAAGTGATCATGGCCAAGCCGGTTATTTGGTCTCTAGTAACTGTTAAAAAGAGGCTTTGATCATGGTTGCTTATCCAGATCTCGGTATAAAACATATCAGTGTAATATTAGAAAACCCAACTGCCAATTCCTCCAATGGGAAAATCCACTTAACTCAAAATAATCGTGGCCAAGCCAGTTATCTGGTCTCCGGTAACTGTAAAAAAAAGGGGGCTTTGGTGGGTATTAGAAAAATCTTGAACTGCTTAATGCAATTAGATTATATATAAACAACTTATATAATAGTAAAAAGCAATCAAGTTAAATATTGAGAGGTTTGAGATATATATCCTCTTGAATAATCCTTGATCTTGTCTTTGACTAAATTAGTGAATTCTTAACCACCGCCCGAAAATGCAGTATTAAAAAGGTTTCATAAGGAAACTTCTTGTAGTACTCTTTCCAGAGAACGCAATGAAGAATGTTGCATTTTCCCGAGTGATTTACAGGATTACTTGGTGAATCATTAACTATTGTCTGAAAATGCGGTAATAAGAAGTATCCATAGAGAAACTTTTTGTAGTACTCTTTTTGAAGAATGCGGCGAAGAATGATGTAGTTCCCTAGGTGATCTACAAGTTCACTGAATGAATCCTTAACCGCTATCCGGAAATGCGATAATAAGAAGATTTTATAGAGAAACTTCTTGTAGTACTTTTTTCGGAGGATGCGGTAAAGAATGATGATTCCTCTGCTACAAGCTATTCAGTGTATCTCAGACCGATATCTCAGAAAAGTGATAATAAGAATATCAAATCATTTAATATACATACTTGAATTTTTCTCTCAACAGAAGAAAAATTCAACACTATATCTTGATTATTGGTCTGCCTAGGCACTGGAGCATATGAAGATCTCAATATATATTCCTGCTTCAAAGTTTGCAATATCAACATATATCCAACCAATCACGAGGAGAATCATTGTCCTTATTCTTATGTTACTCCTAATATTAATAACAAAGGTGTCTAATTCTTAACACTATTATCTCTAAAACAAGACTAATTAGTCCACCAATCGAATGGAGCTTATCCACAATGAAAAAGTCCATTTCTGACCAGTTTCACTGAAACCTAATAGAACAAGATTCTTTCTAGAGATTGCACTACAAAATGAACTCCACACTCATAATCTTTTCGATCTAGATTAAAGGTACAGTCAGTATATTATCGCCCATTATTTCATCAATTTTCCCAATGAAATACTCTCCCAAATTTTATTTTCTTCCAAAAATTGTCAAGTTAAAAATTATCTCTGATAAAACCAAAATCCACTTCATTATTTCATCAATTTTCCCAATGAAATACTCTCCCAAATTTTATTTTCTTCCAAAATGTGTCAAGTAAAAAATTATCTCTGATAAAACCAAAATCCACTTTCCTCCAACTTTGGCAAGTTAAAACTTACCTCTGACAAAATCAAAATCCACTTTCCTCCAACTTTGGCAAGTTAAAACTTACCTCTCACAAAACCAAATTTCATTTCCAACAAATTTGTCAAGTTAAAGATTACCTCTGACAAAATCAAAATTATTCCTCTAAAATTTGTCAAGTTAATGATTGCTTCTGACAAAACCAAAATCCATTTTCCTCCAAAATTTTTCAAGTTAAAAGTTACTCCTGACAAAATAAAAATCCATTTTCGTTCAAATTTGTCAAGTAAAAAATTATCTCTAACATAACCAAAATCAATTCCATCAAATTTGCCAAGTTAAAATTACCTCTGGCAATTCAAAAGTTGTTATACTACAAGTCAATGAACAACTAAAATTACAACTTGTTCAGGAAAGTTAATGATTATTTCTATCATATTCAAGAAAATTATTCATTCATCGCAAATATACTTGGGTTGTTTGAATACCGACTCTATATTGCCAAGTTAAAAATTACCTCTGATAATTCAAAAGCTATTATACTACAAGTCACTGAATAGCTAAAATTATAATTTGTTCAGAAAAGTTAATGATTACTTCATCCTATTCAAAAAAATTATTCATTCGTCACAAAAATACTTGGGTGTTTGAATACCGACTCTATATATTCTCAAGTTAAGATTACCTCTGGACAATATGCGAAAGAGTCAATGATATATCATGTTAACAAATACCTCTAATCATCAGCCAAGTGCATTCATCAAGTTAACATTTCCTTTGAATGAGTGACAAGAAAAAAAAATTAATCATCAAAATACATTATCACTTCAGCATTACAAAAATATTCTAGTTCATACATATAAAAATGATACAAATTATTGGGATGCAAGAGATTTGATTATTTCTTCGATGTCCCTTATTTCTAATTGAATGGCTTCATAAACATGAATAGCAGTCTGCTTCCGCAACTCCTCTTCACTAATTGTCAGGTTACCTGAAAGATCAGACTCAAGAGCCTCCAATTCTATTTTCTTAGTCATGAACTCTTATTGAGATCATCACATTGCCTTGACAAGTTAGTGATGGTCTTCATAGTTTCTTCATATGCCTTAAGAGTCCTCTCAACATAAGCCTGAGTTTTAGCAAAAGTTTCTCGAGTCCTCTTGATGGCTTGATCTTGGCTATTGGCTGAAACAACAACACTCTCTATCCGAACACATAGAGAGTAATTAGCAAATTGGTTCTCATTAAGTTGAGTTTGATGAGTATCCATCTTCTTCCGAGCCTCTTCCTGAAGTCTAACTTGCTACTCCATCAATTTTCTGAAAGTAATTTCAATTATTTCAGATTTGTCAGTCTTTCAAGCCTTTGATAAAGCCTCAGCGTTACTTTGTAGTTAGGCCATTATAGCTTTATATAGAGCTGCCTTCTCCTCTCCACCAAAGTTTTCTATGCCACCAATATAATTATTTAAGAGATTGGCAATAGAAGCAAAGGACCTTCCTTTCAAGATTCCATTTATACAATGACCCAAGAAAGAAAAGAAATCCTTGATAACATACTAAAGTAGATCATCAACAAAAGCATTAGCTTTTGTGTCTTCTACTGATGGCAATGAAGAAGTTGCAGACTCGGGTAGAGAAATGACAGAAGTAGATGCAGCTCTAGTAGCTTCAGTAATTGATGGCAAATGAGGGAGCAGACTCGTCAAGATCGAAGTGATTTGTGCTGCATCCCAAGATGAAGTAGCCTCAGTAAAAGGAGTATCTTCAAGTGCAATTTCAATAGGAAGAGCAGCTTCAGCAGAGGGAGCTTCAATTGTTGTGAGAAGTGGCACGATTGCTGAAGATACTACAGGCATAAGTTCAGAAACTGGAGTAGGAGATGGCAATCCTTCATCATAAAAAATTAGAAGAAACAATAAAAAGAGAATCAAAAGAAGGAAACATTAAAATTGCACCTTACTTGGTGAAGAACTCGAGGGTTAAATACTTAGTTCCCCAGTACTGTACACTTCAGTCGTTTCTTCTGAAATCAAATAAGTTGTTTGCTATGATCTGGTGGAGGTGTTGATGAACGAAAGTCGTCATCATAATCATCATCATCACCACCTGAATAATCAAGTTTTTTAGATGAATTAGAAGAAGTGAACTTGTCTCTCACTACAAGTTTACCAACATGAAATCATCAATCTGATAAAAGTTTTATGAATGAAAAGATAGAGAGAAAGGGCCTTACGATTATGAAGTGTCCAGTGGTAGGACTTGCAGAAGGGGCTGTAATATCTGGCATCATCACTAATAAGGAACTTGGTCTATGGGTTTCTTCTATAATCTACACCTCATCATCATTTGTTTGAGCCGTTTGTTGGGTTGCGGTCTCGGCCTCTACTGTAACATTGGTTGAAATAATATCAACCTGAGAAGAAGCTTCTGTAGAAACATTAGTTGCCATCCAAGTCTCTTCAATAACTTCTTGAACAATACTCGAAGTAGGCTCAGCTATAGCAGTGGATGGTACAGAAGCTTCACCCTTGATTATGATAACAGGGCCAATACTCCTACCAGGCTTACCAGTGTGAGGACGTAGCCGGGAAAATTGCTCTTCGGAATCATCATCTTCAGTGACACTTATCCCTTCATCTTGTGTGGTAGTAATCTCAGTGGCTATTTTAGAAGAAGATTCCTCATGACTCATCATTATGCCTTTCTCACCTGCAGCCAGTGAAGTCCTAGTGTGCTTTGATGTCCTCCTCGGTGAGGAAATATCAATACCAGGAGCTGGTTCTAGAGTAGGAGCATTAGTGATTCCTATTTCAGGGGCTCTAATTTCAGTGTCAAGAATATTGTTGTGTTCCAACTCAATAACCTGAAGCTCATCCAAACCTGGTATTCTGCTTGAACCCGCTTGTCTCTTTTGGGCATACAAAGATTTGATATCTCAGAGACATGTGCTATTTACATTGTAATTTTGAGGTTTCAATCTTGCAATAAAGTACCAACCACAAAAACTGAAAGATGCATACAAGTTCTAGTATTTCTGTGGCAAACTGAAGCAGGCCAAAGTGATACGATGCCCTAGACCCTTCAAATAAATTACCCACTAACTTGATATTCAGATTTAAGTTCCCAACATATAACTGGTCATACCCAAACTGACGAATGAAGTGACTTAAGTAATATGGTTCCAAATAGCAAGCGTTGTCCAGATGATATACAAGATGTCTTGGTTTGATATTTATCAACCAACAGAAGCTTCCGAAAGATAGAGACCTAAATCAATCAAAACCAAGTAAATCAGCAAATTCTTCACCGTACTCTACATTTGGAAAGTACGGGAAACATCTGTGCAAATAAAAATTGCCATGATGCTAAAGATGTTTCCGAATCATCGCCATGTAATATCCTTGCAAGTGCGATTTCTCGGAATGTTGAGTTTTGGAAGCAGATAAGTTGATAGATGGGTGGATTGGCATCATTAGCAAGGGGGCAATGCAAAACAAACCAAGCTATTAAATAAATGTATGGAAGTTCGAATCATGGGTTGAGAGGTTTGTACCTCTTACTTCCTTCCTTATCAACAAATTTCTCAACTTCGAGGAATTGAATCATTAAGGCTCTAAGGCCACTCAAAATGTCACATGCCATAGCTAGCAGAAGACCCAATGGATGACCATATGCTAAGAGAACCATAGAATAGACCACACTAGCAGACAAAGCCTCTTGCAGAGTGGAACGAACTATATAATGTTTCAAGCACAACATCAAGAATCTCGCGAGTAAGGCCACGTTAGACAAAGAATGTTTAGCCTGATGATAAAAGCTTTCGAATGAAGTGCTAGCCTTAAGTACGTCTTCATCCAATTTTGTGACATAGGCTTGAGTTGCAAAATGAGTTATTCTTTCATCTATCTCTGCCTCAGTGCAAGTTGACAAGGTTGTGAGTTTTTTGTCGTCAGAAAACAGGTTAAGGTAAAGATATTCTATCCATGCCCTCTATTTAACCCCCTTGTTTCACAACTTAGTTATTTGGCCACAGATATGAAAATGCCACATTAATTCCTAGTAAGTGTTATATACTAGTGCATCCTGAACTTGCAATAAGTGCAACTTTTCTCCGATTGGGACGTATTCTTCATAGGGGACTTCACCCATGGATAGATCAGAGACTTCATAAATCTCATGGAAAGCCAAACCCATCGATCTCACCAACAAGAGTAAAGAATGCTAAAGAAATGAAATCGGCTAGGCGGTATCCCATGATTTACAACTCTAACAGCATGATAGTGTCATATTTTCATCAATTGATTCTCTAACTTCTTCAAGATAAAAGTCATTAAAATAGACCATCACTCCTTTTCAAAAGAATGGGCCCATACTAGTGGTCGAAAATCTTGGGAAGGAAACTCACCATGTACTGCGACAAAACAGTTCAAAAGTGCTAGCAGTTGTAGAGGTTTCACCTACAGAGTACTCTTTTTTTAAAGACCTAGGCAATAAACCAGTCACGTGCTTGCCAGTGGTGGTAGAAAATGCTATAGTTGATCCAAGATGCCGAGAAGAACTCCATCATGAGGTTTTGTCAGATGCTATTCCATTTTCCTGGGGATAGAAGTGGCCTGGAGATAAGAAAGAGGATATGATCATTCCATATTTGGCAAAAACATGTATCATCTTGGTACTTACCTCAACCACTTATAATTGGCATCAAAGAAACAATCCTCTGATAATTCAATTTTGTCTCCAAATAAGAAATGGGGCTTCCTCATCTTTCATCTACTTTTCCTTCGAAGGTGGCATCTTTCACAAACTCCCTCATGGTGTTAGAACTTGGGCTTATTATCTTCTCAAAACGCTCCTTACTGGAACCCTAGTGACACAAAGGAAAATCCTCTCTAAGTCTGAACCGAATTGTACCATCATATCCATGTATGTGTCCAAAATAATGTAGCTTGGATATCAGGTTCAGAGAATAGTTCACTACAAGGAAAAAATCAATGAAGTGAGCATTTTAGTTGAAAAAGGGGAATACAAAAATAAGGGCTGTAGAGTTACTTGTTGATTAATTGTCAAACATGAATCACATAGTGGAGATCTGCAAATCGAGATAAAACTAAAGATCATGAGGCAATCTAGTGATTAACTGTCAAATGCGGATCATATAGTGGAGATCTACTAATTGAGCTAAAAATAAAGATCCCAATGTTATAAAGATCCCAATGTGATATGTTGATTAAGTCTTAAATGCGGATTATATGGTGGAGATCCACATATTGAACCAAAACTAAAAATCACGAGGCGATCTGGAATAAATGTCAAATGCGGATCAAAAGTGGAGATCCATGTGCTGAGCTAAAATTAAAGATCGCGAGACAATCTAATGACCAAGTGTCAAACGCGGACCACACAATAAAGATCAGTAGAACAATCTAAGAAGTTCCTATAGGTCATAAAGTGAAGCAGCAAAAGAGATCTGCATTTTAAAATTTGATTACAAGAACTGCATTTTGTGATTAAATTATCTTCTTAATTAATTAATTTGATTAATTAAGATAAGGTCCATATGACAAATCGCTTGTCCAACGAGTTAAACTCATTAAACCCACCTAAAATGGGAGGTTCCTCTCGGGTCGGTGCCAAAAAGAAGATGGCAGTGGCTGAAGTTCTACCAGAGCCGCCTACAGTTTTGTGTAGAAGACGATGATCTCTTCGACATTGTCTTTATAGATTAAGATCTCGAAAGCTTGAAGGATTGAAAAGTTTGAAATCTTCAATAAAGAGCTCGAGAGCTAGAAGGTTCAGAAAGCTTGAAAGCTCAGAAAATCTAGTTGCAGAAAATGCAGCTCTTGAAAAGACCTTAGGTCTTATATAGAAAAATCAATGGCTGGGATGTACAACCCTCATCATTACGAGTGCAATAGCGCTTCGATTTCTATACCGAAAAGGTGGCAAAATAGTGGTGACGTTTCGTCTGAACTATTCAGAAATTTGATTTGCATTTTAAAATTTTAAATGCAAAGTCGCGTTTATATCTAAATCGCAAATTAAACAAAGGAACACGTTCACATGCGAACCCACGAATCAAATGCAAGGCTGCGTTAGAATGTAAATCTGCGAATCGAACGCAGGATCGTGTTTAAACCATTTCAGGTAACAAACCAATCCCATTTTATACATCAAAATTATTTCAAAAAATTTTCAAAGTTACAGAATTTTGAAAATTTTGGAGGGGTTTTGTTGACAAAATTTTTGAAAAGAAAGTATTAACCCATGGAAATATTAAAAGGTAGTCTTTATAAAATTTAAACGCATACTTACTAGAGTCGCGTTTTGCCTCCATAACATCGGGAAGTGAAGATAACAAAGAAACACGAACCTCAAAAACCCTAAAATGACTAAAAAATAAAAATATGGATTCTCATCCAGATAGATCCATGGGGAACTTCTCAGGGTCGCATTTTGTGTTCAAAACAATAAAAATATAAGGTTACTCCTTTTTATACTCAAACATGGGTCTAAATAAGCAAAAATAATTGCTAAAAAAGCAAAATGGGGATCCTTGTCCAGAGAGATCCACGCAAATCCTTAAGATCGCGTTTTAACTAAAAACTGGATCTAACCACCATTTCAAAAGTTTCAAATGCAGGATTGCGTTTTGATCCCAAAATCTTGTAAAATTAAAGTTAACCCCATTTCAATACAAACACGGGCTTAGTTAGGAACTCAAACGCAGATCATCAATTATAGAGAGATCTGCATTCTGAACTATTTCCTGTTCTCATGATTAGAGCTAAATATAATGAAAACGCGAACCCCAGAGGGTCACATTTTCACTCCAAAGTCTCAAAGGATAAAAAAATATCCTCATTTGTACCCAAATGAAAGTCTAATCAAGCAAGACATGGTGCTGCGAGCTAAAATATGGATCATCAATTACAGAGAGATCCCGCTATAAGCCCATATTTGGAGCTTAGAAATAATCAAAACATGAACCCCAGAGGATCGCGTTTTCATTCTAAAGCCTCAAGAGGATAAAATTATCTTCATTGACACCCAAACGCGGGTCTGAGCATGCCACGCAAGCTGTAAAAAGTTAAAATGCGGATCTGAAGACTGATCTGTGTTTCAGTTATAAATCTAGAGGATTTAAGATTTCATTTATAAATTCTAGTAATTTAATACAAATCCGATAGATTAAAAGCAGAAAATCAATCCTCAAATTAAAGAAGTTATTAATTAGACAGTTATACCAATTCAAAAGCCTCTAAACTCCAATAAATAGCCAAACGTTGGGGTTAAGAAAGGGGTTGGATTATCTTCACTTTGAGTTTGTGCTAAAGAACCAGATTTCTTCCATCCAAGAGCTTTGCAAAACCTATCAACTGAGGAGTTTGTGTTCGGATCATCAACGAAAAGTAGGATCGTTCTCCAAGGTTATAAGAAAACCAAGTTTTAAATAAAGTGAAATCACTTTCCTCATCTTTTGTAAACAAAAAACTGTTCATATTGTAATTTTTTTTAAAAGTTCAATAAAATTTAATTTTCATGGTAATTTCAAAGCTTTTCTCATTACGTATGATACTTTCTTAGGATCGTCAGGAAGTATAACATAAAGCACATAGTCCAAGAAAGTGAAGTGCCAATCTTAGGGCTCGAACTTTATTCCAAACTTTTGCATTTCATTTGTGTCCAACACCTTTTTGGGGCAAAGGAGTTCCCAACTACCTATGAGAACATGCTTGCTTGATTTGGCTAGTAACGCCAAAGTTGCTATTAGTGATGCTAGAACATCTACATGTACGTTTTTTTCATGGCATGGCACATGACCGATGTAAAAATCTTTGAATATGCTAGTCAATTCAACTAAGGCTTCATGGTAAGGTATGAGAAACTCATGTTTGACATCATATTCTCATGTTATTTGGTAAACAATGTGTTTAGAGTCACCGTATGCTTCAAAGAATTTTACCCTCAGCCATTTAGTGATTTAAAGACCGATTAGCAGTGTATTATACCCTGCCATATTATTGGAAAATGTCTCGATGAGTGAATATATGTGAGGAAGCACGTGTTTTTGTGGAGATACAAAGACTATTCTCACTCTGACTATAGTTCTTCTTGCTATGTCGTTGAAGAATAGTTTGGAAGATTTTTGGACTGGGTGCTCAACTAGGAAATCCATTATTGCTCGGCATTTTATTGCTTTTTGTAGCACAAAGCGCATGGGGTGAAAGTAGCAAAGCCCAATTCGCTAATCTGCCATTTGGTGAACATAGTTTTATTATAAGCAATCTTAATGGTTGACTTTGGAGATGACATGAATCATCTAGCCCATTAAGTAGTGTCGAATCTGCTGAATCGTGAATACCAGGACTAAACGTTTGTTCTTAATTGGTTTATTGGTGTCTAGTCCCTACCATGGTTCAACTTAAGTAGCAGATAGCCTTTTCGTTACCCTACTTATTGTTATAGGCTAGTAAAGCACCTAAGGAGTTATCTATTGCCTGCAAATATATAAGGAATGATTTTCCTGATAGGGGAGAAGTCAAAACGGGATGGTTTATCAGGCACTTCTTAATATCCTCAAAAGCCTTTTGACATCCCATACGAAGAGACTCCTTACGTCATTAGCATAGAAAATGGCTAGCACACTGAGCAATTAGTGATCAATCTTTGAGCATATGCCAACCTCTCTTATAATCCTCAAAGTTCCATCAGATTCCTAGGTGATTGTATTTTTTTAGATTGTCTTTACTTTATCTGGGTGAAGGTGATTCCTTTAAATATAACAATAAATCTAAGGAATTTACTATTGGACAGTCTCAGAAGTGATTTGGTGGGACTCATCTTTAGCTGATGATTTTGCATGATATCTAACACCATTTTTAGGTCTCGAAAGTGGTCATCCTTGCTTCAGCTTCTGATGGCAAGATCACCAACATAGCAATCTATTGTCTTATGTAGGTGCTTATGGAAGTTTGGCACTCGTGATATGTTGATACTTGGCACCGGCATTTTTTTAATCCAAACATCATGACTGTATAACAGTATACCTTAGTGGTGTCATAAGGAAGTGTGCTTTTCATTATTATGATACATCTTGATTTGATTGTATCCCGAGAATTTGTCAAAAAGGACATTATATCCAACTTACACATGTTATAAATTATAACTTCAGTTATCGCGAAAGGGATTTCATCTTTGGGGCATGCAATGTTCAAATCTAAAAATCAATAGAGATTCGGATCTTTCTGTTCTTCTTTGGCAACGTGTCAATAAATACCACTCAATTTGGAAGTTGTTCTTCTCGATTTATTCAGAATCTATAAGTTTCTTCATTTTAATTTCAATCAACTCCATAAGTTCTGATGAAATTGCATTTGCTATTTTTTGATTGGCTTGGCATTTGGCTAGATATTAAGTGGGTGTATAGCGATACGTGGAACTAGACCTGGCATATCTTCATAATTCCCTGTAAGACGTCAAAGTATTCTCTTATTAGGTCTTTCATGTCTAAAGGAGATAAGCTTTCAATTATAAATATGGGCTTAGGATTGCCTTCCTCAACTATATTTATTTGAACCATTTTATCTTTTGTAGACAGTTCCCACTACTTGAAACGAATCCCATTGGACATCAAGATGTTTAGCTGACGAGTCATCTTGGAGGAGGACTTGTTCGTCATTCCTTTATTTTATTTGACTGGATGAATTCATGTTTGTTGTGAGGCTCTTGAACATAGCTCCTATGTGAATGTCTAAAGCCCAATCGGGCTTCTTCACATCTTAACCTGGATAAATTATCTTGTCATGCTCAACTTCTTAGCAGGCAGAGGTTGAAACATACCATGAACTTTTGCAAGCCCTACGGTAGTAATTAGGAGGCCTTTCCTTCGGGCAGAAGGGACATAATATGTTCGGCTCCTCTACCAAGGTTCAACTCCTGTCTCCGGACAAAATCTTAGTCCATCTTCTCTATCATTAGATGTGAGTTTTGCATGTAATTAAAGAATTGAGGTGTTTTTTGATCCTCACATTCATCATAGTAGACTTTGATAGGTTGAGACTCAACTCTCTTTGGTCCCCTCGATGAGCAGGAACGACAAACTGCACCATGACCATCCTCCATGTTTACGTACATCATTAATGTTGACAGAATCAGCATGTGTAGTGTCATTAGAACTTCCAAGCCTATTAAACCATCTAGTTCAGTGCTAATACTAGAAGGTACATGCTGTAAACCTCTTTTTTCAGCTGCTGAAAAACGAGGAGTTCAAAAGTTTCTAAACTTTACAAACATGAAATTTTGAAATAATTATAACTACTGCCATAGTTAGATGGATAATTAAAATGTTCACAATAGAAGAGGAAATTTTATTATATAAAAGAGTAATTACAACAAGAGGCACACTATTTTCTTTTACATATACAACAAAATAATCAAAAGAACAAAAGTATAAAGCAGTGCCTAATGTAACACCCCGCATTTCGAAATACGAGATACGGGTAGCGTTCAACAACATATCATAAATGAATACGCCAAGCCTAAAATATATAAAAACATATGTATAACTGTCATAAATACATACACATATATAATAATATAACAACTTGGAATTAAAATAATAAATTTCTCTTATAAATAAGAATCAATAAAAGTTTATAGGAGAACCAAACGATCTTTATTGCATCATCAAAAAGTTTAAGTAAACAAAAGAAGGAGGAATAATGAAGTTTCTAAAAAACAGAAAAAAAACTAAAACAATCTCTATCATGTTTCGTTTGCAACAAATACACTTATTGATAATTTGCTAACTCCTTAAAATATAATTCCAGCTGTGGTGGGTTTTCCTCCTCATTAATATGCAAATCAGTATCTAGATGTGCCAAACCAGAGTTTTAGAACGACTTTGCAAGTACTACAAGAGGAATATAATAATATACAGGCACGTTATATGTATATATATGTATATAAATAGAACATAAAACTAAGTAAAATATTAAAAATCTTGATAGTATCAACAAAATATATATCTTTAGGAAGAAATAACACATGAGTTAAATTGCAGATGTCTTGAGGATAATAATGTAGTGGGTGTATCTATATACACATATTATGGATAATTTTGTAGCAAAGATATACAATAAATGAACATGCATATGAAATATAACATCATATTATGTTTTTTTTTTGTTAGTTTATTTGGAACTATCAAAAATAATATGCTGCATATTTTACGAATATCTTGTGCATACCCAAAACCACAGCCATGATTCCTAATATTGCCCCAGGACATACCGCCAAGTACTAATAAACATGAATACTGATGAGACTAAACTCCAGATGTGTAACCTTATATACTAACGGTGATCCAATAATCACCTATAACCCCCATGGTTAGATCCCTAAGTTCAGTTGAACAATCTCAAGAATGTGAAACTCCTAAAACATGTGTACAGTTCCTTTTTCGAATTCTCCCATAGCCCCATAAATTTTATTACATTTTTTTGCACCATATTTATTCTTTAATGTAAAATTCTAACTAAAATGACAAAGCAATAGTCTCTGGTAATATAGTACAAAACAAGAAAATAAAAAGAAATAAATGATACAAGAGTTCCCTAGGAGAAGTAAAGCATATGGTTAAAGCATTAGGATAAAATGATAAAATAAAAAATTTGTTGTGTTAATTTACTAAGTATAATAGCAAAATATAATTTAACCATGCCACTGAATGAAACTCTTTACATTTTAATTGTTGGTCATACCTTTCTGAAAGTAGGATTTCTTATGATACTAATTTGACTATGAACATGTATAATCAAAACAGAACTTACAACTACATCAAGCTACACAGAAAAATAAAGGCATAATGTATAAATTCAATTACAATATATAGTAACATATGAAATCAATACTAGAATTATTCTTCTTTAACCAATAATAGAATTGTTTTTTTCTTTTTTTCTTTTTATTTGGTGTTTTTGCTGTTCAACATAACAGGATTATTTTATTTTTTTTTGTGTGTTGGTATATGTGCCTAACAATAAATGGCAATGCACCTCCGAATTGTCTAATATATAAAACAAGTAGAATCAATGAATTCAAGTTTCAGTTTTGAGAAACATATTTGTAGAAGCCACCAAACTTAATCAAAACATTAAGGAATCTCTTTCACTACCAACCTTTCCAGAAAGATATAATTAAGACCATAATATGCCCATCATAATAATTATAAATGACATGTTTACTACTAAATATAAAGATTTAAAACTTAAGAGAATGTGATGAGTTAGAATATCATACTCAAATAAAAGCACCTGTTCAACCGAACATGTTTCCTTTTTTTTTAATTCCTCTCTGTTCCGTTTGCCCCCTCTTTGTTTTTTTTTTCTTTTTTTTGTTTGTTGTTCAACAGAACAAAGGGTTCTGTTCAGAACAGTGTTCTATTCACTGAATAGGACAGTAATTTTGTTTTCCTTTTTTTTTCATTTGTTGTTCAAAATAACATAATTTTTTTTTGTTAGCCGACCAGACCTATCACAATTGATAACTCCTTTCAATTATTAAGAATGAATACAATTGTAGTATGAATACTATTGAGTTGATGAACAAGCAAGTGTGTGTGTATATATATATATATATATATATATATATATATATATATATATATATATATATATATATATATATGAGAGAAAAGTTACGTGACAGCAAAGCCCTGAAGATTGCGATGAGGACAAACCCTAGAGTTTAGGGAGGCATTTGCAAAGATGGTGAGAGACTAGATTCATGCCAATGTTGAAAATAACGCATTATGAAACCCGTTATATTGTGTTACGTAACCTAACGGAACTCCGGCGCTTAGTAACAACTGAAAATAACTCAGTGCATCGTAACAGTACGCTTTTTATGTTATTTTACGTTATATTATATAACGTTAAGTTAAATTACGTTATGTTACGTTATTTACTAGTATTTTTTTTAGTAATATCTATATTTGTATTTTTTATTATTTTGATTATTAGCGAATTATTGAAATTTTATTACTTGATTTGGCTTGTTTGATTGCTTATAAAATTACTAACTTGCTAATTAGCGATTGTTTCTTTATTCACTTGTAATTCATATCTGGTTGCTAAAATATCATACTTACTGAATCTATTGAATTTTTAATTGAACTAAAATTAACAATTACAAATAAGATAAATTAAATATTTGAAAATATAAATTACAATAAATAATGATAATAACTGGAATTGAAATAAAAACATGTAATCTTGTTTTTTTTTTTTTTTGTTTAGATGATGACTGGAATAAAGGTTGCGACTTAATATAATTTATGAAGATAAATGTGAAAATTATTGTAAAATTTAATATAAAATTAGAATAGATTATGTATTATAAAATGGTTATATATTCTTTTTAGAATTTTTTTAATTTATTTTTCAATTTGTAAAGATTATTTTATATAATTATATATTTATTTTTATTAAATAAATAAAAAATTGCGTAACCTACGTTATGCGTTATGCTATATGCAACATAAGCTAACAAATGAAAAATACTACGTTACCGTTATTGCTATTTTAAACATTGATTCATGCATGTCTTGTGCTGAGGATGCAGTGAGAATGATCCAATAAATAAATAAATAATGAAGGAGAAAAAAAGATAAAAATTGTGTGTGTCTATAAATATATATATATATATATATATTTAGATTGTTTTTGAATCTGGAGAGACTCAACAAATTTTGATTATACATGTAAATAAATGTTCACAACAAAGCTTATTAGCGTCATAAAATTTATTAAAGACAGGAAATTTAATAACATATTTCTCTAATACGTAAAATTAGAAATAGTACTTGCCTCAAAATTCTGCTCCGAAAATTAATAGCGAGATCTTTTTTTCCTCTCTCTCTTTCTCGTTCCTTTCTTTTCTTCTCTGTTCATCTCTCTCTCTCTCCCCCCTTTTTCTCTTCTCTACGTTTGATGCGATATTTACTGCAAGCGCACAGTGTCGGTTGTAACGCTGTACTAGTCGTCTCACAGAGATCTAAAATGTTTTTGCGATTCTTACTTTTTCTATAGTTCTTGTTGGTGGTGAAAATTTCTAAGTAAAAAGGATTTTCCACAACAGAACGCGGAGATGATCTATAACTCCGCGTCTGGCTATTTTTAGCCTCGCATTGAGTAAAACGTGGAGATGATCAATAGCTCCACGTTAGCTCCGCATTCTGGTTATTTAGCGCTGCATTTTGATGCGATTAAAGCTCCGCGTGAGCAGATAACCAGAATCTCGAATCGATTGAGATTATGATTTGGGCTTATCCAAATACCCAAATCAAGTCCAATCAGAATTCTAAATCAAGAGATTTAAATCAATATTAAATATCTAATTGGAATCCTTGATGAGAGCAGATTCTATTTAGATAGAAACTCTCAAAATCTTCCTGAGGCTATAAATACCTTTTCGGTGAAACCCTAGGGGTCCTCTTTTGGTCTTTCTTTTGGCGTATGAAGTCTTCTTTTTGATCCTTTGGCAATTCAAGTACGCGAGAGAGCCTTGAAGCCTTGAGTGATCATCTTCTTTTCGGCATCTTAGAGAATTCAAGTTACGCGAGAGAGCCTTGAGTTCGTAAAAGACCGGAAAAGATCGTCTACAGTCGGCCGATATCGTCAAAAGAGAAGAGCTCGACGTTCGATCGTCCAAAGGAGCTGCTCAACAGATCCCATCGCCACAGATCCCACATACATTATAAAAGAGAGAGATTGAAGTATAAAATCCTCTCGTTTGTTCTTTTTTTTATCTTGTTCACTTTCGTTGTAATCTAAGCTGTATTCAATGGAAGGAAGCAAAGAAACTTTTGCGGCGAACAAACTGGTGACCACAGCGGGAGCCATCTTTTTCACTGATGAAGAGATTGTGGCGCAATCGGACGTTGACTTGATCAGATCCGAAGTAGACACACTGGTCGTTGAAATCGACCAACAGAAGTACGAGGAGTTTCTCTCCTCTGGATCAGGTGACTTGGACGAGACACGACACTATCGTCGCATGTACTCCAATACCCGAGCAACGGGTAGAAAGGTATCCACCGAGATACGGGGATCCTTGGAGACTACGGCTATAGGGCCGGAGTTCGCACAAGAAATCCTAGCAGAGGATGAGCTTCCGACTGCCGAAGAAGACCTGGGGTTTGGATTGACCAGAACCCAACTCCGAAACAGGAATCGGAGAGCGAGGCGTAAAGCCCTTAAAGCCCGCCTTGGACGCGGAGCTAACACCAGAGGACGCGAGGCTATAGTCCCTCGCAAACTGGCTCGTGCTAATCGCGAGACCAGTCACTATCGCATTAAACGCAAAGTTACAACTTGCCTTAAAAGCAAGGAAAAGTCAGCGTGTGATATTCCATGTGAGGCTACAGCTGAGCTTAGCGAGAGACGCGAAGCCAGCGAAGTTTGCATTAGTCGCAAAATATCTGACACTGGCGAGAGATGCGAGTATAAAAATTCTTTAAAGCCAGCGTGTGATTCTCCACGCGAGGCTGATACTAAGCCAAGCGAGAAGCACGAGGCTACTTGCGAGAAACGCAAGACTTCTGACACTCGTGAGAAACGCGAGTATAAAAATTCTTTAAAGCCAGCGTGTGATTCCACGCGAGGCTGATACTAAGCCAAGCGAGAAGCGAGAGGCTACTTGTGAGAAACGCAAGACTTCTGACACTCGTGAGAAACGCGAGTATAAAAATTCTTTAAAGCCAGCGTGTGATTTTCCACGCGGGGCTGATATTAAGCCAAGAGAGAAGCGCGAGGCTACTTGCGAGAAATGCAAGACTTCTGACACTCGTGAGAAATGCGAGTATAAAAATTCTTCAAAGTCAGCGTATGATTCTCTGCGCGAGACTGATACTGAGCCAAGCAAGAAACGCGAGGCCAGTAATACTTGCGAGAAACGCAAGATATCTAATACTCGCGAGGAACGCGAAGACGATTGGCAAATTGTTGTCAGTCGTAGAAATCGCGCGAGACGCGAAATTATGACTTGTGATAACCACAAGAGTAAGCCAGCGTATAGGAATTTTATTCCACGCGAGGCTAAGATTACAGAAGAGAAACTTCTGAAAACACGCCAAGCCAGCGTAAAACGCGAGGCTAGCGTAGAGAAATGCGGAGCTATTTTTCAGCCCCGCGAAACAAAACTCGAGGCTACTTCTAAGCTCCGCGTGGATCAACCCGACTACAGAATCAGGGCTGATCGTTCAAAGAAGCTGCAGTGGGTTCCTAGACCCTCTCAAAAGTCGGATGGACCTCATGACTCCATGGTAAAGGGCGCTGATCTCAGGGAGTATCTGTCCAAGAAGAGAGGCATAGACCAACTTCAAACTGAACCTGTCTGTCATTGCCAACAGCTTATGACGGCAGTGTCTGCTGTGATGGACAACTGCGGCTGCAGCAAGAGCAGGGTATCTGTGTTCGATCGATTAACCGAGTCGGATAAGAGCCCTACCAAGAAGCCAAAGACTGCTTCCCTAAAACAATGGAGAGCTGTAACCTCCAATATGGTGGGAAAAGGGAAGAAAATTGTAGAGACGGATGATGATTCAGAATCAAGTGATGAAGAACCTCATCATCTCGCTCGACTAAAATCAAGAGCCGTCCCGCCTCGAAATTATAAGAGGCTTGCAAAGGGTTCTTACGACGAGGACAGTGATAATTCAGCCATAGCCTCACCTCGTTCCTCCGCATCGTCTCGACTATAGAAGTCAGCATCGCACATGGCGGATAAGTCTGACGACATCAATCAGAGATTTGAAGCTCAAGAAAGAATGATTCGCGAGCAACAAAAGACGATTGAAGACCTTAAAGTCATGCTATCGAGATTTGTTGAGGATAATGCCAAAAAGGGCAAAGAAACTCCAAACGAAGAAGAACAGGAGGAGAAAGCCCACTCGATGCACGAGGACGAGGATAGATTCTCTTTTCATGATCCACATGGAGAAAAGATAGAAAAATTACAGAATCAACTCGAAGCGCTGATGCGTAAAAAGGAGTTGAAAGAAACAGGGGTCTCAAGACTATATCCTCTTGAATGGGATGTGGTACCTTACCCACAGAAGTATACGCCGCTCAAGTTAGAGCCGTATGACGGGAAGGGATCGCTCAGTCAGCACATATATTACTTCTTGTCCCAAGCAGGACATTTGATGGGTAATGACCCAATCATGACCAAAGTATTTGCAAGTACTTTGCGAGGGCCAGCCTTTACTTGGTTCATGCAGTTGCCCCCAGGTACTATTAATACCTGGTTAGATGTAGAGAAATTATTTCTCTCACGTTTCTTCGAAGATGATACCGAGATTACGGTTCATTTCCTCCTTGCAACTAGATAAGGGGAACAGGAAACGGTAAAAAAATTTATAGAAAGGTTCTGGGAGAAGTCCGTACATTGCAAACACGGAATGGTTCAGGAAACTCTTGTCGAAACTTGTCGACACAATCTTAAGACCAATGTGCTCCTAAAAATGGGGGCCGTAGAGTCTAAGACATGGAGGGATTTGCTCAAACAAGGAGAGCAAGCTGAGGACTTGATTCGTCGAGTCGAAGAATTTCGTGGATCAAGAAGTGCTGGGGGTAGTAAGTCATATACCCAAAATAGCAGCAATAAGAATAAAGGAAAAGCAGTGATGGCATCAGAAGCTGCTCCTCAGAAGTCAAATCCTCCACCAAAGCCGAAGCCCCAAAATCAGCAAGGCTCAAGGCAAAATAGACCGCAGCAGGAGAGAAATTATACTTTCAAGGCGGAACAGATGCCTATCCTCTTTTACATGCTCCAGAAGAAGGGAATGTTAAAACTTCTGGAGAATAAGAAGCCAGAAGACGCTAGCAAGACCAAAGATCCCAACTACTGTCTCTATCACCGGAATGTTGGGCACCCTACTAGGGATTGTTTTTCCCTTAAGAACAGAATCCAAGCACTAATAGAAGCTGGAGTTCTGACGCTTAAGGAAGAGCAGAAGAAGGTCACTGCCAATATGGCAACCATAGTGGTTGGAATCCATGAGTTTCCCGCAGGAATGACCCCAATCCCAAAAGGTAAGATGGTTACGAAGAACCTTGATCCTCACAACAAAGCCCAAGAAAGACTTGTCCCTGTGACGACCCAAAAGGGGGAAGTTATGTGGGTTCACCCTGATTTGCTAGAGGATGAGCAATGGACTACTACAAGAGGTCAAGGGAAGAAGCGGACTGTTAATGCCATTTCCGCAGAAATAAAGAAAGAATATATAGTTTCGGGAGCCTTCACAGATTCTGAAGAAGAACCCGAAACTATGGCCACTCATCAAGATGGGGCAGGCCCTTCCGGTACTCGATCAGGGAAGACATATCTTAAGGACTACACTAGAATAGATCCGAAAGACATCTATGCGGAACTTGCAAAACCCGCAAAGCAAAAAGGACTTTGTTTCCGGAAGAATCCTATTAGAGATGAAGGAGACAAGGAGTCTACCTTCAAATTTGACATAATTGCTCAGCTGGCTAACATTTCAGCACGAGTAACGCTTTATGAATTGTTGAGATTGTCAAAGTCAACACGTGAAGCGTTAAGAGAGGCCTTGGCAGACTCTGAGTCATTCCTAGCTCAGATTGTTGAGCCGGCCAATGAAGAAGAACAGGACTCTTGCCCCCGCTGTCACCAAGTGAGGAGGCAGGTCCCACAAATTGTCTTCTCCCCAGAAGACATGCAGGTGAGGAATATAAAGCATAACAGGCCTTTATATTTCACCGGATATGTCGGATCCACAAAGGTGGACCGAATTCAGATTGATTCGGGTTCTGCACTAAGTATCGTGCCCAGAAGGTTGATGCAGCTGTTAGGGATTTCCTTCCATCGTCTGACACCAACCAATACAATGATATACGGGTTTAATGCCAATAATAGTCGTCCCCTCGGAAAAATCTGACTTCGATGTCAGATCGGAGATTTGAGGACGGAGGCTACATGTTAAGTTTTTAATGCAGACACCTCCTACAACATTTTATTGGGGCGGCCTTAGATCCACGCTCACATGATAGTCCCGTCGACTCTTCACCAATGCATGAAATATTGCGATGAGGAAGGAGAAGTCCGGACACTAATTGCCGATAAGCAGCCATTCAAAGGGTTGGAGAATTACTTCACGGATGCTGCACTTTATAAACCATCCCATGAAGTCTCCAATAATGATTGCGGTAAGCTTCAAGAGCCCGATGACAGTGGCAATGAAGCAGATACTGAATATGAGCTTCCTGAAGAAGACAATGGGGGTGACTATGAAATCAACCCTCACTTAGATTAGTCTACGAGCATGCTGTAGCTACTGAGTCTGAACCCTCTTGTACTTCCACTGAAGTGGATGGCCTATCCGAACTTGAAGTTCCGGCAGCATATCATTTGCCACTTAGGTCATCCCTCCTCTCCCGGTCCAAAATAGTTGAGGAAAAAGGTCACTACTTCGAAGTGCCTCCTCGACGAGGATCCCAAAAGCCGATTATGTTCGGCAGGATAATTACGTCACCCCGGCGAAAACAAAGCAGTGAAAGTGATGAGCAGACATCACCCCAATTTCACCTGTATGAACAAAAATCCTTCCAGATGATGGAGAAGATGGGTTATAATTTTACCCAGAAATCAAGACTAAACTTTGGGAAGGGGCGACGAAATCTTATATCCTCGTTTAGACCAAGAGGAAAGAGCCCTGATTATTATCAGAAGACCCGCGGGGGGTTGGGCTATGTATCTACTCCACCCTCATCACCACTAAAAGATGAAGAGAGTTCTTCGACCAAGGAAGATACATCTTCTCCCGACCATGATTCGGATATAAGCACCGGTGCTTGGTTTCGATCATTGACAGCCAATATAGTTTTAGCCGCATTAGAAAGCGACGAGGAACTAATTGATGTCCAAGATGATTCCTAGGCTAAGCATATGGATACTCTCTGGGATGTCTGCTTTTAACAGCGTGACCCACCCACAGAAGACAAATTGATACAAGTCAACATGGGAACGAAAGAAAATTCGAAACCCATCTTCATAAGCGACACGCTAACTCCACTAGAAAAGGAGGAACATATATCTCTTATTAAAGAGTATATAGACGTGTTCGCGTAGAATTATGAAGACATGCCTGGGCTTGACCCTCAAATTGCCACACACCGGTTAAATATAAAAGAAGATGCCAAACCTGTTAAACAACAACAGAGGCGTTTTTGATCGGAATTGATGGAGGCAATAGTTGCTGAGGTCAACAAGCTTATAAAATCGGGATTTATCCGTGAGGAACAGCATCCTGATTGCGTGGCTAATATAGTGCCGGTTCGTAAAAAGAACGGCAAAATCCGGATATGCATCGACTTTCGAGATTTGAACGCTGCATGTCCTAAGGATGAATTTCCACTTCCCATCATCGACGTAATGATAGACAATACTTGTGGTTATGAGAGGATGTCCTTTATGGATGGCTTCTCAGGATATAATCAAATTAAAATGCACTCGGATGATGAAAAGCATACAGCTTTCAGAACACCGCTGGGGGTATACTGCTACACGGTAATGCCATTTGGGCTAAAGAATATCGATGCCACTTATCAACGTGCGATGAGCATTATATTCAAAGAACATCTACGCAAGACGGTAGAGTGCTACGTAGATGACTTGGCGGTCAAAAGTAAAAATAAAGAGGACCATCTTCAGGACTTAAGAACGGTCTTCGATCTCATGAGAAAACATCATTTAAAGATAAATCCCACTAAGTCATTTATGGGGGTGTCGAGTGGGAAATTCCTTTTCCTTGGATTCATAATAACTTCAAAAGGAATTTTCCTCCACCCTGAAAAGGTAAAAGCAATTAGCAAGATGCCACCTCCCCGCAATCTTAAAGAATTGAGGGGGTTACAAGGAAAGCTCGCCTATATTCTACGCTTCATTTCTAACCTATCAGGGCGATGCCAGTCGTTTTCTCAACTTATGAAGAAGGGGGTTTCTTTTGTATGGGACGAGGCATGTCAACAGGCATTTGATGACCTCAAAGAATATCTCACCAAACCTCCCGTTCTTATGGCACCGGTCCCTGGGCAGCCCTTCCTTATATATGTAAGGGCCATGGATAATGCCTTAGGAGCATTACTTGCTCAATATAATGAGCACGGCCATGAACATGCCCTCTATTATTTAAGCAGGATAATGATCGGGGCCGAACAGCGGTATACCCCGATTGAAAAGGAATGTTTAGCCCTAGTGTTCGCTGTTCAGAAAATGTGACACTATCTTTCTGGGCAAATAATTCATGTCATATCACGGGTTAATCCCTTGAAAATCCTGATGACAAAACCAGAATCCTTAAATGGCCAGTTAGCAAAATGGGCTCTGCTATTGTCGCCCTATGACATACACTTTGTCCCTCAAAAAGCAATGAAGGGACAGGCAATTGCTGATTTCTTAGCAGACCATCCAATTTGGTCTAATTCCAAACAGACGTCAGAGGTTAACACAGTTAGCAAGGAACAACCATGGCAAATATTCTTTGATGGTGCTGCCAGACGATCTGCTACTGGAGTGAGGGTTGTGCTTATATCCCCACATAAACATATATTACCTAACGGTTACTCATTTACAGAACTGTGCATGAATAATGTGGCGGAATATAACGCGCTCATTATCAGCTTAAAAATGCTCTGCAACTGGGGGTGAACTGTCTAGAGGCACATGGAGACTCTAAACTCATCGTCAACTAGATGACGGGCGAGTATGAAGTCAGACATGAAGCCCTCATCCCCTATCACCAGCTAGCCATTGAACTAGCAGGGTATTTTGAATAATTTTACATTTATCATATATCTCGGAATGAAAATGTATATGCAGATGCCCTTGCCGCGTTAGCTGCAACGCTGGCAATCCCGCCAGGTGAAGCTAAAAGCATCACCATTGGAAGCAGAGAGCTCCTCCATCCAAATACTGTTTTTCAAAATAAGGAAGTATGCCAAGCAGGCTTAACTTTGGAATCCCGTAATTGGCGATTTCCGTTTGTGGATTATGCTTTACATGGGATATTACTAGAAGATCCAAAAGAAGCCACCTCGATAAAGAGGAAGGCCCAGAGATTTTATTATGACCATAAGGTTCAGACTTTATATAGAAAGTCAAGAGATGGTCTGCTGCTACGATGCATATCAAAAGCAGAAGCAGAAGAAGTGCTGAGAGAAACACACGATGGAGTATGTGGAGCTCATTAGCCCGGTCTAAAACTTGGAGACTGCATAAGAAGGCTGGGATACTACTGGCCGAGTATGATTACGGAAGTAATGGCATACGCTAAACGGTGTCATGTATGCCAAATACATGACACTTTTATTCATCAACCCCCAGAATACTTGCACAATACCATTGCTAGTTGGCCATTTGAGGCATGGGAAATGGACATTGTGGGGCCTATAACTCCCCCGTCATCCAGAGGACATCGGTTTATTCTTGCAATAACCGATTATTTTTCAAAATGGGCTGAAGCCGTGCCCATGAAAGAGGTGAAAACGACAGATGTAATCAAGTTCATCAAGCATCATGTCATTTACCGTTTCGGCGTCCCCCGACGGATCATTCATGATAATGGTCCGCAATTCATCAGTCAGGGATTCTCCAGATTCTGCAATAAATTCAGAATCAAAGATATTGCTTCAACGTCATATAACCCCACAACTAATGGGTTGGCTGAAGCCTTCAACAAGACGATTATTAAACTCCTTCGGAAGTTCATCTCTTCCAATAAACGAGATTGGGATGAGAAGTTAGGAGAGTGCCTGTGGGCTTATCGCACCACTGTTCGCACCCCTACAAAAGCTACCACATTCTCTTTGGTCTATGGAAGCGAGGCCGTCTTACCTCTCGAAGTCCAGATTCCTTCATTAAGAGTGGCTTTAGCCATGAAGATGACGACAGAAGAGCGTCATCAACAAAGTTGAGAGAATTAGAGGCGTTGAATCAAAAGCGTCATAGGGCTCAACAACAAATTGAGTTGTATCAAGCCCGAATCTCTCAAACATTCAATAAGAACGTTAAACCAAGGACCTTTAAACAAAGAGACTTGGTTCTGGCTGTTAAAAGGCTTATGGTTCTCACCCACAAGACTAAGGGTAAATTTGAACCCAAGTGGGAAGGACCGTTTGTTATGGAGACAGTATACTCCAATGGAGCTTATCGCTTAATGAATCAAAATGGCGACAGGATGATGATGCCGATCAATGGCACATTTCTGAAGAAATACTATTCTTAGTATCCCTGGAGGTACGCGTCTCCTTTTTCTTAGGCATGCGCAGTTGAGCGCCTCTGACCTAAAACCTGGTGTGTTCGGTTCTCAAGTTTGAACCACCTCCAGTCTTTTCTTAGGCATTCGCAGTTGAGCACCTCTGACCTAAAACCTGGTGTGTCCGGTTCTCAAGTTTGAACTGCCTCCAGTCTTTTCTTAGGCATGCGCAGTTGAGTGCCTCTGACCTAAACCTGGTATGTCCGGTTCTCAAGTTTGAACCACCTCCAGTCTTTTTTTAGGCATGTGCAGTTGAGCGCCTCTGACCTAAAACCTGGTATGTCCAGTTTTCAAGTTTGAACCGCCTCCAGTCTTTTCTTAGGTATGCGCAGTTGAGCGCCTCTGACCTAAAACCTGGTGTGTCCGGTTCTCAAGTTTGAACCGCCTCCAGTCTTTTCTTAGGTATGCGCAGTTGAGCGCCTCTGACCTAAAACCTGGTGTGTCCGGTTTTCAAGTTTGAACCGCCTCCAGTCTTTTCTTAGGCATGCGCAGTTGAGCGCCTCTAACCTAAAACCTGGTGTGTCCGTTTCTCAAGCTTGAACCGCCTCTAATCTTTCTCTTAGGCATGAACAGTTTAGCGCCTCTGACCTAAATCTGATGAATTACCCAACGCTGACTAGGCAATGGGGAGAGAACTAGTTTCTCGCCAACCCCTTCTTACTTGAGGTAAAAAGTATGAATTACCCAAAGCCGATAAGGCAAAAGGAAGGGAAAGTTTGGCAGTTAAGCCCAAACGAAATTCTCGACAACTCACCATGTTGAGGGGAATAACATGGCTAGCCCAACTCAAATGGTAGTTGGTAACGGCTAATCAAATCTGTTGATAGCTGGGGATTTGCTAAAAATCCCACAAACCCTGTCATGTTAAACTCTTACCTCTGACAGTAAAATTCAGAAAATTGTACCTAAAAATAAATCATTTTGATGACAGGTTATCTGTTGTGCAAACAAATTTTGTAGCCAGCAGGTAAAAGAATCAAATGATTATCTTTATTTCATCAATAAAAGGCTGAAGTTACAAAAATTCTTTCTTTTATTACAAGTTATTATTACAAAAAGGATGAAGAATAAAAGAATAGAAGAAAACTATGGATCTCCTAAATGCTTCAGCTTATTCATCGCCTCGTCAATCACCTGACGACGAGTTGCTTCTATGGAGTGTTGAGCCTGCTGAAGTAAGACATCGTCATTCATTGCAAGTTGATGAGCCAGACGCTGACGAGAGTCTTCTATAGCACGGCTTCTTATTCCCTCCTCCTGCTCGACCTGCTCCCGTTGGAGGATTAGCGCTTCTCGCTTCTTAACGGATTCCCCTAACTTAAACTCGTTGGCCACTATGACCGCCCGAGCTTTAGCAATGGTTTCCTGGGCTCTAAGAATTTTGGCCTGCCTTCCCCCAATCTCAGAGTCCACCACTTCCAAGCTTTTAAGAATAGACTCTCGACTAGCTTGAAGCTCTGCCAACTCCCGAGACCATACTTCTTCCTGTCGTATCAGCTCTTCTCGACGCGCCGTCAATTCCACCTGAAGCCGCGCCATCTCTATTGCGGTAATCGCTTCCACGTCCGCTTGGAGAACAGTATTTAGCGTATTCACCTGCTCTTCTAAGGCATTAAAACGGGCCCGGTAGGAGCTGCTCAGTCCTGTCTACTCTTTCAATATTGTCTAAATAGCTAGATAACATTTGACGATCGAGACTAAAGAAATCCATGCCGTCAGAGATCATCTCGACTCATCTTCTGAGCAACCGCATAAAATCATTAACGCTATACTTGAAGAGCTCCTCAAAAGGATCCACGGTGCATGTATTTAAAACAGGCAGCGCTAAAGAAGATGTCGCTGGAGGAGGAGCGGTACCTACTCGAATTGAAGAAGAGGAAGTCTGTCCCTGCACCAGGTTCATAACATGCGGGGCCAATAAGGCCAACGCAGATCTGGCACAGCTAGGAACCTGAGGGGAAGCGACGCTAGTACAAATCACCTGGGCAGCGCCACCGACAGGAGAAGATGAGGGAGTATTTTCACCAGAAGCTCCCCCAGTTGCGGAAGTAGCTTCGAACGAGAACTTCAAATTATCCTCATCCCCTGCTAGAAGACTTGAAGCTGGAAGAGTTACAGGTGTCTCGACAGCCATTATGATAGAAGGCGTTGACATTGCTGGTTGAGGAGCAGAAGGTGCACCAAAGACCACTGGAAAGGTCTCAGTGGAGCAGACCGGTGGTGTTGGAGACGACATACTTGGAGATGGTGTAGCCTCGTTTGCGGCGGCTGCAATGACAACTTCCGTTCTCTCATCACTCCCTAATTCGTCAATGGGTGGAATTGATGAGGGAGCTGTGCATGAAGCCGGCGTAAAATAGTCAGCATCTAATTCGTTTGCAGACCCACCCACTGAGCCAGTAGCGCCCGAATAGTCCACCCTGTCATCAGACTCCACCTGGGTAGTTGAGTGCATTGGCGAGAGGAGCTGACCACCTACATTTCAGGAGATAAGGAAAGTGGTGTTACAAGAAAATAATAGACAAAAGACAGAATATTAAGAGCCATACCTGGGGATACAAGTCCGGTTGTCGGACTTGAAGGGGGAGCTATCGTCGTTTCCAACAGCGTACCCGTCTCGCTACCCAGCGGTTGCGCCACAGGACGTACAACGGGTTCTACAGTGGGAGGAGCCGGAACCTCGGGAACACTAAGAGCTCCAATAGGTCCACTCTCCCCTGCCGACGCTGGAGGTAGAGCTGAAGCTAGCAGGTCCGAAGCAAGCTTGATAGCCACTTCTTGGGGGGCTATTAAAGTTCCTGGAGCCAACTTCTGCTTCTTGGCAGGCTTTTTCATTAAGGTACCGGGGCGTTTGAGAGTCAGGCTCCGGGGACGAATGACGACAGGTCGCCAACATCAGGGTTGTCATCATCATTATTGTCATCATCAGCGCCAGACTCGCTGACGTCTGACGGTTCGGCCGCTGCGCCAAGGAATTCCTCTATTCCTTTTATCCTTACTCTTGAAGCACTCTGGCGGCTAATGTAGAAAGCCTCAATCTCCTTGCAACAGTTTCGGTTGATGGAGAAGTGAGGCACGTCAGCATTTGCAACGCTATACCATGTGCAAAAACTGAGAGTCGTGGCCAGTTCTGACGACTTCTGTGGAAGAGCAAATTCGGCTCCGGTCCCGCCAGCTACGAAATGAAACCAGCTGCGGGCACCCTCGTACAAATTCCCCTCATAGGCAAAACTCCTGCTTGGATTACCCACATAGAGTTTGGAATATCCAAATTGGTGAGCAAAGTGACTCGGGATGTACGGTTCGATAAGACATTTGTTGTCTTGACAATACACCAGATGCCCGGGCCGGATATTGAGAAACCACCAGAACGCTCCTGAGGATAAGGTAGTAAAATTGTTTGCTCCTGCAATATCCTTCAATTTCAATCCGTATCCTCCACCAGAAAAGTCGGAGAAGCATCTGAAAATTTCATAGTTCTGGTGTTGCTGGAGAGTCTTACGGATTTGGGACATATAGTATTGCTTCCATGAGGAACGCTCATATAGCTCCACAAGGTAACACTTGTCACCTGAGCGGTGTGAAGCAGCACTCATCAGAGAAGGGTAGTGCATTATGAGCCATGCCATCAGATAAGTGTAAGGAAGCTCCACCCTAGGGTTCGGAGTCTTCACTTGAGCGATCTCTTTCGACTTGCCTTTCTCTTTTCCTTTGCCCTTATCGGCAAGGATGAAGTCATTGCAGAGTGTTCGCAATCCATGCTGTAGATTGCACACCATGGCGGGAAGAAGTCCGAAAGGTCGGCCGTATGTGAGGAGGACTGCTGGATATACCACAGTCATTGCAATTGCTTCTTTTGGCAGCGACGGCACGACACATCTCTTCAGCCACAGTATCAAGAATCTAGCAATAAGGCCTCTGTTGGACACTGGGGACTGAGCCTGATAGTGGTAACTCTTGAAAGAGATACCAGGACCAAATCCACCTTCATTGGAATCAGTGGTAAAACGATAGCCGGGTCTTGGCAATGCGGCGCTCAATCTCCGTGATGTAGACAGGAGTGTGGCCATGGACAGTCGTTGAACTATCCTTAGAATTCAAATTGGCGAAGAGGTAATCAGCCCATTTCTTGTGGCCGATACCTTGATTACACACACCTGTTAAGTCAGCACAGATGCGGTAGTGGCACATCATCTCCCAGTATATGGCATAGATGCGCTCGTCCTTCGCCAATAGTATGTTCAGCTCCTCGGTAGTGGGGATGTACTCCTCGTAGGGGACTTCGCCCATTGAGAGCCCTGAAACTTCAAACATCTCATGGAGAGCAAACCCTAGCTCACCCACTGGTGTAAAAATAGTGCAGGTCTCGGGGTTATACATTTCAAGAAAGCAGAAGAAATGATATGCACTCTGAGAAAACCCGAATTGGACGTTTCTAATGGCCTTGTACAGACCAATCTCCTTCAAAATGGGTTCATGAGAATCCAACATGTACTGAACAAGGCGGGCCCACCACATGTTGCCAGAAGAGTAAACCCAGCCAGGCATCCTAAAGTCGCTAGCAGGGTATTGGCCTTCTTTCGCCAGGAACTCACTTAAGAAAGTTCTGCGCTGATGGGAACTTCTCCTACTGGGAGCTCTTTGCAAAACGGCCTGGAAGCAAACCAGTAATGTATCTGGGAGGGCCATCTTAATAAACCCCTTGTGCACCAAATCTACCTGTTGGGATGCCATCTTGTTCTTGAGTTAGTCCCCACTTTAATTCACGGGGCATCGCCAATCTCTGAAGATAGATCAGGGGATAGCTACGATCCATTCCAGGCAGAAACATTAAAGCTTCGCCAGAGTTATATAGCCACATGCAGTCCTCTTCAGATAGGATCGCGTCTGACTGCCCCATCTGGTCCCCAAAGAGAAATGCGGGCTTCTCTAGTGCTCCTCTGTTCACATCTTCAAAATCTGCATCAGTGATAATCTCACATGCCGTAGTAGGATGATATTTGATCAATTTCTCCCTACGATCTCTCAAATTAGGGTTGTATGCAGCCAGAATCGTGGTGAAGCGAAATTGAGCTGATGGATCAGAACCACCTGCAAAGCCAAAGTAGTGCTTACGGGGAAGAGCTTCCGCCAAGTACCCTACTGCAAGAAGAAAAATCAAAGTTAGAAAAATTTCTATAAAACAGAAAAATTTTCTAAGTATGGAAGCGCGAAGCTAAAAATTAGAACGCGCGAAGCTAAAATCAGCGCCGCGCGAAGCTAAAAATTAGAACACGCGAAGCTAAAATCAGCGCCGCGCGAAGCTAAAAATTAGAACGCGCGAAGCTAAAATCAGCGCCGCGCGAAGCTAAAAATTAGAACGCACAGAAGTCAAAAAGAACCTCGCGTTTCAACGCGACTGCTACTTAAAAGAGCCTCGCGTTTCAACGCGACTGCTACTTAAAATAGCCCCGCGCTTCAAAACGCGAGGATGACGCGATAACTTCGCATGAGAAGAAAGCCAGAGGCTTTTCTTCTTCCCCAAGCCTTGCGGCCGGAGTACGGCGATCTCGCCGATGAAAGAGATGATTGATCAGTTAAAATCAAGCCAAACCACTCTAAAAACGTTCTAAGGAGTCTCGATAGAAAGATTCTTACCCCCAATAGGCGAAACGTGGGCTGGCACGTCGCTGCCATGGCCGCTGCCACCACTACTTGCGCCAGTCGCCGATGATGGAGCTGCACGAGAAGTAGCACGAGTTTTGAGTGCCATTGCTAGAAACTTGAGGAAAATCGACGAGAAATGGGAAGAAAGTCGGTTGGAGAAAGCTCGGGTCGCCTGAACTCTGATCTCCTGAATCTCTAGGGTTTCTGGAAAATTCTCAAGTGAAGTGAGAAGAAAAGAAATGGAGATTTCATTTAAATAAAGAAAACCGCCTCTTGGAGTTCAGTGCGAAACTCGGAGAAAATGACTGATCAGTTACTCTCCAGAAACGCGGAGCTATTAGCCTCGCGTGACGATGGAAAATGCGAAATTGTTAACTCTGCGCAACTCCGCGAAACGCGAGGATGACTTGGTATTCTAGCCTCGCGTTCTCAGGAAGAACTCGAATTTTTGGCTAAGGATCTAAGTTACGCAAATGAGCCTTACATTATTTTATCAAAATTATAAACCACCTATTTGTTGAGCAAGCAAGATTCTTGAAGCCGACAAATAGAGAGGAAAATAATTTGCCTTTATTTATAAAAGAAGAGATTACAAAGAGGGAGTTATAGCTCTCCTAAAAGCTTCTACATATTCATCGACTCATCAATAACCTAACGACGAGATTCCTCCGCGAGGTGTTGAAGCTTAATTCCAGGATTCACATACAAGAGATCTCCTCTACAAATGTCAACTATGATTTTTCATCTGAAATGAAGACAAGTTGAATTTGAAGCGCTGCAAGCCCTTAGATGATCATCTCTATCGCTTTGGAAAGCAACAGAGATTGTTATCTAACAGAAATGATCCTCAAGAAAACTTAATGGGCTGCCGCAGAGTTCTTGTAACTCCTTCAAAAGGAGCCAGAGTTTGAAAACTACAACTATGTTGTAAAGTATATGCTTCTGGCTTTCTTAGAGTTACTTTTGCTGATGAAGATCGATAGGCCCACATGTGCTCCTCTTCAAAAAGGGTCTAGTTCACTGCAAAAGAAGAATCAGGAGTTTCACAAAATTTGGAAAGATCTTCTAAGTATAAAAACGCGGAGCTAAGCTAACTTCGCGTGCAGCTGAAATAGCCTCGCGTTTTAAGCGCGAGGATGACACGATAACTTCGCGTAGAAAAAGATTAGAGTTCTTCTCTGACTTCTCCTTCAAGCCTTACGGCCGGAGAACGGCGATCTCGCCGATAAAGTAAACAAATTGGCCAGATTAAACCGAGCCAAAACATCCCAAAAGTTTTGAACAGTTAGGACTCTACTCTTTTGAAGACTCTTTCTATCACGTCCAATACCTTTGAATAGTTTGAGTCACCATCCATAAGACACGTGAGCAGTTACTTTATCTATCAAATTCATCATTTTGTCTGTTATACTCTTAGCCTTAGAATAGATATCCAGAATGCCCTGGACTGCAATTTTATTCATGCTATAGACAATAACTTTTCTAGAAACAAAACTTAACTTTACATTTGAAAGATATTTCAGGCCAATATACTCTTGGTGGTGTAACAATGTTCTGATTATCAATATTTCAAAAGCAACTAGAAGGAACAAGTGCAAAGGCTAAAATTTTGCACTATTCCAACATCAAGAAAAATTTCTTACAAGCAATCTTTGATACTTCGAAAAGGTTCAATAGTATACCCATGAAGATCAAGAAAATTTATGGATCATATTTAATAAGTTAAACAAAGGTAAGGTAGTACACCTCTAACAACAAAATAGCTGGAAGATAGTGATTTTGGTGGTTTGCAAAGTACGAGTTGTCAACAAATTAGTAGGAGTCTTGAAACTCCTAAATAGCAATGATGAACACAATATTGAGTACATCCATAAGAAGAGGAGCTGAAATGAAGTTATAACCTCATCTCAATTGCAAATCTTGAGTCAACATTCAAATTGATGGGACTCAAGTACTCAAGACGCATCGAAAGCTGTCTACACAATTCAATGGTACATCAGTAAAAGCTAAAGATCAAGACTGTGGTGACTTCAGAAGGTGGTTCATAGTACAACATGAAGCAGGACACAATGAAGACTACAAATCCAAAATCAAAAAAGTCCACAGTATTTCGAAATTCATTATGAATCAACGACGAAATTTCAAATACTTTGGAGGGGGTTCTATAGGCAATTAAAAATAAAACCATCCTCTAAAGAATGAGCGCAAGCGTGAGCCGCTCAAGCGCACGCAATCCAGAAGCACAACTAGAGGTGCACGCCAAGGAACATGCCTCTAGGCACCATGAAGCGCACATCGAAGAGCGCACAACTTCCAACCAAGCGCATCCCGTCCTACAAGAGCACACTTTCCAAACAAGCGCACGCCGCCTAGACATGCACAATCCAAAAAGCGTGCCGACAAGCGCTATGCGCGCGGCAGAAGCCCGACGCGTGCCCCTGCAAGGGGTGCTGTGTGTGCCCCAGAAGCACTGTGCATGCGCCCCTACAAGGGGAACTGCAGGCGCGCCTGCAAAGGGGCACTGAGAAAATGCCTGTAAGGGGTGCTAGCGTGCGCCTCCAAGGGGCGTTGCGCACGCGCCCCCATGGGGGTGCTATGCACACCCGCATGGGGGCATCCAGCACACTTCGATTCACGTGTTCTCTGCTTTGTGCTCCCCATTTCACTTCATACTCCACATTCATACTCCACTTACAGGAGCGGTTATCTTCCCAGATCTATAAAATTGCTTTAAACAGAGGAGAGGGAGGTGGAGAAAAAGAGACAAAGGCATACATGAGAAAGCAAGAGAAAGAATAGAGAAGTCTTTAGACGTTCTTCTCCTTCCTCAAGAGCTTGGTGTAAAAAGAGTTTCATGCTTGGATCGTCAATGGAGTACAGCAACAATGCTCCACCGCTGCCTTAGGATCCCATAAATTAAAAAGGGGAATTGAGCAATTTCTTTTTCCTATTTTTGTAACTCGAATTTAATGGTTGTAATTTTCCTTGATTTTGCTGTAATTTCTTTACAAATGGTAATGAAAGAAAGTTCTCTGATTTCAGGCGTACAAGAAATTCTTATTCAACTAAACAAAATTCCTATCTTGCCATCATCCAGAAGATGAAAATGTGCAACTCAAGTAACTCAAAGTTTCACATAGAGCTATCCAGCCTCAATACAGAGTTCAAAATGACACTCGCTTGTCTTAGCTCCCGTGCGAGGCTTGTCATGACTCTCGCATGTCTCAGCTCCCATGCAAGGTAAGTGCACACGCGGTGCCCCTTGCAAGGGCACATGCGCAGTGTTTCTGGGACGTGATCAATGCCCCTTGCAGGGGCGCGCTAGGGTTTTTGGGTGGCGCACGATTATTGGGGACGTGCGCGCTCTTGGGCATGGGATGCGCTTAGTTGGAGGGTGCACGATCTTTGATGTGGGCTTCATGGTGCCTAGCGTCATGTTCCTTGGCATGCGGCTTTAGTTGTGCTTCTGGATTGCACGTGCCTGGGCAGTGCACGCTTTCACTCATCTTTTAGCAAATTGTTTTAATTTTTAATGCCTACAATGTCAGGCACTATGGGGTATGAAATCTCTTGTTTAGACAACCAGAGGGTCGTAAAATCTTGAGACTCCCATGGAACGGGAGTCTCTTCCTACATTAGGGTTGTCACCTTCCTATTAGTTGTCATGTGATAATAATGCCGCCCTAATTTTGGACTAGTTGACCATGATGAGATGAACTTTTCATATTTTTATTGATCAAATTTAATGATTAACATATCCACTCTTGTTAGTATCAAATTGCACCACGACTTTTCTTCAATAGTGAAAGGGTATCCCAAATGGTGTCGTCCTCATTTGTTTACTAGAAAAATCCATTCTTTCCATTCAAAAACTATGTTGACAATCTTCTTTAAAATTACAAGAAGAAGAGAGAAACAAAGGAAAAATTACACAATGATTTCTTCTCTACTCTAAAAATAAAACAAGAGAGAGAGAAGAATCAAGTTATACTCTGCTTATGTTTCATGTTGAGTTCTCCTTTGTGGCGATGAGACTTGACCTTATGTCTCATTGATGATCCACACACATTGATTGTAGGCTTCACTATAGAAGATGGAAGGTGGCAGATGTCCTTAATAAACTTGTGAAGAGTAAACTTGCACAAGGCAAGTAAATATCAAGAACTAAAAGTCTTTAAGGAAGACCCTTTCTCTCTTCAAAGGACTATTTATAAGCCAAGTGAAAATATAACCACTTCCTCTAAAGTAAGATTGAAATTTCTTGTTTAAAGACGAAATTGGGTGTAACCAATTATCCACTTCATGGCTGGAGATAAGATAATAACTACCTCTTTATTTATTAATTGATTTATTAACAATTAATATTTAACTGAAATAGTCAATATGCAAGGTTATAATTAGCCTTGCCTTCTGATTTTTACGTAGGGATATTGTCGGCATAGCGTTTTTGCCGCCATGCAAGATTTCTTGTCAACCTTGCAATGTACCTTATATGAGGCGACTTTCTAACCTAACATTTTGTTCTTCATGAGCTTTTCATTGAGGTATGTTTAGTAGGATTTTTAATCAATTTTTTCCACCATACAACAAATGATGAAGCTACTTACCTAGTCAGGAAACCCTTAGTCTTGTACACGAATAAAGAAGCTTTCTTTATGTCTCTATCTTATGTCTCCTTCAATAAATAAAGTTGTTTATGCTAATATTTTGTTCTTTACTGTAATTGTTGAAACTTTTTGCAAAATGCCCATCATTGGTAAAATGCCCATTTTGGCAAAGAGAAGTTGCCCATTGCATTAACACCACTTGGCAAGATGCCCTAAGATTCTTAAACACCGGTAAGATGCTCATTATTGTTGTTATTGGCAAACCCTGATCGATGAAGTGAAGAGTATCATACATTGCATATTTATAATCCTTAAATTGTCTATTTTTATATACAAATAACGCTAATCGGGTATTTTTAGTGTGTTTTTTAGGTGAAACATATTCCTACAAGGAGATGGTATAAACTCAAGATGGATTAGGAAACCAACTCTAAGAAAAGCTAAAAGAGAATAAAGTTATAAGAACAGGAAGTTACAGAGAACCAAAGTGCAATACAGTCATGCAAATCAAAGGAACTAGGCCAGAGCTTCATATAGAAGAAAGTTGAAGCACATCATTCACTGGTTTGCTGTTAATTGGCAACAATAGCTACCAATTGGCAGCAAAGGGGGCCCATAAGTGCTAAACTTTTTATAAGGTCTTTGATTTAATTTTGTAGTTATAATTTGAATAGGATTTGGTATTTTGAGGCCTATATATTGGCATATCCTTATAAATTAGGGTTTCATATAATTTAGGATACACTTTTGAT
Source organism: Dracaena cambodiana (assembly GCA_036321105.1). Lineage (NCBI taxonomy): Eukaryota > Viridiplantae > Streptophyta > Magnoliopsida > Asparagales > Asparagaceae > Dracaena > Dracaena cambodiana. Next base: position 23,549,643 of record JAYEPQ010000014.1, on the reverse strand, counting down.
TGAATAAATATTAGGGTTTTGCCGAAGGGGTGACAACCAAAATACCGAGCTTCAGTGGTGATTCCATTGTTGTTTATTACTTTCTAATGAGTAGAAATTTTTTATTTTAATTTTAGATAAATTTAATTGCTTTCTAGTATAATTCTTTCAAAGCCTTCATAGAAAAATAGGATTTTTAAGAACTTCTAACAACAACAACAACAAAGCCTTTTATCCCAAGTATTTGGGGTAGGCTATATGAACCAAAAAGAATCACGCCGGATCGATCACTTTGATATTTCTTCTCCATTTATTTCTATCAAGTAATATCTCCTTATTTAAACCTCTAGACTCCATATCTTTGTGTATCACCTCCATCCATATTTTCTTCGGTCTTCCCTTCGTTCTTTTAACTTGTCCTACATTGATAAACTCCCCTTTTCGAACTGGTGCACTTGTAGGCTTACGTTGCACATGACCAAACCATCGTAAGCGATTTTCTCGCATCTTCTCATCGATGAGAGCTACACCTAGTTTAGCACGAATACCTTCATTTCTCACTCTATCTCTCCTAGTGTTGCCGCACATCCAACGGAGCATGCGCATCTCTGCTACACTTATCTTTTGTGAATGACGTTTCTTTATGGCCCAACATTCCGTGCCATATAATAAAGTTGGCCTAATAGCAGTCCTATAAAATTTTCCTTTCAATCTTAATGAAATATTACGGTCACATAAAACTCCCGTTGCCCTCCTCCATTTCAACCAGCCAGCTTGTATCATATGGTTAACATCATTATCGATCTCTCCATCATTCTGAATAATAGAACCCAAATATCTAAACTGATTGCTCGTTTGTATCTCTTGCCTATATAGATTTACAACATTATAGTGTATGGTCCGTCGTTTACTAAATTTACACTCCATATACTCTGTTTTAGACCTACTCAATCTAAAACCTCTAGATTCTAATGTATACCTCCATAACTCTAACTTAGCATTTACCCCTTCTCTTGTCTCATCAACTAAGACAATATCATCAGCAAATAGTATACACCAAGGTATCTCATCCTGAATGGTTTTAGTAAGCTCATCCATCACTATAGCAAATAAGAATGGGCTCAATGCAGATCCTTGATGTAATCCAATTGTGATAGAAAAATCACTAGTCAAACCACCACATGTTCTGACATTGGCTACTACTCCATCATACATGTCCTTAATTATGTCGATATACTTGATAGGAACTCTTTTCTTCATCAGTGTCCACCAAAGTATCTCTCGTGGAACTTTATCATAGGCTTTCTCTAAGTCAATAAATACCATATGCAAATCTCTATTTCTCTCTCGGAATCGCTCTATAAGTTGACGAAGTAAATGAATAGATTCTGTCGTCGATCGCCCCGACATAAATCCAAATTGGTTCTCCGATATTTTAACAGTTTGTCGCAATCTATGTTCAATTACCCTTTCCCAAAGCTTCATAGTGTGACACATGAGTTTTATTCCCCGATAGTTAGAACAACTCTAAATGTCGCCCTTATTCTTATACAGAGGTACTAGGGTACTCTTTCTCCATTCATTTGGTATTTTTTTAGTTTGTCAAATCTTGTTAAAAAGATCTGTTAGCCACCTCACACCAATCTCTCCTAAATATCTCCATACCTCTATAGGAATCTCATCTGGACCAACAGATTTTCTTGATTTCATTCTCTTCAAAACCTCTTTTACTTCAGACTCTTTGATTCTGCGTATAAAACTACGATTCATATCCTCACATTGAATAGTAAGATCTCCCAAATCTTGAGTAAAACTACCATTATATAATTTATCAAAATAATTTTTCCATCTTTCTTTAATCTCTTCGTCTTGAACTAGAACCGTCTGATCCTCATCTTTAATACACTTTACAGTACATAAGTCTTTAGACTTTCTCTCTCTTATTCGAGCAATTCTATATATATCCTTTTCTGCCTCTTTATTTCTAGCTTCTCGTATACTTGTTTATATAATTTAGTTTTTGCATCCCGAACAGCTTTCTTAGCCTCCTTCTTTGCTAGTTTATACTTCTCAAAAATTATTCCATTATTATTATTATTATTATTATTCAGATCTCTATAAAGGTCTCGCTTGATTTTAATAGCATTTTTTATCTCTTCATTCCACCATGATGTATCCTTACATGGTGGAACACCGCCCATCAACTCACCGAATATATATTTAGCTATCCTTTTAATGAAGCTAGCCATTTTGTTCCATGTTATATTAGGATCATCATGGTCCCTCCAATCTACTTCTTGTACTACTCTATCTACAAAAACTTTTTGATTGCCTTCTAATCGCCACCACTTAATCTTAGGATCTAATTTACACTTAATTTTTCTAAGTTTCTGTCTAATCTGAATATCTAAAACTAAGAGTCTATGTTGGCTAACTACATTCTCACCTAGCACTACCTTACAATCGATACAACTAGCTCTATCTACCCTCTTAGTTAAAAAGAAATCTATTTTGCTTGCATTCGATCCACTTTTAAAAGTAACTAAGTGAGAAACTCTCTTTTTAAACCAAGTATTCGCTAAAATTAAATCATAAGACAAAGCAAAATCTAGAATTGAGTTACCTGCTTCATTTCTTTCTCCAAAACCAAATCCTCCATGTACACTATCAAACCCATTACGACTAGTTCCTACATGTCCATTGAGATCACCACCAATAAATAATTTTTCTCTAGTAGGTATTTCTTGTACTATCTCATCTAGATCCTCCCAAAATTAATATTTACTGGTTTCATCAAGTCCTACTTGTGGTGCATGGGCACTAATGACATTAAAAATCTCTCCATCTAAAATAAGTTTAACTAATAAAATTCTATCACCCTTCCTCCTAACCTCCACTACATCCCCAAGTAATTGCTTATCTATGATCACACCTACCCTATTACGGTTTCTATCTCTACCCGTATACCAAAGTTTATAACCCTAAGGCTCTATGACTTTAGCTTTCTCACCTACCCACTTAGTCTCTTGCACGCACAAAATATTAACCCTCCTTCTAATCATAGCATCAACTAACTATGCTAATCTACCTGTAAGCGAACCTATATTCCATGATGCCAACAAAAATTTATGTTTATGAGCTAACTTCTTTACCCTCACCCGCTCATTAAGATGTGGGAACCCTCTTATATTTGACACCATATCCGGGCGCCGACGTGGCGCGTCGCTTCTGGGCGACGACCTAGCAACCCTCACACATTTTTCACTACATCCGGGCTCCGATGTAGCGCGTCGCTCAGTAGGGAACGCCCCAACGAAATTCATATTTTGGCTCATTTCATAGTATGTGACAATGTTTTACGTTGGCTGTCACTGGCCTACCACAACCCTCCTCCTTTATCCTGGCTTGGGACAGGCAGTACATAGCACTGGCGGAGTTATTTTTAAGAACTTCTAATAATAAAAATATGATTTTGATAATTCATAGTATGAGTAACTAATTTTTATTAGCCCTAAAATATAGCTAAAATTAGTTTAATAGATCTAATATGGATTTATCTCATTTTCTTGCTAAAATTAAATAAAGTTGTGATTTTTCTATGAATAAAATAAAGATAAGACTTCGTAAATCATAAATGTTTGATAGATTATGCTTAATTCATATTTTGATAGTCTATACTTAATAAGATTTGGAATTCATAATCTTTGTTTATTTATATAATTATAAACAAGATTTTCTTATAATAAATTGAAGAGAATAAATTTATATATTTAATTTCTTTGATAAGTTATACTTAATTTTGGTTTTTTGATAATCTATGTTTAGATTAAGGTTTGAAGTTTATTTCTTTATATTTGTTTATGGGATTATCTAATAGATATAATTTGCTCTTAAGAAAGATACTAATTTTGATGATTTATTCTTATACGACACTTAATAGGTCATACTGGGGGCTCTTAATTAAAATCGAATTAAAAAGATCACTTCTTTAAGATATTACTTAATTGTGCATGATTAAGAAGTTAGGAAGAAAGAAAAAATTCATTGTTAGGATATTATTCTAATGGATTCAAAATCCTAAGCTAAATTTAGGAACTTAAGACTAATCCATTCAATCTAAACTCTCATAGTTAACTTGATAGAACTAAAGAATTAGTAAGAACGCAAAACAGCTTAGATTCTCGTGGGAGCAACCTGTAAAGCACGACAACCGATACTGCATGCTTGTAGTAAATTATTCACATCGAGTTTTTAGTGTCATTACCGAGGATCGATAGTGTTTTCTTGCTTTTTTAATATTTTACGGGTTAATAGTATGTATTGAGTGTGCAAGGACCTGGAGGTTCAGATATAGGAAGCAAAAAGGACGAAAGAAGCCTTAGAAGTGCACTACACTACAAAAATCAGGGAGCCAAACTCCTTGGTTTTGTCGCCAAACAGCAGCAATAGTGGCTATTTGCGGCAACTCTGGTTAGTCTTTCCCCCTCTTTTTCTCCCGTTTTGTGTTCTTGGTCTCTAGTTCTATAAAAAATTAAAAAAAAAAAAACATTGGGAATAGTAGGAATATCATGCTTTTATTTGATCATATTTCTTCTACTGTTTTATTTCACCACACCACATTTCTCGCATTAGTTTATGAAACTCACACATCCACTCACGGCCGTTGGTTCATGCCATATTGGACCCGTGATCAATTTGGTCGACTCGTGAGATAAATTTGTTCATGGGAGACAAGATGGACCAACCGATCCCAATCCTTCAGGATCGATGCTATCCACTGCGCACTTCATGACCGTCATGCATAAAGCTCCCACTAGCAGCGGGTAACAACTATGAATTAAAACTGCAGTATATTAGTATACTTCTAAAATTTACTAGATCTGATTCTGCGGATGCCTATCTTTTCATCAGTGAATTTCAAGAAGTATGCGTAATGATTAAATTATAGCATCTATCAGAGAATGTAATTAAGCTTCATTTTATCACGTTTACTCTCAAGGATAGTGCCAAGAAGTGGTTGTATAGTATGCCTACTGATTCAGTCACTACTTGGGATGAATTCGTTACGGTATTCTAAAGAAGTATTATCCTACGCATAAGATGGCCAAAATACGTAATGCTATTAATCAATTCTGTCAAGTGCCAGGAGAACCCTTCTGAAAGTACTTGGAACGGTTCAAGGACCTATTAGCTCAGTGCCCCTATCATGCAATTTAAAAGTGGACGCTATGTCAAATCATCTATAAAGGACTTGATTAAATATCCAAAACTCTTCTTGAGTGCATGTGTCAGGAAGATTTCATGAGAAAGAATGAGGATGAGGCATGAAAATTCCTTGAGGACCTATCGCGGAAAACTATGCAGTGAGAGAGTCCTGCTGAGAAAACCAATGCCTCAATTTCTGCAATAACGATAGGATCCATAGCGTCAACAGCTCTATAACTGTCAAAACTAAGATTGCAGCTCTTATAAGGAAAATTAAGGTGTTGGAGACTCCTAACGCTCCACCAATGGGTCAAATTAATCAAATTCAACTGTGGAACTCCGAGTCATGTTATGGAGAAGTGTTCATTATTAATGAATCCATGTGTCTAACACTTGAACAGGCTAATGCCTTGTATTAATGGCCGATAAATAATCCATATGCTCTTACTTACAATCCGAATTGAAGGAACCATCAGGGACAATATCAGGGAGCGTCCAACCCTAACATGCAGCCTCGGCCTAATGGTCAGTATTTTAAACCTAATATGGGTGCATATCAACACCCAAATGCTACGAATCAAGAAAACAATCAGAATAGACCACCTGTATATAATCAATCATAACACAACAAGGGTCTAACAATGATTATGATAGACGGCTAATGACACTTGAAAGGAATGTGAAGAATATTTCCAGGACAATGTCTAATTTAGACATGCAAATGCAAAATTTAGTGAAAGTGCCTACTGACTTTATATAACAGACAGACCAACAACTTCTTGTAAGTTCCCAATCGATCAAAAATATAGAGCATCAGGTTGGACAGTTAGCCACACAGCTGAGTGAGAATGACCCTAATTCTAGCTCATCTCATGTTCACCAATGCAATGCTATTCACATGCTCAAATCTGGCAAGCAAGTGAAGAATAATGTAGCCATGCCCTTGGATCTCACTCCAACTATTCCGCAGGTTATACCATCTTTTCCACCTCTTTCTCTACATCCATCTCCATCACCTCCATTGTCATCACATGCTCATTTGGAAGAACCTGTTCCTAAGCTAAAAGCACTATATCCTAATAGGCTTAGAAAGCCTTCACCGCAAGTATAGAAGACTGTTGAAATATTTTAGTGGTGAAGATTAATAATTTACTCTTTGATATTATACAATAGGTTCCCACTTATGCCAAGTTTCTCAATAATTTGTGTACTAAGAAACGAGTAAGAAACATTCCCGAGAAAGTTTATCTTGCCGCGAATATATCGCAAATCCTCTCTAACTTCTTGCATTTCAAATACAAACATCCAGTTTCCTGCACAATCTGATGCACCATTATGAATACTACATTTGACAGAGCATTGCTTGATTTAGGGACCAGTATCAATTTGCTTCCTTGCACTGTTTATTAGAAATTGGGGTTATGAAAGTTTCAACCTAGCAAAGTTACATAACAGCTAGCTGATCATTCAATCAAAAGACCACTTGATATGCTTGAAGATGTGCTCATTAAGATCGACGAGTTTATCTTTCCTACTTCATTATCTTTGAAACTAAACTGATTTCCAATCCACATAATCAAATTCCCGTTATTTTAGACAGACCATTCCTTACAACTTCAAATATATTAATTAATTGTACAAGTGGCCTCAGAAAGCTATCATTTGGGAATATGACTATAGCATTGAATATATTCAATATGGATAAGCACACAATGAGCTCCTCATTGAGATAAACATGGTTCACAGTTTATACTCTCGTTCTACCTCCGGCGGTAAAAATAAACCCTCATTTGAGCAAATTTTCATATAAGAGCTCAAGCAATTAGATGAATTGGCACATATTAATTCTACATATGAGGATATTTTTACTAATGTGCAACTTTCTAATGAGCAAACTTTTAAGGATTTGTTTATAAAGGAGCTCGCATTATTTTGTGAGCTAGAAGGGTTGCCATACTTCACATTTTATGACTTGCTTGATCATGATGCACTTTTTCCACCTCACGATATTTCTACATGTGTGCTTATTACTAATGATGATTGAAGGGTTTATATTGAAGATTTATTTAACCCAATTATTAATACTTGCATGAGGAAAAAAAAGCATGGGCTGCATAAGAAACAAAAAGGTAATTTAGTGATTTATAGGAGAATGATGAGACACAACAATGCATCCACTTTACATTTAAAACGCACACATTATGAAAGTGAGAATCGATTGAGAGATTGTAACTGCTTTTCATGCATTAATAGGGTGACAATATTGAGATTGTCATCTTTCATGACTCTCATTAGTTAAATAGTTTTCATCTTTATTTTGCCACCTTTTGCTCGTGTTCAGGTGTGGGGGTATGTTAGGAGATTTTTGTGTTTTTTAGGAATTTTAAAGTTTTTTCTGGGATTTTAATTTTGTTTTTAGATTTTTAGATTTTTTTATTTTACACTTTGGGTAGTTTTTATGGTATAAAAAAGGAAAAAATTGAAAATAAAAAGTAAAAAATATATATTTCCTACAAAATGTCAACCTAATTACAAATAAAAAAATAAATTTAGATTTGTAATTTGATAGGAGAGTAAATAAGATAATATACTTAGAATTTTATGAAAAAAATTAAAATCTTAAAAATAAACACCGCTAATAGTACTTATGAGGTAAATATACATTTATTTTTCACTTCACAATAATTTATTACGTTAAGGACAAAAATAATAACAACTGAGTAGTCTTTTATATCTAAATAAGAAAAAAAAAGAATAAAGAAGTGAGTCTGGTACTTAAGACAATGATCCTTTATAAATAAATAAACTTCTTAAGAACTGCTAAGTAGTCGAGTATTTGCACCTAAATAAGCATGAATATTTACATGAATGGTATTTTTAAGAGATAGAGTATGATCCGAGTAATTGGGTATTTGTGCCTAAGTAAACGCGAATATTTGCATAAAATGTGAAATATTCACAAAAAAAAACGAAAAAGTAAAAAAAAAGTGAAAACAAATTTGTTTAGAGAGAAAAAATGAATCATGAGTTAGAGTTAGAATCCAAAACCAAAGTAGACTATGCATGTGCATGTAGATATATAGGCGCTAATGAATTATTTATTAGTGGTATTGAAAGATATGATTTGAATTTTTTATTAAAATGATAATTATATTTGATATGACATTTCACATGAAAATTAATAATCTAAATGCGCTCTTGAGTTCGTATATTAGTGAGATTAATTGTAGAAAATATCAAAAAAGTCTTTCTTTTGTATAAAATTTTAATTTTTCTTGATTTTTGTTTTCCTTATTTTTCTTTTCTTTATTTTTTATCTACTTCATGAATTTTGTAGGTATATCACTGGAAACCCTCACGAGACACAACTCGTCCACAAGGATAACCTAAGGGTTTAACGGTTTGTTGAATATGCTAAGTACAACCGTGATTCCTGCGAAAGTGAGCTAGGATTTTTCTTTTTAGGTTTAGGTTTTGCTCGAGGAGTATCATGCATTGCATATTTATAACCTTCATATTATTTATTTTTATATATAAATAATACTACTCAGGTACTTTTAGTATGTAATTCAGGTGAAATATATTCTTACAAGGAGATGACATAAACTTGGATTAGAAAACCAAGTCAAAGAAAGGCTAAAAGAGAATAAAGCTATAAGAATATGAAGTAACAGAGAACCAAAGTACAATACAGTTATGCAAATCAAAAGAACAAGGGTAGAGCTTCATACAAAAGAAAGTTGAAGCCCATCATTCACTGGTTTGCTACAATTGGTGACAACAAGGGGCCCACAAGTGCTGAAATTTTTACAGGGTCTTTGATGTAATTATATACTTATTCAGTTGTAATATGATTAGGGTTTGGTATTCTAAGGTCTATATATTGGCCGATCCTTATAAATTAGGGTTTTATGTAATTTAGGATGAATTTTTTATTAAATAAGTATTAGGGTTTATCCGAAGGGATGACAGCTATAATACTGTGCTTCACAGGTGATCTCATTGCTGTTTATTGCTTTCTAGTAAGTAGAAATCTTTTATTTGCTTTTTAGAGGCATATAATTGCTTTCTAGTGTAGATCATTCACATATTTTATAGAAAAATAGGATTTTCAATGTTTTCTAATAATAAAAATATGATTTTGATAATTCGTAGCATGTGTAACTAATTTGCATTAGCCCTAAAATGTAGATGAAATTAATTTAATAGATCTAACAAGGATTTATCTCATTTTCTTCCTAAAATGAAATAAAGTTGTGATTTTTATATGAATAAAATAAAAATAAGATTTTGTAAATTATAAATTTTTAATAGATTATGCTTAATTCATATTTTGATAGTCTATATTTAGATGAGATTTGGAATTCATAATCTTTGTTTATTAATAGAATTATTAACAAGATTTTTTTATAAATAAATTGAAGAGAATAAACTTGTATATTTAATTTCTTTAATAAGTTATACTTAACTTTTGTCTTTTGATAACAACAGCTTAGATTAGGGTTTAAAGTTTATTTCTTTATTTTTTTTTTTGTTTATGAGATTATCGATTAGATATAATTTGTTTTTAAAAAGGATATTATCATTGATGATCTATACTTGCACAACAATTAATAGGTGATACTTAGGGGCTCTTAATTAAAATTGAATAAAAAAGATCACATTTTAATATGTTATATGATTATGCATTACTAAAAAGTTAGGAAGAAAGAGATAATGCATTGTTAGGCTATTATTCTAATAGATTTGAAGTCTTAGCCTAACTATATGAATTTAAAACTAATCCATTCAATTTAGACTCTCATAATTAATTTGATAGAACTAAAGAATTAAGAAAATGCAAAACACCTTAGATCCTCATAGGAACGACCTGTAAAGCGCTACAGCTGACACTGTATATTTGCAGTAGATAATTCACATCATGAAGCATGTACAAAACTTTTACAAATAAATACATGCCAGTTAGCGCTTTAGTTAGATTCCAAGCACTTACATTTTTCCTAGTGATAACTATCTTGCCCTCATGTTTTACGAGCACCTAGCAATGAGCCTGCATTCTCAACACTTGTAAGCATAAAAGCAATTATCAACGCTCGACCTTCTGAACCCGAATCCAGTTTGTGCTTTTCCAGTCAAGTACTAGGGGATATTGTTAGCTGACTCAGATGAAAAGAAGAAAGAGTTTGAAACCCTTTCCTACGGAGACAAGCCATTATAGAAATGAAAAGGTACAATGGTCCAGTATAAATCAAGAATACTTAGTATGTAAAGCCAAAAGATAAATTCATTGATAAAAAGGAAAAGGAGACTTTTTGGTCTTGAACCAGAAAGCAAGAAAAGAAGGGAATACATGATTTATAAGAAAAATATGCCCCTTCACATCCTTGGACTAAAGCAGACTTGTCAACTTTCATAGAGTCCACTTCCTCAGCCTCGCCATCCTTGATGTGAATAATCTAACTGTAAGCACACAGTGTAGTTTGTAGTATTTTACAGGTCGTTCTCACAATGATCTCTAATGTTTTTTTATCGTACTATTCATATTATCTTAGTGAGCTAACTAATAAATTCTAGATTGATTTTAATCTATTCTAATTAGTCTAGGATATAGATTCAACTTGTTCATAACTAAATATTATTTATTTTATCTTCATCCTTTCATACAAAAATAATATTTTAGTTTAATTTTTTATTTAAGTATCTTAAGCACGAGCTATCAAGTTGTGTACAAGCATAACCCATCAAAAATATTACTTTTCATAAAAACAAAATAAATTATTAGATAAATCTATGAAGCAAATAAAAACTAATAATCTCAAATCCTAACTAAGTATATGCTATCAAAATATTTAAATTAAGTATAACATATCAAAGTATTAATCTACGAGTTCTTCTATTTTCATCGTTTCATAGAAAAATCATGTCTTTTTATTTTTATTTTATAAAGAAGACAAATAAATTAATATATAATTGATTCCTAGTTTTTTCTACATCCTAAAACTAAACTAATTAGTTACACATACTTCTTATTAACAAGATCCTATTTTTATTTATGAAAGCAATAAAAATTCTATTTTCCTAGAAAAAAAAAATAGAAATCTATACTAGAAAGTAATAGAATCTACACTAGAAAGCGATTAAACTATATTAGAAAGCAATTAAACTAAACTAGAAAGCAAATAAAAATTTAATACATACCAGAAAGTGATGAACAGTGAAGGATCACCTCCAGAGCTAAGGTATTGTAGTCGTCGCCTCTTCGGTTAATCCCAGAATTTTATTAATTTCAAAATTGCATAAGAAAAACTCTTTTACAAGGATGTGGTCAATATATAGGTTTTGGACTACCAAACTCTAATCCTGTTACAGCTGAATAATACAAGGTTACAACAAAACCCACAGAAAAATTCCAATTATAGATTCAAAAGTCTTGCCGCCAAATTGCAACATTAACCGCCAAATAGTGAAGCTTTCATTTTGCTAGCAGAATCCTAATCAGTATATGACTCAGCAGAAGAAAATTTAGGACATGTAGGGCCCAAAGTTCAGCCAAATGTTGCTAAATAGCAGCACTATTTGGAGTTTTGTCCTGAAATTTGTAACACAGAGTCATCTACTATTCTCTTTTTTTTACATAACTGGATTCAACTTTGGTGACTTCTAACTTTGTGTTCTTATAGTTTTCTTCTGTTTAGCTATTTTGGATTCGGTTTCCTAATCCGTTTTTGACTTCATGTCATATCCTTGTAGGAATAGATTTAAACTAAAAAGCATACTAAAAATACCTTACTAGCATTATTTATATACAAAAATAGATAATTTGAGAGTTATAAATATACAGTATATGGCACTCATCACACCCCCACACCTATCTTTCGCTAGTCCTCGGGCAAAACCTGGACCTAAAAATAAAAAGAAAAATCCTAACTCACTTTAAAAAAAAATGCAGTTACACTAAGCACATGCAACAAGCCGTTAAACCCCTAAATTACCGTAGTGGATGGTTGCATCTTGTGAGGATTTGCAGTGAATATACCCACAAAATTTACGAAGAAGGGAGATTAAGGAATAAAGAAAATAAAAATAAGGATAATTAAAAATCAAGAAAAAATTATGCAAAAGAAAGAAAAAAACTTTTTGATATTTTCTACAATTAATCTCACTAATATATTAACTCAAGAACGCATTTAAATTACCAATTGTTCAGTCAAGTATTATATCAAATCCTATTTTTCAATACCTACTAATAAACAATTCTTTGATTTTTATACATCTACGTGCATGTGTGATAATTTATTTCATTTATAGACTCAAAAACTAACTCATGATTCATCATTTCTCTCTAAACAATTTTTCTTTTTCATTTTTCTTTTCTTTTGCTTTTTTTGGTGAATATTTCACCTTTCATGTGGATATTCATGGTTACTTAGGCTCAAATATCTGATTACTCTGATCATATTCTATCTCTTAAAAATACTGTTCGTGTGAACATTCACGCTTACTTAGGTGTAAATACCCAACTATTTAGTAATTCTTAAAAAATTTATTTATTTATAAAAAATTATTGCCTTGAGTACCAGGCTCACCTATTTATTCTTTTTTAATATATTACTTTTCTTATTTAGAGAGAAAAGACTACTAAATTGTTATTATTAACCTAATAAACTATTATAAAGTGAAAAATAGATATAAATTACCCCAAAATTTACTATTAGCGGTATTTATTTTTTGAATTTTAATGTTTTTCATAAAATTCTAAGTGTATTATCTAATCTACTTTCATATCAAATTTCAAATCTAAATTTACTCTTAATTTGTAATCAACTCGATTTATCGTAGAAAATATTTTTCAGAAAAAATAAATTTTTTTAATACCCTAACAACTACACAAAGTGAAAAATAAAGAAACCCAAAAAACCTAAAAACTAAAAAAATAAGAAAATAAAAATCTAAAGAAAACTAAAATTAAAAATAAAAAATCCTAGAAAAATACAAAAATCTTCTATTCCACTCCCTAACACCTAAATATATGCCCTCATACAGGAACCAAGGATGAAAAAATAAAAATAAAATATATTTTATAAATAATATACAACTAATGAGAGTCGTAAAAGATCACAATCTCGATATGAAAGATCACAATCTCAATATGGTCACCCTATTAATGTACAAAAAATGGTTACGATCTCTCGATCGCTTCCAACTCTCATAGTGTGTGCGTTTCAAACGTGAAGTGGGTGCATAATTGTGTTTCATTATCCTTGAACAAGTCATGAACTTACCTGTCTGTATTTTATGCTGTCCTCATTTTTTTTTCCATATGCAAGTAGTAATGATCGGGTTAAATAAACTTCTAATGTCAACCTGCAAATCATCTTTTGTAATAAGTACACATGTATAAACATCATGAGATATGAAGAGTGCACCATAATCAAGTGAGTCATGGTCTGTGAAGTGTGGTTGCCCTTCTAACCATGAAGTAATGTAAGCTCTTCTGCAAACAAATCCTCAAAAGTTTGCTCATTAGCGAATTGCACACTCGTAAAGTATCATCATACATAAAGTCGGTGTATACCAATTCGTCTAATAACATGGGCACGTCTTTAAAAATTTGCTCAAATATGTGTTCACCATTAGCGCAAGAGGTAGAATGAGAGTGCAAACTATGAATCATATTCAGCTCAACGAGAGAACTCATTATGTGCTCATCCATATTGAATATATTTAATGTCACAGTCATATTTCCAAATGATAGCTTCATAAGGCCACTCATACAATCGATTAATGAATTTAAAGTTGAAAAGAATGGTCTACCTAAGATAATGAAAATTTAATTATATGGATTGGAGATAGACTCTCTTTCTAAGACAATAAAGTCTACAAAAAAAATAAACTCGCCAATTTTGATGAGCACATCTCAATAATACCAAGTGATCTTTTGATTGAACAATCGGCTAACTGTAATGTACTTTTGATAGGTTGAAACTTTTCTAACCCCACTTGCTGATAAACAGTGTAAAGAAGTAAGTTGACACTTACTTCTAGATCAAGCAATGCCCTACCAAATATAGCATTCCTAATGATGCATGAGATTGTAGAGGAAGCTGAATCTTTGCATTTGATAAGTATGGAGTTAGAGAGGATTTGAGATATATTTGCATCAAGAAAAACTTTCTTAAGAACGTTTCTTTCTTGTTTCTTAGTTCACAAACCCTTGAGAAATGTAGCATAAATAGAAATCTATTGTATAATATATAAATATCAAGTAGTGGAATATTAACCTTCACTTGCTGAAATATTTCGAGAATCTTCTCTACTTGTGAAGAAGACTTCCTAAACTGATTGGAATATGGTACTTTCGGTTTAGGAACATGTTCATCCGAATGAGTCTGTGATGACAATAGAGATGATGGAGATGGATGTAGAGAAAGAGAGAGAAGAGATGGTGTAATCTACGAGATAGTAGGAGTGGGATCAGGGGGCATGGCTAATTATTGTCCACTTACTTGCCAGATCTGAGCATGTGAATGGCATTGCATTGGTGAATATGGGATGGAATAGACTGAGATGAGTTGGAGTTGAGATTCATTATTGGTTAGCTTGAAAAAATACCTAGCCCCCACTTACTCAGCTGTGTAGCTAACTGTCCAACTTACTGCTCTATATTCTTGATCGACTGAGAATTTGCAAGAAGTTATTTATCGATCCATTGTATAAAATCAGTAGACACTTTCATTAGATTTTGCATTAGCGTGTCTAAATTAGACGTTGTCTTGAAAAGATTCTCCACATTCCTCTCAAATGTCGTTAGCGTCTATCATAATCATTGTTGGACCCTTGCGGTGGGTAGAAAGAATTGGCTATAGGAGGTCTAACTTAATTGTTCCTAATATTTGTGGCATTTGAGTGTTGGTAGATACCCACATTAGATCTTGGTAACTGACCATTGGATGGAGGCTGCATGCTAGAGTTAGGAGCCCCTTAATATTGCCCCTGACCCCATGAAAGATTTGATTACTTCATCCAATCCAGATTGTATGTAGAAACATATGAATTATTCATGGGTCGTTAATATAGCCATTAGCCTACTGAAGTGCTGAACCCATGAGATTCATCGATAATGGACACTCCTTCATAATGTGATTTAGAGTTCTGCAATTGAAACATGTGGAAACTTGTAATTGATTGACTTGACCCACCTATGGAGCACTAGGATTCTCCAACGCCTCGATTCTCCTAGCAAGGGCTGCAAGCATAGCTTCGACAACTAATAAAACTGTCGACGCTATAGAGTCCACCCTTATTCACAGAAGTTGATATATTGGGCTTCTCAACAGGACTATCCCATTATATAGTTTTCCATGATAGGTCCTCTAGGAATTCCCACTCTTCATCCTCGCTCTTTCTTAAGAACTCTCTCTAACACATGGAATCAAGAAGAGTTTTGGATGTGTAATCGAGTCCTTCGTATAAGATTTGACACAACCACAACCGCCACTTTTCAATTGTATGGCGAGAGAAATGAGCTAGTAAGTTGTTGAACTGTTCTAAGTACTTCCAGAAGGGCTCTTCCGGTACTTGATGGAATTGATTAATAGCATTTTGTATTTTGACTATCTTGTGAGTGGGATAGTATTTCTTAAGAAATATCATAACGAATTATCCTAAGTAGTGATTGAATCATTAGGTATACTGTTCTTGGCATTATCCTTGAGAGCGAACGAGATGAAACAGAGCTTGTGTCCTCCAATAAATATTACATTTTGATCATTACACATACTTTCTGAAATTTACTTATAAAAAGATAGACATCCCCAGAATTAGATCCAGCGAATTTCGGAAGCATGCTAACGTATTGTGATTTTAATTCGTAGTTATTACCTGCTGCTTGTGGGAGCTTTATGCATGATCGCATTAAAGTGCGTAACGGGTAATACCGATCGTAAAGGATTGGAATCGGCTGGTCCATCTTATCTCCCATGAATAAATTAATCTCACTAGTCGACTAAATTGATCACATGTCCAATATAGCATGAACCAACGGACATGTGTAAGCATGAGTTTCCTAGACTAATGCAAGGAGTGTAGTGTGGCAAGATGAAGCGGTAGAAGAAATATGATCAAATAAAAATGTAATGTTCCTAGTTCCTACTACTCCTACTATTTTTATTTTTATTTTAAATTTTTTTATAGAGCCAGAGACCAAAAACACTAAAGAATAGAAAACAAGGGAGAGAATCTCACCATAGCTACCGCCAAATGGTTGTTCTAGCCACCAAATAGCGACAAAACTAGGGACTTTGACTCCCTAGTTTCTGTAGTGCACTATTGAGGCTCCTCTAATGCCTTTTTTGCTTCATGTATCTATACTTCTAAGTTCTTACATAGTCAACACAACTGTTAATCTATAACCATTAGAAAAAGTAAGAAAATACTATCGATCCCCCACAAGTGCCAAAAACTTGATGTGAATAATCTAACTACAAGCATACAGTATAGTTGTAGCACTTTACAGGTCTTTCCTATAGGGATCTCCAGTATTTTACGTTCATACTATTTCTATTATCATAACAAGCTAACTAATTAATTCTAGATTGATTTTAGTCTATTCTAATTAGTCTAGGATATAAATTCCATTAGTTCACAATCAAATATTATTTATTTTATCTTCTTCCCTTCATACAAAAATGATCTTTTAGTTTAATTTTTTATTTAAAGTATCTTAAGCATGAGCTATCATGTTGTGAGTAAGCATCACATATCAAAAATATTACTTTTCATAAAAACAAACTAAATCATTACATAAATTGACGAAGCAAATAAAAACTAACAATCCCAAACCCTAACTAAACATAGGCTATCAAAATATTTAAATTAAGTATAACCTATTAAAATATTAATCTATAAGTTCTTGTATTTTCATCGTTTCATAGAAAAATCATATCTTTTTTTTATTTTAGAAAGAAGACAAATAGATTAATATATGGTTGATCTCTTGTTTCTTCTACATCCATGAATTAAACTAATTAGCAAGATCCTATTTTTATTCATGAAAGCAATAAAAATTCTATTTTTCTAGAAAGCAATAAAATCTACACTAAAAAACAATTAAACTATACTAGAAAGCTATAAAAATTTATTACCTACTAGAAAGCTATGAACAGCAACGGATCATCTCTGGAGCTAAGGTATTATGGTCATCGCCCCTTTGGTTAATCGCAGAATTTTATTAATTTCAAAATTGCATAAGAAAAACCCTAATTTAAAAGGATACGGCCAATATATAGATCTCAGACTACTAATACAAAATTACAATAAAGCCCTCAAAAAAATTCCAGTTATAGATTCAAAAGTCTTGCTAAGTCTTGCTGCCAAATAGCAGTATTAACCGCCAAATAGTGGAGGTTTTATTTTGCCAGCAGAACCCAAATCAGTTTATGACTCAGCCGAAGAAAACTCAAGGCATGTAGGGCCCAAAGTTCCACCAAATGCCACTAAATAGCGACATTATTTTGGAGTTTTATCCTGAAATTTGTAGCACCGGGTCATCTACTATTCTCTTCTCTTTTCGATGACTGGATTCAATTTTAGTGACTTCTAGTTTTGTGTTCTTGTAGTTTTTTTTCTGTTAACTCTTTCTGAACTCGATTTCTTAATTCGTTTTTGATTTCGTGTCATATCCTTGTAGGAATAGGTTTATCCTGAAAAGCACACTATAAATATCCAAGTAGAATTATTTAAATACAAAAATAGATATTATGAGGGCTGTAAATATATAATATATGTCACTCATCAATCCTCCAAGGCGTCTTGAGTCACCAGTTTCAAATCCACCACCTTCCAAACAAGTGTGAGCTTGTCATCCCATGCTAGCTTGTCAGAGGTTCTCGACTTGATAGTATCACCTTCTCCCGATGGACGTTCTACTTGATATGCACTAGATGCTCAGAAATTGCCTTGACGTTGGCCATATGATTCTCCTTCTCGGTCTCGAGAACGTTGGCTTCGGGCAAGATCTTCTACCAGTTAAGCATGATTAGCTGAATGTTGTGTGACCTTCCCTTCTTCTCTGCCTTCTCGAGCAGGACTTTTAGGCACTCCATCTACCCAATCAAGGCATTTTCCTTCTCCAACTTCTTGCCGTAGAGAAGGTCGGCAAAGTCAACATAGATGGAAGGCATGATCGAATTACATCAGATCATGTTCACCTCCAAGATGTGCAACAACCTCAAAGGATCCTCCTCCAAGAAAGCAGCATCTTGGGGGACGATGGCATTCTCACTTGCGGCACATGCTAGCTGATCCATCATGAAGATGGATATTTCTTTCCTAAACATGGCCAAGGGACAAGGTAGTCACCATCTAGGTCTTGCTCTGTATTGACGAAGTACTCCACTGACCGGGCCTAGCCCTTATTTTTGATCTTCAGTGCCTTTTGTGGTGACTCGGATCCTGATGTCCTACCCTCCTACTTCGGGATCTCGATGATAGGCAGAATTAGGATTGTTGCTCCAAAGGGTGGCAAAGGTGACGGACCATGTGGGAGGGTGACTTGGCCTTCCCATGCCTCGACTCCTCTAGGTGTTTACCTTTTTCTTGTGCCTTGGCCATTATCGATGCAACCTTCTTCTTTAACAGATGCTCAGAGGTGAAGGGACATTGCTATTATCTTCTTGACAATCTCAGTCTTAGGAGCCATCCTAGAAGCTTTGGCCTTCGATTTGTCCTTGACCTTCTTCTCAACCTCCATGCATGCCTTCTCGTTGAAGAGCTCAATGGACAACATTACTCTAACCATGTACTACAAGATTCAGATATTGAAATTATGCAAAAACCGAAAATAAATCAAATATTAGCAATAATAAAAGAATAGAAAAAATAGATAGACATTTACTTTCATCCTTGCAATCTTTAACTAGGGACGATTCCTTAGTGAGGTGGTCGATATTTCATCAGTATGCTAGCAACTTGTACAACTGCCTAGCACAAGTCAGTTGAAATGGGGCCAAGACAGGCGAATTTCCCACACTCTTGCAACAATCATGCCGGTAAGTGGGGTTATTATCTAAACTAATCTCTGGGACTTGGACAAAAAGGAGCTTTCCCTCCATGATTTGTTGTCGAAAGGGTACTAGACAAATAGTTACCTAGTTACCTTTTCGCTCAAACCATAAAGAACACCTAAGAATTGTGATCCTTGGATGACTTCATATTATAAAAACTTCAAAAAAGTTTTGGTAATTGTTTGGATGGAAAAGAAAGTGCGAAGGACATAGAAGCACAAAACTATATCCACCAAGTTGGGAGTAAGTTGGCATAATTTGATAAAATCAGAGAACGGGACAAATTAAAAACCCAAGTCCTAATAGGAAGGCATGAAAATACAAGCCGATATTGCCCAAGAGGAACCGAAAGGATAGGGGACTCCGGGGAAGGGAGAATTTTTTTTGACCATTGGCCGACTAAGCGACCCATTCGAAGGAATACCAACTTCACCCTTGGTGATATACGGATTTGTTGTGCTCATCAAATGGACCAACTCGGCCATAGAGAAGCCTGTCAGATTGCTCTACTGCCTGTGATTAAGAGGTGCTTCTCTCCATCAAACAATTAACTCTGGTGTTGTTGGTGAAGGGATCTTTGGGAGTAGAATTGTGGGAGATTTGTCCATGTTGGTGGAAGTTGCTAAAATTACGAGCTCAATAGAAGATAAAAAACCGACAGTTCAAGACTTGACTGAGGGCAAAATTTCAAGAATCTAATTTTAAGGAGGGAGACAAACTTGATAGGGAAATCAGGGACAAAAGAAGGACCGATGGTGTGAAATATCTATTACAAGCACATAGTATCGGTATAGCACATAGTATTGGTATAGCACTGTACAGATCGTTCCCACATAGATCTAAGTTGTTTTGCTATTCTCACTAATTTTTTAATCTTAGCAGAATAACTACGGGTTCTAAGTTGAATTTTGTGTTATTCTAATTAGCCTAAAATGTAGAATCCACTAGTTTCCAACTATGAATTACTTCTACTATCTTCTTCCTATTATAAAAATTTAATCTTTTAGTTTTAATAATTACTTAAAGCATTCTAAGAATGTGTTATCAAGTGGTATGCAAGTATAACGCATCAAAGATACGACTTCTCATAAAAATAAACTAAATTATTAGATAACTCTATAACAAAGATGAAAATTAACAACCCAAAATCCTAAGTATAGACTATCAAAAAATCTAACTCAAGTATAACCTATTAAAGCATTAATCTACGAGTTATTGTATTTTAATTTTTTCATGAAAAATTCATGTTTTTATTATTTTATTTTGAAAGAAAACAATAATAAGTAATTACATGGTTGATTCCTACCTTCATCTACATCCTAGAACTAAACTAACTTAGCTACTCATGGTTCTAATTAACAAGATCCTATTTTTATTTATAAAAGTGATTAAAAATCCTATTTTTCTTGAAAGTACTACAAAGTAAATAAATATATGCTAGAAATCAATAGAATTACCTCTGGAGCTCGGTATGGCGGCCGTTACCCCTTTGGAAAAATCCTAATATTTATAATAATTAAAAATGGTACAAAATTACATCTAAAAATCTCTCCCTAATTACAAGGAATCATATGGTATTTATAACCCAAACACAATCCTGCACCTATTCAAACTCAATGCAGAAAATGTAATACTGATCCAACACAAACTAATCTCAAGATATATAATATTAATCCAATCCATAGATATTAGAAATCAATGGCTGAAATCAGATGGTATAAAATATTAATTTTTCTGTCCAAAACCCGAAATTAAGTTCAGCAAACCTGTAGCCGGCTGAATTGGATTTTTCACTCTGTAGTGCTTCAGTAAAATGGCTATAACGTTTGCATCTGACTCGGATTGATCTATTCTTGGGCTTGTTTCAAACATAATTTCGAGATTTACAAATTTCTTATACACAAATTTTTCCAGTTTAAGCTTTATTTTGGTTGAATATGCTATTAAAGTTGCTACTGCTGCACTTGAGTTTTTGTCTTCACCAAAATTAACTTTCTTTTCTCATATTCTTAACAAATTTGCTTTATTTTCTTTCTTCCTTGGAAATTTTTTGTTACCTATAAAAACACACTAAATATACTTGATTAGTATTATTTGTATATTAAAATAGATAAAATATGTGAGAAAATATACAAAATATGATTCTAATCACACTCCCACACCTATCTTTTGCAAATTCTTGAGCAAAACCTAGACCTAAAAAGAAAAATACTAACTCACTTTCGCAGGAATCGCGATTGCACTTAGCACATGCAACAAGTTTTTAAACCCCTCGGTTACTCTAGTGGGCGAGTTGTGTCTCGTGAGGATTTGCAGTGAATATACCCACAAAATTCATAAAGAAAATAGATTAAGGAGTAAAGAAAAGAAAAATAAGGATAACCGAAAATCAAGAAAAATAAAAATTTTATAAAAAAGAAAGAAAAAAATCTTTTTTATGATATTTTTCTTTAATTAATCTCACTAATATACAAACTCAAGAAAGTATTTAGATTATCAGTTTTCAAATCAAGCACCATATCAAATACACTTATTATTTTAATCAAAAATTCAAAATCCTATCGTGCAGTACCCTCTAATAGATAATCCATTGGCTCCTATACAACTACGTGCACGTGTAATAATCTACTTCGGTCTTGGACTCCAATTCTAACTCATGATTCATCTCCTCTCTCATAACAATTTTTTTTAAAGAATATTTCACTTTTCATACGAATATTCACGCTTGCTTAAGCGTAAAGTACCCGATTACTCAATCATACTCTTTTTTTCTCTCTATCTGAGGCGATTGCCTTAATATCAGGTTCATCCATTTTTTCTGTCTGAGCCTATTGCCTTAATATCAGGCTCACTCCCTTTTTTTCTTCTCTTTTTTTTTATTTCTGAGACTATTGCCTTAATACCAGGCTCACCTCCTTTTTTTCTTTTTTTTTGTTTAGAAAGAGAAAACTACTCAATCGTTATCATTTTTATCCTTAACGTAATAAACTATTGTGAAGCAAAAAATAGATGTATACTTACCTCAAAATTACTGTTAGCGGTATTTATTTTTTGAATTTTAATCTTTTTCATAAAAATCTTAGTGTATCATCCAATATACTCTCCTATCAAATTTCAAATCTAAATTTACTTTTGTATTTATAATTAGGTTGATTTATTGAAGAAAATATATAATAAAATTATTTTTTTAATGTTTTTCCTTTATTAGTTAGTTACTCTAAAAACTATCCGAAGTGTAAAATAAAAAAACCAAAAATCTAAAAAAATAAAAATTCTAAAAAAACTAAAAATCCTAGAAAAACAAGAAGAAAATACCATAACCTGCTCCCCCACACCCAAACTCGTGTATGCCCTTATACACGAACCAAGGGTGGTAAAATAAATATGAAAACTATTGTACAAATACTATATAAATAATGAGAGTCATAAAAAGTTACGATCTTAATATCGTCACCCCATTAACGAATGGAAAGCAGTTACGACCTCTTGTTTTAAATGTGAAGTGGATGTATTATTTTATCTCATCATCCTCCTACAAGTCACGAAATTACCTATTTTTATCTTATGCCGCCCTTATTTTTTTTTTGTCCACATGTAAGTATTAAAATTGAGTAAAGAATATTCATTATAAATCTGTCAATCATCGTTAGTAACAAGCACACATATATAGAAATATCGTGAGGTGAGAAGAGTGCAATATGATCAAGTGAATGTGGTGGTGGCCCTTCTAACTCACTAAGTAATGTGAGCTCCTCTACAAACAAATCCTCAAAAGTTTGCTCATAAATCAATGGCACACTTGCACAAGTATCATCATTAGTAGAATTAGTATGTGCCAATTCATCTAATAATATGAGCTCATCTTCAAAAATTTGCTCAAATAAGGGTTCATCATCAGTGCAAGAGGTAGAATGAGAGTGCAAACTGTGAATCATATTTACCTCAATGAGAGAGTCGTTGTGTGCTCATCCATATTGAATATGTTCATTGCTACAATTATATTCCCAAATGATAGTTTCATGAGGCCACTCCTGCAATCAATTAATACATTTGATATTGTAAGGAATGGTCCACCCAAGATAACGGGAATTTGATTCCGTAGATTGAAAATCGGCTCAGTTTCTAAAACAATGAAGTCTACAGAAAAGATGAACTCACCAGCCTTAATGAGCACATCTTCAACCATACTAAGTAGTCTCTTGATCGAACGATCAGCTAATTATAATGTGACCTTAGTAGGTTGAAGTTTTTCTAACCCCAGTTGTTGATAAACGTTATAAGAAAGCAAGTTGATACTTATCTCTAGATCAACCAATGCCCTATCAAATGTAGTGTTCCAATAGTGCATGAGATTATGGGAGACTCTGGATCTTTATATTTGATAGGTAAGGAGTTAGAGAGGATATGTGATATATTTGCAGAAAGAAAAATTTTCTCAGGAACATTTCTTACTCGCTTCTTAATATACAAATCTTTGAGAAACTTGGTATAAGTAAGAACCTGTTGTATAATATCAAGGAGTGGAATATTAATCTTCACTTTCTGAAATGTTTCAAGAATCTTCTCTACATGCGATGAAGACTTCCTAAGCCAATTGGGATATGGTACTTTCGGTTTGGGAACAGATTCTTCCAAATGAGCATGTGATGGTAATGGAGGTGATGGAGATAGATGTGGAGAAAGAAATGGAAAAGATGGTGTAGCCTGCGAAATAGTGGGAGTGAGATCAGAGGCCATGGCTATATTATTGTCCACTTACTTACCAGATCTGAGCGTGTGAATGGCATTGTATTGCGAACATGGGATGAAACAAACTGAGATGAGTTAGAGTTGGGGTTCTTTATTGGTTGGCTCGGAAAGGTACCCGACCCCCGGTCACTCAGTTGTGTGACTAACTGTCCAACCTGCAGCTCTATATTCTTGATCGACTGAGAACTTGCAAGAAGTTGTTGGTTGGTCCGCTGTATAAATTCGTAGACACTTTTATTAAATTTTACATTTATGTGTCTAAATTGGACGTCGTCTTGAAAAACTTCTCCACATTCCTTTCAAGTGTCATTAGCTATCTATCATAATCATTGTTAGGCCCCTGCTATGAATATGATTGATTATGTGTACGTGGTATGTTCTGGTTGTTTCCATGAAAATGGGTATTGATAAGCACCCACATTTGGTCTTGGGAACTAACTATTGACTGGAGGTTGCATGTTAGGGTTCGGAGCTCCCTGATATTATCCCTGATCCCAAGAGAGATTTGGATGGTTCCTCTAGCTATGATTGTATGTATAAGCGTATGGATTATTCATGGGACTTTGATACAAGGCGTTAGCCTTCTCAAGTGTGGGACCCATAGGATTGACTAACAGTGAACACTCCTCCATAACGTGATTTGGAGTTCCACAATTAAAACATGTGGGACTTTGTATTTGATTTACTTGTCCCACGATGGATTACTAGGAGTCTCCAACGCCTCAATGCTTCGTATAAGAGCTGTAATCTTAGCCTCGGCAGCTATTGAGCTGTCGATGCTATAAATCCCAACTTATGTGTAGAAGTTGATGTGTTGGGTTTCTCAGCGGAACTCTCTCACTGCATAGATTTTCATGATAGGTCCTCAAGGAAATCTCATGATTCATTCTCATTCTTTCTCATAAACTTCCCCTGACACATTAACTCAAAAAGAGTTTTAGATGTGTAATCGAGTCCTTCGTATACGATTTGACACAACAACTACTTTTCTATCACATAGTGGGGGCACTGAGCTAATAGATTTTTGAGTCATTCTAAGTATTTCCAGAAGGGTTCTCCCGGCACTTAACGTAATTGATTAATTTGATTCCGAGTTTTTGCCGTTTTGTGCGTGGGATAATACTTCTTAAGAAATACTGTGACGAATTCATCCCAAGTAGTGATTGAATCAGTAGACATACTGTACAACCACTTCTTGGCATTATCTTTGAGAGTGAATGGAATGAAGCGGAGCTTAATTGCATCCTCCGACAAGTGCTGCAGTTTAATCATCACACATTTTCTGAAATTCATTGATAAAGAGATATGCATCCTCAGAATCAGAACCAGCAAATTTAGGAAGCATGTTGATGTACTGTGGCTTCAATTCATAGTGATTACCCGCTGCATGTGAAAGTTTGATGCATGATGGTAGTGATGCGTGCAACAGATAATATCGATCTAGAAGGATCGGGATCGGTTGGTCTATCTTATCTCCCATGAATAAATTTGATTTCACTAGTTGACCAAATTGATCACGGGTCCAATGTGGCATGAACCAGTAACCGTGAGTGAATGCATGAATTTCCTAATCTAATGCAAGAAGTGGGGTGTGGTGAAGATAAAACGGTGGAAGAGATATGATCAAAGAAAAGACGTGATTCCTACAGTTTCTACCTCTTTTTATTTTTTTACAAAATTAGAGAACCAAAATACAGAACTGGAGAAAATTTGGGGTCAAAATATACCTGAGCTGCAGCTATTTGGCAATTCTTGCTGCCAATTAATGGTAGAACCAAAGAGATTGTCTCTCTGGTTTCTGCTACGTAGTTCTGAAACTCATCTGATCCCCTTTATCTTCCTGTATCTACACTTTCTAGTCCTGCACACTCAACACACACTATTAACCCGTAAAACCTTAGAAAACTAAGAAAACACCGTCGATCCACAGCAATGGCACCAAAAACTTGATGTGAAATATCTACTGTAAGCGTACAATGTCAGTATAGCACTGTACCGATCGTTCCCACAGGGATCTAAGATGTTTAGCTATTCTCACTAATTCTTTAGTCCTAGCGGATTAACTACGGGTTCTAAGTTGGATTTGTGTTATTCTAATTGGCCTAAAATATAGAATACACTAGTTTCCAACCATAAATTACTTCTATTATCTTATTCCTATCATAAAAATTTGATCTGTTAGTTTTAATCTTTACTTAAAGTGTTAAAAGCATGTATTATGAAGTGGTGTACAAGCATAACGCATAAAAAATACGACTTCTTATAAAAATGAACTAAATCGTTAGATAACTCTATGACGAAAATAAAAAGTAACAATTTCAAACCCTAACTAAGTATAGACTATTAAGAAATCTAACTCAACTATAACCTATCAAAGTTTTAATCTACAAGTTGTTGTATTTTAATCTTTGCATGGAAAATTCATGTCTTTATTATTTTATTTTGAAAGATAACAATAATATGCAATTACATAGTTGATTCCTAACTTCATCTACATCCTAAAACTAAACTAATTTATCTACTCATAGGTCTAAGTAACAAAATCCTATTTTTATTTATGAAAGCGATTCAAAATTCTAATTTTCTTAAAAAAAGATAAATCTATACTACAAAGCAAATAAATATATACTAGAAAGCAATGAAATTACCTCTGGAGCCCAATATGGCGGCCGTCACCCATTTGGCAAAACCCTAATATTTATAATAATTTAAAAGAGTATAAAATTACATCTAAAAAGCTCTTCGTAATTACAAAGATTCATGGGGTATTTATAACCCAAACACAATCCTGCTCCTACTAAAACTCAATATAGAAGATGTAATACCCATCCAACACAAACTAATCTTAAGATATATAATATTAATCCAATCCATAGGTATTAGAAACCAATGGCTAAGATTAGATGGTATAAAATACTAATTTTTGGGTCCAAAATCCGAAATTAAGCTCAGCTGACCCGTAGCCGGCTGAATTGGATTTTCCACTCTATAGCGCCTTTGTAAAATGATCATAACTTTTGCATCCGAACTCGAATTGATCTGTTCTTGGACTCTTTTCAAAGATAATTTTGAGATCTACACATTTATCATACAATTTTTTCAGTTTAACCTTTATCTTGGCTGAATATGCTTTGAAGTTTCTACTGATGCACTTAAGTTTTTGTCTTCACCAAAATTGACTTTATTTACTCATATTCTTGACAAATTTACTTTATATTCTTCTCTTCCTTGCAAATCCTTTGTTACCTATAAAAATACACTAAATATACCCGAGTAACAATTATTTATATACAAAAATAGATAAAATATGGGAGAAATATGCAAAATATGATACTAATCAACCGACGACTAGGTTGGTACTAGAACTAGCCACAAAATTACTTGAGGAAGGCGACCAAAATGAGTTGGGCATAGAACACAATAGAAAAAGATGATAATACTTTGACAAACTCACCTGAAACTTAAAGGAAAAGGGGCAAATAGCTTAAAGAATGCAGGAATTTAGAAATTTTAAGAGTGATAGATTCCAGGTAAGGCAATCAGCAGTAATAGTTTTTTACTTTGCGGGAGAGGGTATATATAACCTCAAGCTTTACCTCTAAGGTGAATGGGCAAAAAAGTAGGGATGTATCGTTTTGTCTTCTCCCACTGCCCTTGATGCCCGACTACTTTCACAATACTTGTGCTAATGAGAAAACCCATCGTATCACCAACATTAAATTTTGTGATGTTAGATTATTTGAATTAAAATGATGGAGCGGAGATGAAACGATGTAACATCCCAACTCCCAATCAATCAAAATAATAATGATAGTAATAATAAATAAAAGATAATCTAATCTTAACTCCTTTTTAAGCAAATCCTAAAAGATAATGTTGAATTTTAATCACTAATTCTATTTTATCCTAATTACTTAACCACCAAATCTTAGCTAATAAATATATTTGAAAGAAAATCTAAAAGATAATGTTTATCCTACCTACCTAACTTATTTTCCCTCTCTCAAAGCCTTTTCTCATATTAAAAGAAAGTACAGCAGAAAAAAGAAATACTACAAACAAATACAAAAAGAGAAAGAAAGAAAATAGTAAGGATGGAACGGAAAAAAGCGGATCAGGTTCGAATCAATCGTAGTTTTTCGAAGCATGTACTAATTTTAATTTATTTTTGCCTTTTTATTATCTGTATTAGAGGAATATATTATTTACTTTCCTGTCTTTAATAAATTTTATGATGCTAATAAGCTTTTGAGAAATTCGTAATATTTCTTTTTATTTATACTTATTGTTTGAGTTTGTCTAGGCTGAGTGCACATTTTTACACAAACATAGAAAGAAATTGGAAACATAAGTGTTTTAGGAAACCAAATTAATTAATAAAAGTTGTTAGTCATTCTTGTGCAAATACTAATTTTAATTTATTTTAGATTGGATTTGTGATATTTAATTTTAGATTGTAGGTTAAATCTTGTTTTGAATACCCAATTTTGTGGTTTTTGCTCGAAATAGTATGATTTGGTTGTATTTTGATGAAGGAATCAAATGATTTTAAAAACAAAATTCTTGTTCTATTCAGTGAACAGAACGGACTCTGTTCACTGAACCAAACAGAACAACCAAAAAAAGGGACCAAATTTCCTATTCTCTTCAGTGAACAGAACAAGACTATTTTGTTCAATGAACAGAACAGGACTATTCTATTCACTAAACAGAATAACCAAAAAAAATCGTTCTGTTCAGTGAACATAGCAGACTATTCTATTTACTGAACTAAACTAAACAGCCAAAAAATTCTTGTTATGTTCACTGAACAGAACGGACTTTTATGTTCACTGAACATAACAGAACAACAAAAAAAAAAATCTAATTATGAATGTTTAGTAAATGTCATGTCTCACCAATTAGATTGTTACAATTGGTTGTTAGACGAAAGGTTAGTTATATACTTTGCTTTATGTTTCACTTCACAACTCATATTATTTGTTTCTTGAAACAAAAGCATGTTTTTCTAATTGTTATGGTATTTGATGTTCAGTCATGAATGAGGGAAAGTTGAAAGCAAAGTTTTTTTAAATCAATTTAGTTACTATATCTGAGCCAAGAGATCATAACAATCAAACACTTATGTAATTGGTAATTTCCATGGTCAAGGAACAATCTTTACTTGATGTGCTAGAGTTGTCTCATTTACGTGTTGATGTGGGTTACTATGGTTATTATTATTATTATTATTATTATTATTATTATTATTATTATTATTATTATTTAGTTAATTATGTACCCTGTCTTATTACCTTTCAGCAACAAAGTACTTCTATATCTAGATAATATGCTAAGTATGTTTGTCATTTAATCACCTTGGCATATTCAGTATGCTAGTGGATGAAATTGTTTTCAAATCAATGCTTAAAATGTTGACAGTAACATTTTTAGATGTAGTACGAAAATAAATGCTTAATAAGTTAAGTCCACATATACAATACAAATCACAGTAACTTTTCACATAAAATTGTAGTTAAGACAAAATGTATGTTATAGATTCAGTTTAAAATCATAAGATGAATTCATGGGGTTATGGAGGAACTCAAAGAAAGAACTGTTAGGAGTTTTACATTCTTGAGGTTGTACAATCAAACTTAGAGACCTAATCATGGAGGTTCCAAATGATTACTGGATCACCATCATTATATAAGACTGTGCACCTGGAACTTAGACTCATCAGTAATCATGTTCATTAGTACGTAGCGGTATATCCTAGGGCAATGCCAGAAATCATGGCTGTGGTTCCGGGTATACACGGGATACTTGTAAAATATGTGGTACACTACATCCAATAATTCCAAATAGATTAACAAAAAAACACAATATGATGTCATATTTCACATGCATGTTCATGTTTTATATTTTTGCTACAAGGTTATCAATAACATGTGTATATAGATGTACCCAATGACCATTATCATCCTCAAAATAACTGCAATCGAACTCATGTTCTACTTTTTGCTAAAGATACACATTTTGTTGATACTCTCATTATTTTTAGTATTTCACTTAGTTTCATATTTTATTTATAAATACATATAGCATACCGTGTATTATTATTTCTCCTGTTATAGTACTTACTAAGTCATTCAAACAGTCCTGCTTTGACACGCTGAGACTATTTGCAAGATACGGAGGAGGAGGTCACATCACAGCTGGAACAACATTTCGAAGGGTTAGGTGTTTCCGTTGTAAGGCATCATTTAGGATATGTTTATTTATTTTATTCTTTCAGACTATCTCATCCACTTTAGTTTGTTTTTTCTATGACTCGAAATTTAAAGTTGTAATAAGTATTATCCTTTTTTGGATCTTTCATAATCAAATTAATATTCTGTTAGAACAAAAAGATTGTTTATTGTTTTTCTATTATTCTTGCAGTGCATATATGTATAATTTTGTGGCAGCAACATCAATTTATTAAAAAGTATTTTATATTGGGCACATTTATGATATGTCGCCGAACGCTATCCGTATTTTGAGATGTGGGATGTTACTAACGACATATCAATCATATGAATCAATATGGTAGCCAATGTGACAGTTGGAAGCTTTTTAAAGTGACGGCTAGACTAACAAGTGATGAAAATTGATTTGTGGCACAGGAGGTCGATAAGTAATACTCAAAAGTCAACTCAAGGTCATTTACTTAAGAGTACTATATTGTTATTTTGTGTCTAGACACTTATACTTTATGTTACTAAAGAATTAAAAACCGAAGAATAATTGGTTTGATTTAGTATCTAAATTGAAATAAATCAGAGAGATGAATTGGCTAAGATAAGTTAATGCTCCAAAGATCATATCACTGGATGACTATTGATATAATTATCTCAGTTATATAGATCACATGGTCTTATACAATCAGAATATATTTCTTTAGAAGTACAATATTAGAGAAGATACTAATATTGTAACTAGTCAATTCCTCAAATAAATACTTATATTAATCTTAGGAATAATCTAAGCATGATATAGGGATGATAGAAATAATTATTCAAAATCTAAATATATATCATACCTAAAAAATGATATATCAAAAACTAAACAATAATTATACCATCAAGAAATAAACCATTAAATCCCAAAATTACATATTCATACCAAAAAAGAATAAATAGGAAAACAAATATTATTATTATATAAACCAATTGAGTACAGAAATAATAAATTCATACCATACTAATGATCAAGAGTTTGTCTTCTCATCAAAGATCAAGAAAAATTAGTTACTCATACTTGACATAGTTATCAAATAAAAAAAGAAGAAAATATTTTATTATCAACTATGAAAAAGAACCACTAATAACTCTCAAGAACAATAAAAACTCTCTAAAAATAATCTATAAAATCTTCTCTCTCTATATATATATATAGTCATCTATATGTTTTTCTCAGATACAATGGATATTTATAGCCCCGACTAAGACTAAAGTTTTATCTTCTTGGTAACTCCTATTTTCTTGAATTCTAGCATATTTGTATATCTGCCTATAGCACTATTGATATTGGCTTTGATAGCGCTTCTCCGTTAAAGATTATAGTGTAAATTTATGAAAGTCTGTCGATAGCCAAGCTTGAACCGTCGACGGTTTCATGGCAGGTTAGCTTCTAAGATTCTATTGTGCATGTGCACACTTTTTGTATCTTTTCTTGAATCCATAACCCTTCATAAAGATAATAAAAACTAGTTTAAACTAACAGAACACTCAAGAGGATAATTAGACTAATATGCATAAAAATTCATTAATTTCTCATATTATATCTCAAATTGGATTATAAGTGCATAGAATAAATAAAAAATAATATGTTTTTTACTTGTAATCCACAAGTTATCTAAAGTCTATGTTGGTGCTATTGCTCAGGGAATGATAATCCTCCCTTGCTGCAGAACACTCCATGAGCCCCAATCAATGGGACTCATTAGCGGGGGACTTTGTTAGCACATAAATCGTGCACTCCAGGTCCAAGTAAGAAAGACCATTATAACAATCAAGCCTACTAGATTGAAGACCCATTAAGTGATCAATAAGATCATCCATTATCTCTATATAAAAAGAATGATTTGAATTTGAAGACTTTATTTCTATTAAATATGCAAAATCTCCAACCAAGTTAAACTATTACCAAATTACCAACAATAAGAAAACAAAATCCAATAAGGACACTATTAATATAAATTCTCAATCTTAATTGCTGTGGGAGATCTTTAGTTATAAATACCTATATCTTCATAAGAAAAGGGCAAGATTCCTTCAATTGCAGAGAATTGATAGTTTGTAATCGAAGAGATATTTAGAGAGACATGATGTCTATTAGTTGTCAAAAATAATATTGGTGCATTGGTTGGTGCACGTAGTATTTCTATAACCTCTATGTTAGTGCTAGAAGCTAAGATATAAGTTCTATAGGAGGCTATTTATTGGGCAGTAGATAAACTTCCTAGTTAGTATATAGTAGAAGTTAGGCACTAACCAAAATAACTAATCGAAATCGATCCAAATAAGTAAAACTAAACAGAACTAAAATAATTCAGTCGGTTTTTTTATTCGAGCTTTGAAAACTGAAGCTGAGTATTATTTAAGAATTATATATTTATATGTGAACATTTTATATATACACACACACATCTATCTATATATATATATATATATATATATATATATATATATATATATATATATATATATATATATATATATATATATATATATATATATATATATATATATATATATACTTGTATACATATCATAGATAATCAATTCAACACAAATTGGAATTTTTGAAGAAAAATGTTTACAAAAAAATTAAATAT
Source organism: Dracaena cambodiana (assembly GCA_036321105.1). Taxonomy (NCBI): domain Eukaryota; kingdom Viridiplantae; phylum Streptophyta; class Magnoliopsida; order Asparagales; family Asparagaceae; genus Dracaena; species Dracaena cambodiana. The sequence goes on along the minus strand of JAYEPQ010000014.1, from coordinate 23,516,787 downwards.
ATAATTTAAAAACAACTTTTATTAAAAGTTCGGTCTAACTTAAGTGAACCAAACCAAATTAGTTTGGTTCGATTTCAGTTCCCATTTCTAATCGGTTTTGTTTTGCCAAAATTGACAAAACTGAGTCGAAACCGACCAATGCTCACCTCTAATATATTAAGCAATATCCCAAAGTTCGTGCTAGGCTACCGAAGTTAAATTTAGGCACAAAACTAACTTTTGGTGCACGTAACTTTAAATCTGTAATTTCAAATGACATTAGTTTTCGCAATTATTAGTTTTCAAATATTTATAATTGTTAGAAATTTTCCTTGCAAAGTCCGAAAATTTTTCTCAGATTTGCTAATTTTATTAATATTAAATTATCCTTCTAATTACTTCAGAATTTTAATTCTTTAATTGACATCATCAAAATGACAAACGAACAATTTTTTGTGTTTTTCTCGTTGAGCACTATATCCTGCATAATTAGTAGTAATTAGAAAATGTTAGCTGGAACCGAAATCGGATAAATAATTTATTATTAGAAAAGTTTAATTATTCAACATCCACCACCAATGAAGCCAGTGGCCTCTTTGAGAGCCAACCATAGGGGTTGTTTGAAGGTTAAGGCACTGTGGGAGATACATATTTTCTTTTCTTTTCCTTCCTTTCTTTCTCATTCCTTCGTCACTCCTCTCATGCCAAAGACCAGGAAGTGCACAGAAGGATTTTGAGGGAAAAAGAAATAAGAAAAAGAAAAAAAAAGAAAAGAGAAAAAAAGAGAAAATTCAAGAAATCAGAAGGAATTCGATATACGTAACATTATCATTCTTTGTTTATTTCTTGAAAGATTTATTTAATTTATATTTTGTATATGTAATTTATTTATGAATATTTTTGCCTCACATTTTGGACTATTATTTTGTGAATATACCCAACTCACAATTTAGATTATTAATTGATTTTGAAAACTAAACCATTTTATTAGGCAATTTGATAGCCAAACTCTAAACATGCCTAAAAATTTCATACAGAGATAAACGTAAAAAAGTTTAATAGTGGATTGAACTTTAATCTATTTTAACATAAATAGATTAAAGTTTATGTTTTAGTTACAATACATGGAGTAGCATAATTTGATACATGAGTCCCCACAAAAGTGAAGTTTGTTACCGTTTCATAGTACAGGGTTGTCAACAACACGTAGCGACTCATCATGATTCAGTGCTATGGGTTTGGACATGGACCCGAATATGCACGGACACTTATTCGATATGGGAAACAATGTGCATCTTATCTATTAGTAGTAGTTTCAAATATCTAACTAATTATAAATCCGTTTATGTCATGATATCTGACATAAAACTTTAATAAAATATGTTAACTATCACTGATCTGCACAACTCTTAATGATAGATTTACTTGTGATCCCAAATTTATTTATATTATTTTTTATTTATGCTATCACAACCAATACTAACTTAATTTGTTCACCATAGCACATTCTGAGTACTGTGATAGTACAATTTCTGTTTTTCTTTGCGTTGCCTGCTGGGTTTAATCTCTTGGATTTTGAGCCTAGGTTTGGAAGCTGAAGGAGAACTAGTTCCAACTGAAGACTTATATATTGAATAGACTAAGCGAAAGTAGTCAGCAATGTACCTTCTAGAGAACCTTCGTATATTTTGTTTACATTTCCTTTTATTTGGGCACTGCTTTACTCCTTTGTACTTTTGATTTTTTTGTGTTAATACTTAAAGCAATGTGCCACCTTATGTAATTAACATTTTATATAAATAAAACTTTTTCAGTTTCAGACGTATTATTTATCCATTTGATTGTGGCAGTAATTACAGTTATTTCAAAATCATATGACTAATGGGTTGTTTAGTATAAAATTTTAGTAGCGCCCTCTGTTTTGGGATGCAATTAAAAAATATGGATGTTACATGGTGATATCAGAGCCTAGATTTAGATAGAAAATCATATGACTACTACCACATAAGAACATATTTGTGACTTATTCTTGATAATTATTCCTTATTTTTTTATATCTATGTGATATAGTATCATGCATGTCCTATTGTTTCCTATTTATTTAAAAATCTATCTTGGAATTCCTTTTATCGATTTCCATCTAGTTCATTGTAGAATAATGTCGATCCAATCTGCTACGAATGTAAGTTCAAGTCCGATGGATGAGAGCTCTGAGCTTAGAAATCTAGTGCAAATAAAGACACAATAGACCACGACCACAGTATTGAGAGGATGTTGCAGTCCAAGGAGTCAGAAAGGACCAGAATGGTGTCAATTTTCGGAGGCTGCAGCCGTCTATATTTTTTATGGAAGGACCATCAAAAGCTAAACAATTGATTGTAGATATGGAAAATCTTTTGAAGGCAGCAAGAATTCCAAAGGAGAATCGGATAAAGATGGTGTGTATTCAGTTGACTGATGTGGCCAGAACATGGTGGCTTGCCAAAGAGGTAAGGCACCAAGAACCTCTAATCTGGAAGATTATGGAGGTATTTCTTGCCAAATTTTTCTATACATCAGCAAAACATAAAATAAAGAAGAAATTTCTGGAGCTACAAAAAGGAGATCGGACTGTGGATACATATGCCATTGAGTTTGTGAGACTCAGTCATTTTGCCTCGACCCTGGTAGTTGACGAGGAGGAGAGAGCACACTTGTTCCAGGAAGGACTAAGGCATCATTTGAGGGAGCATTTAGCAAGTTATAACTATAAGACTTACTTAGAAGTATTCGAAGAAATATGTCGCTTAGAGCAAGTATTCAAGGAAGGGAGATTAATGACATTTAAAAGGTGTTTGGACAAGGAACAAGCTCTTCAGCCAAAAGGTTTTCACTAGCAAAGAAGCAGATGATACCAAATCGAAATTCGATAATCTGTAAATTCTGTCGTATACCGGGACATGCCTAGAAAGGGTGTAGAAAAGCCCAAGAGTTGTGTCTGGCATGTAGATTTACAAGCCACTGAATGATTGATTGTCCAAAGGTTCAACAACAAGCAATATCCAGGGTCCCATTTTAGCCAATAGCCAGGCCAACAACAAAGTCAGCAAGAGAGTTCCAGGACCAGACCAGAGAAAACCTTTAAAGTCCCAACATAAGCCTATGCCAGAGCCTAAGGAAGAGCAGGTCGGTGGTAGGGCAAGTTAGACCGATAGATGTTGAGAAAGTTTAAACTACTGGAGGAGTCATAACATGTATGATTCTAGTTGGCAATGCACAGGTAACTGTTTTATTCGATTCTGGAGTTTTACACTATTTTATCTCTATCATGTTTATTTTCCATAATTCTACTGATTTTGCAATCTTACCTGCAGAGTAGGATATTAAAATTGGGAACAGTAGTGTCATAACCAATAAGGAGTGTAGAATATGTCTCTTAGTGATTAATGGTAGAGAATTTTGTGTCAACTTGCAAGTTATCAATGGAGAATGATATGATGTTATCTTGGGTATGGATTGGTCAAGTATCTTCCATATGGTGATAGATTATAGGAGAAGAACAATAATATTTTAGATTGCTGGTCGCTCAGAGCTTGAGTTTGCTAGTGGAAGTCAATCTCTAGAATCGGCTGAATCTAATGCATCCCCAAAGGAAGGAGTTTAGAAAGTTATGGAAGTAAGAGAAGGAATAATTCTAGAAATATTAGAATTTTTAGATATATTTCCTGAAGAGATACATGGACTAGCACCAGTAAGGGCAGTAGAATTTGTTATTGATATCATCACTGGAGCTGAATCAGTTTGTAAGCCACCTTATCGAATGAGAATTGCAGAATTAGAAGAAATTAAGAGATATGTAGATAAACTATTGAAGTTAGATTTTGTAAGACCTAGTGTTTCACCTTAGGGAGCTTCGGTATTATTAAGAGGAAAGATAGGAATAAAAAATTATGTGTTGACTATAGGGGTTTGAATGCAGTAACAATTAAGAACAAATATCTAATACGGAGGATAACTGATTTGTTTGATCAACTGGGAGGAGTAAAGATATTCTCGATGATATATATCTTTGTTCGGGATTCCATCAAGTAAGGGTCAGAATAGAAAATATTTCAAAAACTATATTTAGAACTACACATGGTTATTATGAATATTTTGTGATGCCATTTAAGGTAACTAATACTCCAGTGAATTTGATGAACCATATTTTGCCCAATATTTAGATAAATTTGTGATAGTATTTATTGATGATATATTAATATACTCAAAGAATAGAGAAGAGCATGCTGAGCATCTAAGTGGAAGTTTTGCAGACTCCGAAAGAGCAAATGTTATATAGAAAACTAAGTAAATATAATTTTGGTTGAATAAGATTGCTTTCATGGGTCAAATAGTTTCTGGAGATGGTATATCAGCCGATCCTAAGAAAATAGAAGTTGTAATGGATTGGCCCATACCATAATCAATGTCGAAAATTCAGAGTTTTCTAGGGATGGCTAGGTATTACAGGCAGTTTGTACAATATTTTGCAAAAATTACATCCCCTCTGACTAAGTTGACTAGGAAAGGAGTGTAAATGTTTGGATAAAGGAATGTAATAAGATATTTAAATAATTAAAATGGAGGTTAACAACAATACCATTGCTATCAATTCCCGACAACTCTAGAGAAATGAAAGTTTATAGTGATGCTTCAAAACAGGAATTAAGATGTGTATTGATACAAAATAGAAGAGTGATTGAATTTGCATCAAGACAGTTGAGACCTCATGAGAGAAATTATTCAACTCATAACTTGGAGTTAACAGTGGTGATTTATACTTTGAATATTTGGAGACATTACTTTTTGGGGCAGAGGGTAGACCTATATACTGATTATAAAAGTTCGAAGTATATTTTCACTCAAAAAGAACTGAATATGAGATAATGACATTGGTTGGAGTTAGTAGCAGATTATGACTTAGAAATTAAGTATCACCAAGGGAGGATTAATGTAGTGCCAGATGCTCTGATAGAAGGCCCGCAATAGAGAGATTAACTCAATAAAAAGATGTTTTAATGGAGTTACAATGGATGGACTGTAAGTAATTTTAACAGGAATGACGGCATAATTTATGGAGATACGGTTACAGTTACCATTGATAGAGCAGAGTAAGCAAGTTAAGATTAGAGATAAAAAGTTTTGAAGGTTAAAGAATAAAATAGAAGTAGGCAAAAGGCCAGAAATAAAGATGTACTCAGATGCAGCTATTAGATTCAAGGGAAGATTATGGGTGTTTAGAGGTAAGAGATAGGGTTTTAGAAGAAGTTTATAAATCAATATATCCCATTCATTCCGAAAGTAATAAGATGTACAATAATATGAAAAAGTATTTCTAGTGACCAGATATGAAGAAAGAAATTGTCAAATATATATCTAGATATTTTACTTGCTAGTAAATGAAGGCTAAATATCATAGAGTGACTGGATTGCTCTAACCACTAGCAATACCAGAATGGAAGTGGGAACAAATATCGATGGATTTTGTTACGGCTTACTTAGGGGCACCAGAGGCAATAATACAATTTGGATAGTTATGGACCGGCTAACCAAGTTAGCTCATTTTATTCAATTTAGAGTTGGTCAGTCAACAGAAATATTAACATGAAGATTAATGTAGGAGGTGGTGAGATACATAGAATTTCAGTCTGAATTGTATTAATAGAGATACAAGATTCATATCACACTATTGGAAGAGATTGATAAATAGTCTAAAAACATATTTGTATCTATCGTCAACTTACTATCCACAAACAAATGGTCAGTTAGAACTGACTATCCAAATACTTGAATATGCTTAGGGCATGTGTGTTGGATATTGTGGATCATTGGAGGACTATTTGCATTTAGTAGAATTTTTTTATAATAATAGTTATCAGGAGAGATCAAAATGACACCATTCGTAGCCTTGTAATTCAGATCTCTATTGTGTTGGGATGAGATTAGAGAATGAAGTATTTTAGGACTGGAGTTGATTACTCAAGTAACAGAAAAGTGAATATTATTAGAGAATATATGAAGGCAACTTGAGACAGTAAAAAAAATGGGCAGATCAACGCAGAAAACTATTGGAGTTTGAAGTAGGAGATAAGGTGTTTATTAAGATATCCCCGATGAAATGTGTGATTGGATTTGCAAGAAAGGGAAGCTCAGTTCAAGATACATTGGGCCATTTGAGATCACAGAAAGGAGTAAAAGTGTTACTTATAAATTATCATTATAACCAGAGATGGAAATTATTCATGATGTATTTGATGTATCATAGTTGAGGAAATACTTGGGTGAAGAATACAAAGTAGTAGATCTGTCCGAAGCTGATATGAAATCAGACTTAAAATACGAGAAGCAACCTATAGCGATTATCGGCTAACGGGAGAAGGTCCTAAAAAATAAAGTAATACCCTTAGTCCTTATTTCATAGGATACACAATCACTAAGAGATTCTACTTGGGAGGTTGAGAAAGACATCAGAATAAAATGCACATATCTTTTCTCACAATCAGATATGTCAATTGAATTTATTTTTATATCAGTACATACTCGTATATACTGTCATATCTTTAATTTAGAATTTCGATGACGAAATTAATTTGTTAGGTGGGTGGATATAATATCCCAAAGTTCATGCTTCTAATATCTCTTTTGAGTCTGATCATGCCGAATAAGGCTACCGAAATCAATTTTAGACACCGAACTAACTTTCAGTGAACGTAACTTTAAATTCGTAATTCCAAATGATATTCGATCTTCGCAGTTATTAGTTTTCTAATATTTATTTATGATTTCAAAAAAATTTCCTTGCAAAGTGCAAAAAAATTTCTCAAATTTGCTAATTTTATAATATTAAATTATCCTTCTAATTACTTTGGAGTTTTAATTCTTTTATTTCGAATGTCGAAATAATAAACGGACAATTTTGTAGCGTTTATCTCATTGAGCACTATGCCCTATATAAATTTGGTAGTATTTGGAGAATGTTAGCTAGAACCGAAATCAGATAAATAATTTATTATTAAAAAATTTAAGTATTCAACATCCACCGCCAATGAAGCCAGTAGCCTCTTTGAGAGCCAACCATAATGGATGCTTGAAGGTTAAAACTTTGTGGGAGATATATATTTTCTTTTCTTTTCCTTCCTTTCTTTCTCATTCCTTCTTCACTCTTCTCATACCAAAGATTAGGAAGCGCACTGAAGGATTTTGAGGAAAAAAATAGAAGAGAAAGAAAAGAAAGGAAAAGAGAAAAAGAAGGAGACAATTCAAGAAATCAGAAGGAATTCGATATAAGTAACACTATCATTCTTTGTTCATTTTTTAAAAGATTTATTTGATTTCTATTTTGTATATGTAATTTATTTATGAATATTTTTTTATCACATTTTGGACAATTATTTTATGAATATGCCCAACTCACAATTTGGACTATTGATTGATATTGAAAACTGAACCATATTAATAGGCAATCTGATAACCGAACTCTAAACATACCTAATAAAATTCGTACAAAGATAAACGTAAATAACTTTAATAGTGGATTGAACTTTAATCTATTTTAACATTAATAGATTAAACATGCCTAATAAAATTCGTACAAAAATAAACAAGTCACAGTTTGATACATGATTCTCCACAAGGGTGACGTGTATTACTGTTTCCCAGTACAGATTGTCTAGCAGCACCTAGCGTGCATCATGGTTTAGCGCCATGGGTTTGGACTGGGTCTGGAGTATGCATGTGCACTTATACGATACGGGAAACAGCATGTATCTTATCTATTAGTAGTAGTTTCAATTATCTAACTAATTATTGATTCGTTTAGGTCATGATATCTGGCATAAAATCGTAATAAATTCTGTTAACTATCATCGAGCTGCAAATCCCTAAATGTTAGATCAGTTGTGATCCCAAATTTATTTATATTATTCTTGATTTATGCTATCACGACCAACAATAATACAATATGTTCGCAATCACACATTCTAAATACTATGATAGTACAATTTCTGTTTTCCTTCGTGTTCTTACTGGATTTAATTTCTTGGGTTTTGCCCAGGTTTGGAAGGCAAAAAAGGGGAACCAACCCTAATTAAAGATCCGTACTTCATTGAGCAGACCAAACGACAGTAATCAGCGAAGTATTTTCTGAAGAACTTTTGCATATTTTGTTTATATTTCCTTTTATCTGGGAACTGCTTTACTCCTTTATACTTTTTGATTCTTTTATTTTAATATTCAGAACAGTATACCACCTTATATAATGGATACTTTATATAAATGAATTTTTTTTTAGTTTCAGACGTGTTATTTATCAATCTGAATTTGACAATAGTTATGATTATTCTAAGATCATGTGATTAATGGGTTATCTAGTGTTATTTTAAGTAGCGCTCTCCGTTTTGAAAAGCAGCTAAAAAATAGGGGCATTACATATTGTGTGGAAGAGGATACTTTATCTGAGTGATATTATGACTATATCTGTCACTCCCTATTTCGCGATGCCCATATATAGATAAGTTGCTTCTCGAATCTTTCTATTCAACATATATGGAGGGAGGAGAACACATATGCTAATTATATCGCTAGTGAAGGTACAAAGGTACATGCGATGATAGTGTGAAAAGATAACTTTCCTCAATAACTATTAGAGATATTGCTAAAAGATATTCTAGTTTTATATATGAAATGGTATAGTCATTAAAAACTTATCTGTGAGAAAAGAGATAGATAGATTATAGTCCTTACTGAATAAAGTATAAATTGAACGACCACTTTCCAACATAGTACATAGGTTTGGGATCATCTCGATCAAACTTCGTTAAATCCATATGTCAAGATTCTCCAAATTATTTTCTCATTCATTCTATTTCTCCGATTACTCGCCTATAATGGTTTGTCTGAGTTGTCTTGATAATCCAAGTTGGACCAAGGCAATTTTTGGCACAAACAAGACTAATCCCATGTAAAACTCACTATCATTTGCCCACATGGGATGCTGTGTATGGACGTCAAACATTATTCAATTGGAACTTGAGCGAACTCCAACTCCACCAGATGCATTACAAACCCAATGTCTTTTCAGATTCCAATAGGAAAGATCCGAATACCACTTTGCTTAAGATGTTTCTCTTTCTCTCTATGCCCACTTTTAATTTTGAATCCTCCATATTTACTCAACAGGTCCATTTTTTTTTTCCCAATTCCAACCCTCTCTTCCTTTCCATTCCATTTCATCCTAATTAAATTTTACTATCCGACCTAAATAAAAGTTGATCAGATATTAAAATCCGATCAATATTTAATTAGGTCGGGTATTAATACTCGTCTAGTGGAATGTGAAGTAATAAAAATAAAGGGTTTATACATATCTGCTTTTTAAATTTTTAAAAATTATAATTTAGTCCCCCAAATCTTCATATTTATAATTTAGTTGCCTCACTTTAGTCGCCAGCCATATTTTTTACCCGAATTTCCTATTATACCCCTGAGTTACTTCACTTTATCCCTCCATTTCCTCTTTCTCATTTCTTTCTATTTTTTTTTGTTTCCTCTCTCCATTCTTCTCCTTTTTCTCTTCCCTTTCAGTTAAGTTTTAAAATAAAGTAACTCAAGGGAACTCAATAAAAAGAGGAAAGAGAGAGATGAGAAGAATGAAGAGAATAACCCAATAAGAAGAGGAAGAGGGAAGAGAGGACTAAACTGAAATAATTCAGTAGTATAATGAGAAATTTAGACAAAAAATATGACTGGAGACCAAAGTGAGGTAACTTAAAAAAATTTGGAGATTAAATTATAAATATGAAGATTTAGGAAATTAAATTTTAATTTTTAAAAATTTAAGTGACAGATATGTATAACTCCTAAAAACAATTTATGAAAACTTAGTTAAAAAAATTAAATGGCGGCAAACTTGTTATTTTTATAAGTTGCCGAGGTGGGCGTCCATAGGAAAGTCGTGTGCACGAATAAAATTTCAGCAGGTGCGTGGGTGCGACCTGATTGGGGAGCTTCTGGGCTCCAATTTTCCTGTGGGGCTCAGAGTAGTCTTCGGGGTTCCGTATAAGACCTCACCCTTTCTCCTCTCGTTTTTGGCTCCTCTCGTTTTTGGCCCGTGAGTGCTAATCGAAGAAGAGAAATTTCTCAGGTTATTCTCTCCTCCTTCGGGTCTCGATCTAGTTCTTGTTCGATCTACGCAGTTTCAATGGCGGATCAGCTCACCGACGATCAGATCTCTGAGTTCAAGGAGGCCTTCAGCCTATTCGACAAGGACGGAGACGGTCAGATTCCTTGGATCCCTTCTCTTTCTCCATTCTGTTCTTAGATTTGTGTTGATTTAAATCAGTTTTGAGTTAATCTTTGCCGGATCTGGCCTTTTATCTGCTTTTTTTTTTTTTTTGTGTGTGGATCTTTTTACCTTGTATGTGTTCTAGGATCGCGATTATTGATGTTTATTATGTAGATAGGGTTTGATTTTCTATCTATGCATTGTGATCTGTGCCAGTGAGGTTGTGGTGCGTTAATCCTATGGATTGGCTTAAAATTGGAGGTCGTTTTGTTTAGTTTGATAGCTTCCCATGTATTGATAGTCAGATTTAGATTTCATTTGATTGATTGATGCGCCATTCTTTTTTCATGTGATTGTCATATCGGCTGACTATAGACATATTTTCCAAAAGGAAATTGTCTGTTGTTGTTGATTGTTTGCATGGACTGAAGAAGTTAGTTTTATCAACATGTGGAGATTGTGATACTGCAAAAAGCATTTGATCCCGTTAATTGAAAAAAATATTTATTTTAGAAATTTGTTATCTAGCATCGTGTTTGGCAGGAAGAATTATGCACACAATCCATCTTGGTACTGTTTGGTACCTTTTTTGAGTTCTTATTTGGCATCATGAAATTTCTCGGCCATTATGTTGTGCGCTTTCTACTGGTTTGCATCGTAGATTAGTTGTCAATACTCTATTATATATATATTTTTTTAATTAGGTAGATTTATGTTATTAATTAATAATGTAACCGTACAATCTCATTCAAACTCATATGCAAAGAAGTTATTGCCGTTGTCCAACTTAGGATGGGGTAAATGACATTAATGCCATGAATAGATTAAGAAAGGGAAAAGGCCTTAAGAAGGCTGTACATGTTTGATTGTGTATCTAGTGCTAAAAGCATGAAGTACCGAGAAGCTATATAATTAATGGGCAGGAAGACAAATTTGAATGGTTGCACATTTATCTATATAATTTTGAAATTTTCTATGATAAGTAAAAGGGCCAGAAAGGTCCATAAATGCCCTATCTCTCTTCTCCCTTTGCGTTGGCTTTCATCTATAATTACCTTTTTGGGATTTTAGCTTTTTCTGCCCCCACTTTTGTCCTTCCATGTAGAAAGATCTTTATAGTTTTCCGTTGGCATTATCAAGTTTCGATTTTACTGCTTTGATTGTTTGAGAAATAAGAGAGATTTTTCATGCTGAGTGATAGGAAAAAAATTCTAGAATTAAGTTTTGCCAGGTTCTTAATTTAAATTTTTGAATTTAAGTTTTTGAGTTTCAATCGCAATTTACTTTTGAAATTACTTTCCTGCTATGCATTTACTTATCTACCAGCCAAAGTGTCTTTGTATACATAAGATCCTTCTAAAATTAAAATACTGAACTAAGCAATTAAAACATTTTAAAATAGCCTGACAGTGTAACATGGTTAGCTTTATGTATATACTCTGGTAGATAAATAAAAATATGTTTAACAATCTCCAAATAAATTCCCATGCAAGCTTACAAATATGGAAAATGTATGGATGTATCTGACTATTAAGTTTTTAGGCTTAATTAATCATGTTTCTTTAATTATTGAGTGTGCTTTCTTGTTTTTTTTGCTGATTTATTGTCTGAACCAAGCAAGGGCTTGATGCTACAGTTATAATTACCCACCTGTAGTTCATGAACCTGTGATCATGTTTGCATAAATTATTATGTTCATGTGAAATGCAACCTTTTTGCTTTTGAGAAATATATATTTAAATATATCTTATCTAACTTATTAAGCAATATTATTTAATGCTTAGAGGCATTCCCAATTAACCAAGTAATCTGCAACTCAATGTTGAAAATAACGCGTTATGAAATCTGTTATATAGTATTATGTAATCTAACGGAGCTCCAACGCTACGTAACAGCCGGAAGTAACTCAGTGCACTATAACAGTATGTTTTTTTATGTTATATCATGTAACGATACGTTAAATTACGTTATGTTGCGTTATTTACAATTATTTTTTAGTAATCTATATATTGTTGATTATTATTTTGATTATTAGCGAATTGCTGGAATTTTCTTACTTGATTAGTTGTTAGCTTTATTACTTGTGAAATTGCTAACTTGTTAATTTGCGATTGTTTCCTTATTCGCTTGTTGTAATTTCTCTTCAGTTATTGAAATATCTTACTTGTTGATTCTATTGAAATTTTAACTGAACTAAAATCAACAATTACAAATAAGATAAATTGAACATTGCAAAACATAAATTACGATAATGATAATAATTGGAATTGAAATAAGAAATCTTGCTTTCATGTTTAAATGATGATTGTAATTATGGTGCCTTCAATTATTAGAGTCCTTTTGTCGAGGTTGATTGGGATGGAGATAAGAAGGAATTTCCAAAGTAACCAGCTGGCTGAGTTGGAGATAAGAAAAAATCTTCAAAGTGATTTAGTGGGTGAGAAAAGAATCTAAAGATTCAGGATGAGGAGACTTACAATACAATCAATGGATGTTTCAGAGCTGTCCAATCTAATGATTTAAAAGCTACTAACTACTAGCTTACACAGGTAGAGCAAATCATCATTAGACAAAAGCAGCAGCTACAAGCATAGAGTGTTCAGCTAAGAGGTACGAAAAACCTCATAGCCACTTTGTGTCAGCATTCACACGCTGCAAGATCCGAAGATCTCAACAAAAGAGAAGAACTCTTCTCAGGGAGTTCAGAAGACCAGCAAACCTTGAGACGGATCTTTCAAAACTTGGATACTTCAGATTTATTGAGTATCCGAATTCCAAACTTCTTGGAGTTAGCCAAACTTCATGAAGTTCAAGATGATCGTATTCAACAGTTAGAGGCAGAAATGACCATTCAACATATGATCACACTCAACAAACAAAACATGTTGGAGGATAGCATGTTAGTAGCCTTTTTCTGAAACTTAGAGGCTACTGATATTTCTACATGTTTCCAGAAAGAGGAGTTGATCGTTAACTGGAATGAAAGACCACGGTTAATCGCTTGCTTTGAAGAAATCCCCAAATACCAGAGGCAGATAAAATTGGGGATTGTACATGAAATTTATATAAATACAATGCAGCCAGAGGAGTATCGGGGTTTTATTCCCGAAAGTGCAGCAGGAGAGCACAAGAACATTCCACCCGATTCCAGACGGTTTTCATGTTCAAAGTCTGGAGTATATGGGAGGAAAGAAATTACGTGAAGGTATATCCATCTGTACAATTATGGGAGCTTTACCAAATGATGGAGAATCCACAACACAGTACTACCTTCTACTCCAAAAAGAATTTTAATCTTGAGGAGCAATTGTTAGCAATATAAGAGTTCTTTAAAGTTGCTTATGAAAAGGCAGTTGTTGGAGCTCATTTTATTCAAGAAGGAAAGACTGTTCTGCTATATGATTTCATTTCTGCTTTTGAAGTCTCTACAGAAAGGGTTTCTAAAGTTACAAAATTTTTAGAATCTTTCTGCTTGGGAAAGATTGGGAAATCCGCACAGGATGAATTCTTTCTTGAACTGGAGGCTGATAAAGAAGAAATTCTGAGAGAGAGACCTGACAATGATTTAGATGAAGAGATGGTGGAAAACCTAAACATAGGGGATTGAAGCATGGTGGACCTCATCCTCATTGTTGAAAATAACGCGTTATGAAACCCGTTATTTGCGTTACGTAACCTAACGGAATCCCAACGCTACGTAACAACTGGAAATAACTCGGTGCACCGTAACAGTACGTTTTTTATGTTATTTTACATTATATTACATAACGTTACGTTAAATTACGTTATGCTACGTTATTTACAATTATTTTTTTTAGTAATTTATATATTGTTGTTGATTATTATTTTGATTATTAGCGAATTGCTGTAATTTTCTTAATTAATTGTTGGCTTGTTTGATTGCTTTTGGAATTTCTAACTTGATTATTTAAGTTTGTTTCTTTATCCACTTGTTGTATTTCTCGTCCGGTTGCTAAAATATTTTACTTGTTGATTTTATTGAATTTTTAATTGAACTGAAATCAACAATTATAAATAAGATAAATTGAACATTACAAAATATAAATTACAACAATGATAATAAATGGAATTGAAATAAAAAATTGGAATCTTGCTTTTTTATTTAAATGATGATTGGAATTACGGTTGCAGACTTAATATAATTTATGAAGATATATGAAAATTATTGTAAAACTTAATATAACATTTGAATAGATTATGTATTATAAAATAATTTTATATTTTTTTAGATATTTTAAATTTATTTTTCAATTTATTAAAATTATTTTATATGGTTTTATATTTATTTTTATTAAATAAATAGAAATTTGCATAACCTACGTTATGCGTTACGCTATTTGCGACATAACCTAACAAAGGCAAAACGTTACGTTACCGTTATCGCTATTTTAAACATTGCTCATCCTCATCCACTAAATCACTTTGGAAATTTTTTGTTATCTTCAACTCAGCCAGCCGGTCACTTTGGAGATTCCTTCTTATCTCCATCCCAATCATCCTCGACAAAAGAACTCTAATAATTGAAGGCACTCAGTTTTAATTTAGAAAAAGAAAAAGATTATTTAGAAAAGCAATGAACGATGGGGCCCAGTGAGTACCCAGTTGCTTTCTGAAGAACCTAATCTTTTAATAAAGAAGAGCAAAGCAACTAAACAAAATGGTACTGTCGGAGATGAAGCCCGAGAGCGAGGTCCAATGACCCTCTTTTGAAGAAATTTGGAGTTCGAAATCTATAAAAGGAAGGCCTCTTATCCAGAAGAGGATATAGGAAAATTGTAATCTTTCTTTTTTTAAGTTTGTAAATCTTTGCTTTGCTTCTTTTTTGTTTCGTTGCAAATATGGTATTTATTATTTTTGTCTTCTTTTTGACCTTAGTCTCTCCGGCTTCATGACATCTCTAACCGTGACTTTCTGGTAGAGTTAATGCTCTAAGAACCTGACCTTCTGGTCTATCCACCTCAAGCCTCTGCTATTAGTTCAGAGAGGTAGAGCACAACAATGGTTCGTTTCCTACCCCATGTGTATGAAGAAAAATAATAGCAACAAAGTACTAAACAATAATTATGATAACAACATGACCTCATCTCTTCCAGAAATGTAAATTAGTCTTACCAGACTCTACATACACATGTCCATTTAATTTAAAATATTATTATCATGTAATTAATGTTCCTGAAAATGATGATAATATTAAAAATCAAGCTGGAATTAATAATTACATTTGTTATCAACTTAGAAAAATCTCTGTAGATATTATTCAGATAAAAAATTCTCTAAACATAAACAATCATATGTCTGCTTTAACAGTATCAAACAGAACTGTAAACCAAAAAGAGAGGTTGGGTTTATGTAAGATTAGAATGATGAAATATTCCTCGAAAGAAAAAAATGTTATTGATACTAACCAAGTAGATGAAAGCATCTACTCGCAGGAAAAGGAGTTAACTGGTGAAATATCCAGTCAAGAAGTATATAAATTTTATGAGAAGCATACAGCTTCAATACAATACTTTAGATCCGAACAGGATCAAGATTCTGATTATGAGACTGATATATCCGAAAGGGATATCATCTCCACTAATACAGAATTATTATCAGACGAATCTTCTTTGGAAGAGTATAAGTCTGAATTTTACAACAAAGCAGACCAATCTTCTTTTTCGGAAGAAGAGGATACATTTGAACACTTTTTTATAAATATGAAGTAAGGATCCACGTCTGGATCTAAGCTTACACTTGGTATGCCTGGATGTACTCCACTTATTACACCTGAAGTTGAAATGACTTCTGAAAATCAAAGTTACTCAGACCACAGAGAAGCATTTGTAAATGATCATATTATTAGAAACAGTAGAAGGGCTAAATTTGGTCCAAATATTCCTCCAAATTTAATATTTAACAATGTTCAAAAATGCGTTTTCATTATGCGTGCAGTCCAGGACCGCATAACGCATAATCGGATTACGCGCCGATTATGCGGATTACGCGGAATTATGCGGAATATTAATATTTTAATATATATTAATATAATAATTATTAAAAAATAGATATATTAATGCTATAAAACTCTAAAAAATTATAAATAATAACCATAAGCATATAAAATGAATATAAACTGGCTCTACATAAGAAATTAAAAAGATAGAAAGACTTATCTCTTAACTCCCAATATAAAAAAAAGAACGACGCATGTATGTATGGATCAACACGTCGTTCACCTGCAAATCGAAAAGAAAATTTAAATGAGAATCAATATATATGATATATAAGAATTAAGAAAGTTCTCTAACACATAAAAATGAATAATGCATGTACAAATGAACATATGATAATAATCCACACATTGCTAATACATATTTGTGTCAACTACATAAGTAATTAGTTTTACATATTCCAAAATAATACAAGTTTTTATCAAACACAGTTCATCCCACTCAATAAAATGACAAATTCTCTACTATTCTTCATTGTCATTTTCATATTGAACATTGTTTTCCAACTCCTCCTCAGAGCTATCATCATCATCGTCATTTACATCATCACCCTCTTCTTCTAAAGCAGCTATTACTTGATCATGTTCAAGAAGATCTTCAACAACTGCACTAGATGAACTCTCTTGTGCTCTTATTCCCGCTGCAGCTCTCCTTCTTAGCGTCCTTTTGCTCCTCATGAGTTTATCTTCGTTAGCTCCACTCGCCGCAGCAACAAGATCCCATGTTAAGCTGGAACCAGCGAAGATCTCATCTTCGTCATCATTCTCTATTTCTCTAATAAATTCATCTTTCCAACGCAAACCTCTGGAATCATCTGAAGCAATCAGCACATCTTTACTATCTCCATCCTTCGCATTCCTTTTCTGTGCCATTTTTTTATTAAACTGAACGAAGACGAGATCATTCAACCTTTTAGCATCCAGCCTGTTCCTCTTCTTTGTATGTATCAATAAATTTATATATGATTTTACACAAGAGAAAAGAGAAGGTTAGAGTGTTAACTCTGAAAATAATATAATTAAAAATTATAAAATATATAATCATTGTAGTAGTATTTTACCCCTTCAAATACACTGAAATTTCTCTCACTCTGAAGAGCTACTTGTCAAGTTTAGGATCTTAATTGCTATTTTTTGAAGATTTGGTGCATCTCCTCCATAAAAATCCCACCAATGAGCTATTAAAGTAACATATAACAATATGTTAATAATTAGAAAGAATAGAATTTAATATTAAATTCTTTTAAATTTCATGTATAAAGGTTACCTGGGTCGAAATTATCCGTACCATTAAAGCTCATTCGATACCTTTCTGCCATGCCACTCCTCATAAGTCCGCCCTTATCTTTGTAGACACGAAATTCATACGAGCCAATATGATCTTGGATGTCATGTTCAGGGTAAAATATGCATATGCAATGCATGACGGCATTTCTTACTAGTGTATTTTCTGTGACTGTATTATCCCTATAATAAAAATAGGGATTAAGATAATATGCCGTCAAATACAATATACTATCAAGTCTGCCCTTGGATTTTTTCTCAATTATATTAATAATTGGTCTAAATGCGGACTCCTTTCGATTGCAAGCAACTTTGATTTCGTTCTTTGCATCTTCCAGCATTCCATAAATGAAACCATTGAAGGTCTATGATCAGCATCAACAATTCTCAGCAATTTAAACAAAAGAGTGTATACCTTCAGAAGCTCTTTAATGTCTTTCCAAAAGGAGTCAGAATAAATTATGGTTTTAGTTGACTTGCCCTTCTCTGTCTTGGACTAGCTATTGTTATCCCACTTATCAGAAGACACTATAGCAGCCAACTGTGATTTTTTTGTCCACCAGGCAGCTTAAGCTTAGGAAGATGGTGGCAAATCTGGTGATTTCTGGACGAACAAGCTCCCTTCTGTTTGTAAATGAGCGCATCAAAGCCAGAGTACTATGATGCACATAGAGAAAAACTGTCACTGATCTTGCCTTCTCAATCACTGATTTGTATTTTGGTATCTTACCAATACCTTCCAACATGAGATCTATAGTGTGGGCTGCACAACTGGTCCAAAATATATTAGGCCTTCTTTCTTTCAACATATTTTTTGCTGCCATGTTGGATGGGTGGTTATCAGTAACCACTTGTAGCACGCGCTTCTCACCTACTTCCTTGATGCAGTTTTCCACCCAATTCAATATGTATTCGCCAGTATGTGCATTGGCCGAGTCCTCAATGGATTTAATGAACACGTGCCGCTCTTACAATGGACACAAATTCATAATACTTCTATGCTTTCTGTCAGTCCATCCATCAGTCAAAATACTGCAGCCATATTCATCCCACGCTTCTTTTGATTTCTCCAATCTGTCTTCAATTTTTTTGTATGCCTTATCTAAAAGAGGCACTCTCAATTGATATTGGCTGGCCCCTTATACCCTGGACCGTGCTTGCCAACAACCTCGCAAAACTGATCAAACTCTTCACAGTCGAAAGTGTTAAAAGGAATTCCTTTGGCATATGCCCACATAGCCGCATAATCATGTGCCAGCTCCTTCCACTTCCTTCTCTCTCCTTCATTGATAACTGTTTGCTTCCATTTACCTTCATCCACCAGTCTGTTCAGTGGACCACTAACACGAGGCCTATGATCTCCAGTGAGTTCGGGTTCTTCTCTCTCTCTTTCTACTGATATCTGCACCTCTTCCCGTAGCTCATAATCAGCTTTCCGCTTGTCAACTTTCCTCTTCTTGATTCCCTCCAAGTTTTTCCTGTATATACACCTCTTCATCTGTGACAAGAACACATGATGACACTTCTCCTCCAACTCCTGCAATATGTTGCTTCAATCTATTTATTCTCCCTTTCACAATCTTATTACATTTGATGCATTTCACATCATTATAAGATCCTTTCTTTATTAGCCTTCCATAATTCCACCCAATGTCATTTGATCCTGGTGGTTTCAATGGAATCTGGCTATCTTCCTCACTCGATGGATTTGGCCGTCCACACTTGAATTAGAGGCCATTGATGATGACATATTCATCAACTTATATACTTTTAAGAAATTCCTACATCACCATTAAGAAAAATAATAAACTCACTGAAAAAATTTGAACTATTTCAAATTATAGTAACCGCAAGTAAAATAAATTTTAGAAAACATAAGTTTTATTAACTGTTTTAAAAGATTTAAATTTAATTGAAACAAAATAGGAGTTCAAATAAGTCCTGTAGCAACTAGTAAAATTTCTGCAGAAAAAAAATTTACTTTGCTAATCAAGATAATTTTGTTAAAGAGAATTGAACATTACTCTGCAGCAACCAGTCAAAAAAAACTAACAAAACTCTGCAGCAACCAGTCAAAAAACTAACAAAAAAAACTCTACAAATAAGTCCTAATTTTCTAGTAACCAATAACAAATAACTTTACAAATAGTAACAAAACTCTGCAGCAATCATCTATTAGGAAGTTAGGAAGCTATTTTCGCAGCAACCGTTTAATTTCTAATTAACGAAATTAGAACATTATTCTGCAGCAACCAATAATTAGTTCTTTGTACAAATTATACAATGTGCAAGATTTGTCAACATTAAAGCCGTTCAAGGGAAATGGACAGTGCAAAAATCAACCTCGCACTGAATCTGGAATTTGTACAGACAAAAAATTTGTATACAAAATTTAAGAAAAACTCACTGATCAAAAATTGAAAAAAAAATTAACATATAAAATTAAACAAGAATAGAAGCAGTTAGAGAAGAAAGGAAAAAAAATTTACCACCGGAGGGGAGGATCGTTCGCCGGAGGGGATGTTCGTTCGCTGGAGGAGGGAGGACCACAAGATTGATGCTCGGAGGACTCGAGGAAGTAATAATCGGAGGGAATGGAGCCGAAGGATTGATGATCAGAGGATTCGATCGTCCAATTCCTACAATGGATCACTCGATCGACCGATCGATTGATCGAATGGGTCGGTGAAGAAAAGGAATTGATCGGTCGGCGAAGACGAGGAATTGATTGACGGAGAGGAGATTGGGCGATTGGAGGGAAGAAATTTGATGATCGGAGGGAAATTTAGGGATCTAGGGTTTTGTTGGGCGAGAGGGTTTTCGGGCGAGAGGATTTTCCGGCGAGACGAAGTGAAGAAACGAACGGAGAGAAGGGGATATTAAAGGGTTGGATGCGAGTCGGGTGCGGGTCGGGTTTTCAAACTGATTCCGAAACCCGTTAACCCGCGGGCGATTATGCGCCTATGCGGATTATGCGGCCGCATAATCTGCATAATACCGCATAATCGCCCTGTCCGCATGGACAGGGCAATTTTCCCCACTTCTTTGCGTTTTCAGCCCGCAAACGTTTATGCGGGCGCATATGCGCCCGCATAGAACGTTTTTTAGAACACTGATATTTAACATAGACAATATTCCATCCAGTAAATTGAGACAATATATAGTAAATTGGATTCAACATATAGTTGGCCAAGTATTTTACTACCTGGAATAGTTCCAAATATGGAATTTGTTTTATACACTATAAGTATTTGGGAAGGAATAGTATTAGATTGGCTATCCTAATATGAAAAATTTCATCCCGAGTCTATAAAAAAGATAGAATCGGAACCAACAAAAAAGGGTGCTATATGTAGTATAGTTTCACTATTTTTTGTAGATATAACTGGTGAAACACTATATGAGGATCAAAATTTCGAGGAAATTTTGATGAAATTAAGATTATGCGATATATGTACAATAGAAGAATTTGTAAATACATATATAAGTTAAATATTTAAGCTTAGTTCGTTAGAACGAAAATTATTCTGGATAAAGGGATTTTTTTCAAAATTACCTTTTCCATGGAATAATCTAATACAAAATAAATATGACTTTATAAGGCTAAAACACTATACTGGAAATGATCCAGAAAGCACATACGCAACTGGTTTTCTAAAGAAAGCTTATATGGATACCTTAAAGGAAGTCTGTCAAAATACTAAATCCAATAAACATATGAAAAAACAAATTCTAAGATCAAATCCTCGATCTACTTGTTGTCCTAAGTATGACGAAGAAATAAATGTAAGATTTGGTTGTCCATCTGAATACACAACAAGAATTAATTATAAAAATAATTATAGAAAAAAAAAATTTTATAAAAAGAAAAAAATTCAGAATTACCAAGAAAAAATGTAATCCTGAATTTAAAAATAAATATAAAAAGAATAAATTTTTCGCTAAAAGAAAGTTTATCAAAAAGAAATATTAAAAGGGTTGTAAATGCTTCAAATGCAACCAAGAAGGACATTATGCAAATGAATGTCTATTAAATGTAAAAATGATAGTTATTAATAATTTAGAAGAATATGGAATAAATGTAGGTACAATACAAGATATTCCAAGTGATAATTCGACATTATACGAAATAGAAAGCATATATTCTAGCTTAGAATTTGATGAAGTATTCTCAGATTTCGAAAGTTTCAATATAAATATGCTAACTATTAGTAAAACATATAACCAAATTAGAATAACACAATTAACGCCATATGCAATTCTTCTAAAAAGGTAAGAATTAATTCGGCAGGACCAGGACATTTACTATACAGTGGAAGAAGCTATAGGCTTAAAAGATATAGATCTACATAAGTATTTTTAGACTTAATTATACAAATACCATTTGGATATTTTGGAAAAATTCATAACATACCAAAACATGCTAAAAATAATGTGTTTATTACATATGGTTTAATAGAACCAATGTCTAAAATAAATATTAGTATATTATTTAAAAGTACTAGTCTTGAGGACCAAGATTATATAATAGAATAAGGATACCCAGTAGGGTTATTAATATTACGAAAATATGAAGATTTACCTTTAATCAAGGAAGATTTAAGTGAAGCATATAATTCACCAATATCTCCATCTTCCAATTCACAAGTTGGAAAGGAAACATACTATGAATATCGTATATATATGAATACTATTTCAGAAATTTCAGAAAAACCTGAAAGTTCAAACTCATCTAAAATACAAAATGAGAGTATTCAAGATAGTATGGGAGAATAATTCATCATTACTGATGAAGATTTAGAAAAACTAAAAGAAGCTATTTCTCATACAGAGAAAAAAGATATATATAAATCTACACCATTCAGATCAAGATTTCTTAATAAAAAAATTTATATAATTGAAAGAATGCAGGGTAATATAGAATTAAAAGGTGATGAGGATTTTACTTCGGTAAGATTTATCAGTCAACAACAAATTGAAAAACTAAAGAGAAAATATTCAAAATTGAAATATCTTCATATTGGATTAATACAAATAAAGATAATAGGACTATTCCGATCAGGAATAGATACATCAATAATGATAGCATGTCTAGATAAACGCATTATTAATAATCCATTAAATAGTTTAATAGGTGGTTTTAGATCTAATCTAGCAAACATAATTTTTGGGGTTAATATACATCCAGATTTCTATATAAGTCTAGAAGATAAAAATATAGGCAAAGTCTATTCCTTATTAATTAGCTTAAAAGGAATAGAATTATTACCCGGATCAAAGGTATTAGGCATACAATGGAAACATTGTATGGCATCGAATGATACATCTACTTTTAAATCCATTACTCCTAATCAATTTGTTAAACTATTCGAAGTTGGTAACGGAAAAGTTATACAATCTAGATTAGTAGATATTAGACACATAAAGTACGATAATGACATGCAAATATTTATTAAGTCTTTAAAACCAAAAATACAATTGCTAGTAGAACAATTTGTAGTCTCTGGTAACACTATTTCTACAACAATAATAAATCCTATATTAAATATTCAACCAAGAATAACTAGAAGTAGAAGTATTGATTATAAATCAATACCCTTATCTTCACATGAAGAATTAGAAAACCCGAGACAAAGCTTATCTACTACAGAAGAACCTCTACACCTTCTAGAAACACAAAATCCTAATATAATGAGATTACCCTATGATTGATTTAAAAAAGAAATCACAATTACATATATATATATATATATATATATATATACCAATAACAATAAAATTAAATTCCTAGCCATAATTTACTATACATGCTCTAGTTGATTCAGGAGCTGAAGTAAGTCTTATACAAAATACTTTCATTACTCAATAATATTGGATATTTTTAGATAAAAAGTACTAAATGACTTTATGGGTAGACAAGTAGCTGTCACTCATAAAATAGAAATACCAATTTTTATACCTGATATTAATGATAATGAAAAAAACTATTCTTTTGAATTTGCTCTTTTACCAAAAGAATTTGATACAGATTGTATTATTGGTATGACTAATTTAAGGAATTATTTACCTTTTAATAAATATTATTTTGAGTTTGATGGTAGGATGATACCTAGAGTACCATTTGCAGCACCATTATTACCTCATTTTACGCCAGCACAGCGTGGTGAAGTACATTTAATTGATACAATAGCTAATACAACTAATACCAATGATGATAATATTAAAAATCAACCTGGAATTAATAATTATATTTTTGAGAAATATATATTTAAATATATCTTATCTAACTTATTAAGCAATATTATTTAATGCTTAGAGGCATTCCTAATTAACCAAGTAATCTGCAACTCAATGTTGAAAATAACGCGTTATGAAATCCATTATATAGCGTTATGTAACCTAACGGAGCCCCAGCGCTAAGTAACAGCTGGAAATAACTCAGTGCACTATAACATTACGTTTTTTAATTTTTTTTTATGTTATATTATGTAACGTTACGTTAAATTACGTTATATTGCGTTATTTACAATTATTTTTTAGTAATTTATATATTGTTGATTATTATTTTAATTATTAGCGAATTGCTGGAATTTTCTTACTTGATTAGTTGTTGACTTGTTTTATTGCTTGTGAAATTGCTAACTTATTAATTTGCGATTGTTTCCTTATTCACTTGTTGTAATTCCTTTCCAGTTATTGAAATATCTTACTTGTTGATTCTATTGAAATTTTAACTGAACTAAAATCAATAATTACAAATAAGATAAATTGAACATTACAAAATATAAATTACGACAATGATAATAATTGGAATTGAAATAAGGAATCTTGCTTTCATGTTTAAATGATGATTGGAATTATGGTTGTAGACTTAATATAATTTATGAAGATAAATATGAAAATTATCTTAAAACTTAGTATAAAATTAGGATAGATTGTGTATTACAAAATGGTTTTATATTCTTGTTTTTTAGATATTTTAAATTTATTTTTCAATCTATAAAAAATATTTTATATAGTATTATATTTATTTTATTAAATAAATAGAAAATTATATAAGCTACGTTATGTGTTATGCTATATGTGATATAACCTAACAGAGACAAAACGTCACGTTACCGTTATCACTATTTTAAACATTGCTGCAACTTATCATATTCAAACCACACTTCGAAGTATCGCATCAGTGTCACTGCTTAAGTTCCTTGTTTAATTCTTAAAATTTTGAAAACTTCGATGCTGTCTACCAGAAGTGTCAATGCATGTGCAAGGTCCCTAAATTGATCTAGAAAATGAGTTAGGGTTAGGGGTAGGGTTAGGGTTAAAGTAATATTATATAATGTTTAGATGCATTCTAATTGACCAAGTAATCTACGACTTGAAACCACGTTTTGAAGTATCCCATCAGCTTCACTACTTAAGCTCCTTGTTGAACTTTTAAAAATTTGGAAACATTGATGCTAACTACTAGAAATATTGTTTGTAGCTGACGGATGGTTCTCTCTCTGCAGTCTCTGTGCACTTGATATCTACACCAAACTTAAGTACTTCGCTCATTTATAGGCTTTTGTGTTTAGTTTTACCATATTCCACTGCTAGCACAAATGTACTACATATCAGGCATCAATTCTTTCCATGGTCATATTTTCTTTAGTTTTACTGTTTTCCATGAGACTAAAATTCTTTATGTTCCGATTATTGTTTTGCCTTTTGTTTGTCCATCATACTCCAAAGTAAACTGGAGTTCGCTCAGCTCCCCTTCAGGCTTTTCATCTATCAGGATGTGAAACATTAAACCTTTGGGAAATGCTTTTAGCATAAAGATTATAGACGGATTTGTGCTTGCTTAGGTCTGTTGTGCTAACTGAAATTCTTGTGTCTGACATCTTACACTTCATAAATCCTTTTGGTAGGCATATTGTCAGATATTAAATGTTTCATTATAGTTTTTTTTTCCAGATATTTTGTTTATTAATAATATTATTTATAACAGTGCTCCAAAATAATATACCAACAACAACTAAGCCTTTTATTCTAAGTACTTGGGGTAGGGTATATGAACCAAAAGAGAATTACGTTGGATCATTCACATGGATGATCCATCTCTACTCATTTTTATTGAGCAATATATTTTTATTTAAACCATTAGTATTCATATCTTTTTCGTATTACCTACATCCATAATTTCTTCTATTTTATCTTTGTTCTTTTAATTTGTTCCATGTTGATAAGTTTCATTTGTCGAAGTGGTATATCTGTAGGTTTAAGTCGCACCTAATCGAACTATCATAGGCAATTCTCTCATCTTCTCTTCTACAAGACTAATGCCTACCTTAGCAAGAATATACATATTTATCACATTATCTCTCTTACTATTACCGCACATGCAATGAAGAATGCACATATTTGCTATACTTATTTTCTGTGAATGGTGTCCCTTTATTGCCTAACATTTCGTACCATATAATAAAACTAGCATAATATCAATCCTATAAAATTTTCTCTTCAACCATATATATATATATATATATATATATATATATATATATATATATATATATGTTATGGTCGCATAAAACTCTGGTTGCATTGCTTCATTCAACCAGCTAGCTGTGATCTTACGGTTGGCATCACTATTGAGCTCTCACTTGTTTTGAATAATATAATCAAAGTATCTAAACTGATTGCTCATTTGTTTGTGTTGCTCGTCATAGCACTGTAGCCTTGTATTCTTTGTTTACTAAGTTTGTGGTCCGTACACTCACACATTCAAGTGTTGGAAATATTTAATCTAAAATCTTGAAGATTCTAATATTTGCTTCCATATCTTATATCTTCCACTTTGCATTCCGTTACGCCGATCTCATCTTGTAAGATAATATCATCAGCAGATAGTATGCACCAAAATGTATCATCTTGAATAGCTCTACTAAACTCATCCATCACTATAACAAAATAAGAATTGACTCAATGCGGATCCTTGATGCAATCTAATTGCGATCGAAAATCACTTGTTAGGTCACCACAAATTTTGCTACTTCTCCATTATACATGTTATTAATTATGTCAATATACTTGAGTGAGACTCCCTTCATCTATATCCACCATAACAAATTATACATAGAAAATAATATTAGCTAAGCTGATGATGAATAATGTGCCACAAGATGAGATGTGGATAGGATCCCTTAACAATGTTATATGTTAAATCTGTTTGTTCTTCCTTCATTCAGATGACGCTGATTATATTATATATCTAAGATAATTTTTCTGTATAAAATAGAACCCATAGACCACCTTGATCTATACATCTCTAAAAACTTTTCAGGAGCCAGAAGCTTCCAATTTAGTTGTGTTGCTAGGCTAAGTGTAGTATTTGTGCACGTATGTGTAGGTTATGAGTTCGTAAAACCCTTGGAAGTAAAATGAATAATCTTTGCTGGATGCCTTTACATATTGCTTCATGATGAATATAGAATGGTGATATTGTTAAGAGTTTTGTAAGTTGGAGTGGCTTTTAAGTATTGAGAAAGTTCCACCAAATATTAAAATGGCCGCATGTTTGGCTCACCAATAAACCTAGAATTGAAGTGTCTAGGTATCATTTATCGAGCTGTTAAGCTCCATTGAGGCAGTCTGTGACTTTCGGCGACTAATTATGTCTCATCATTTTGTTTTTTGTCGAAATCTTAAATTCATTTACAATGATGCCTCTTTGTCGTTATCGTTATGTGGCGTTTCTATGTTTATATTATATGTGACCTACTAATGTGAGTTTGCAATTGAGTTACCTATTAATGTTTCTTTATCTTATTATTTAAGTGTATGGTGATGAATATATTAAGTCTGCAAGTTCTAGATGACGTGAAAAAAGTATAAAGTAGTGTCTTGTTTTGTTTATGATTTTTAAATTTTGAATGTTTAAAGCAAGTCTTCACATTTTTTGAACTGGAGATTCATTGTTATGCTCTCTAGCACTCGTACACGATAAAGTCTTCACATTTTTTGAAGTGGAGATTTATTGTTACGCTCTCTAGCACTTGTACACAAGAAAGTCTTCACATTTTTTGAACTGGAGATTCATTGTTATGCTTGTTTTAACATCACCGAAGTATTTTATGTATTGGAATTAATTTTGACAGGCTGCATTACGACTAAGGAGTTGGGAACTGTGATGCGTTCTCTCGGTCAGAACCCAACTGAAGCAGAGCTTCAGGACATGATCAATGAGGTGGATGCCGATGGCAACGGCACCATTGACTTCCCAGAGTTCCTTAACCTGATGGCTCGCAAAATGAAGGACACTGACTCAGAGGAGGAGCTCAAGGAGGCTTTCCGAGTGTTTGACAAGGACCAGAATGGCTTCATCTCAGCTGCCGAGCTCCGTCATGTCATGACTAACCTTGGTGAGAAGCTGACAGACGAGGAGGTTGATGAGATGATCCGTGAGGCTGATGTTGATGGTGATGGACAGATCAACTACGAGGAGTTCGTCAAGGTCATGATGGCCAAGTGAGGAACCCACTGGCGAGCCCTAGATCCATCTTTCTGGTAGCTATCTCGTTAGTTTTAGATGTGGAGGGAATGGAAAAAAAAAAAGGAACAAATCGTAGTAGACTTTTCTTCTCTGTCTCTCTCTCCAGTGGTTGTGTTTTCTCTGAACATTTTACATCTTCTATGAATGTCTCTAATTTTATTGTGTGTTTATATGTTACTTGTTTTTCATTTAACTATTGTTAATATTGTACTAATGCAGGTGTCCTTGTATTGAGTATGTTTGCATTCTATTCATTACAGTTACAGTTCATTTGTCTGATGTTGGGGGCATGGTAATAATGTGGCCCTGATAACTACATTGCATATTTGCAGTATTTGCATTTGAAGTTTGGTATTAGTCTTCACGATGGTGATTTTGTTTCTAATGGTGCACAAGCGTGCAAAGTGGATAGCCACACTTTAGTGGCTGTGTTGGTGGGTTGATCATATGCCTTTTAGTTTACTGAGTTGTTTGCTTCTGATTTTGATTATTTAGGAAGCTTTTGGTTATCTTTTCTCACTTACGAAAAATATGAGATTATGTTACGTGGAGCTTACAAATCTGGAATAAGCTTAAAAGAGACCCTATGTTATGATAAATATTTGAAGCCATTTTATTAGTTTAAATTATTTCAGGAAATACCAACAAAAAATACATACTTATAACAAACAACAGAAGGTTCAGCTACTTTTTGGGATGGTGTCTCATCACGCAAAACCTTAATTTCGATAGTGTATTCTTTCTATCCAGATAGTGTATTCTTTTTATCCATTTTGGATGATTTGAGGACGTAAACGTCAAAAGTACGAGGAATTTCTATCCAGTTGGGTGTGGTAGTTGAGACAACCACGGAGTTAGGCACCAATTACCAAGAATGTGTTTGTATTAATGCGAGTAGCAGTCGAGTGTAATAGCAATTCTTTCATTCCTTATGCATGTGGTCCTCTCTCCTGTAAGTTTATTTCTGTATCATATGTTGGAAGGAGGTGGGAAAATCAGCAAGCAGATGCTTGTTATGTCTTCATGGCTTCCAAACCAGTGGAAGCTTCATGTGCAAACAAATCAGCAAGTGGGATCCCTTCATCTTCCAACGCAGGTTTGCTTCTCATCTTCTCTTTATGTCCGTGCAGAACATTAAATTATATATCTTGAAGAAAATTACTGAGAATAATGCATGGACTGAACCTGCAGGATTTCCCGGCAGAGGGAAGTTGGACATCCAGGGGATTTTTCCTGCCTCCCTACTTTCAATGGTTCCAGTTCTACAAGGTCAACAGTCACTACTAATTCTTATGTTAATTTTTTTGATGGGCAGGAATTTTAAGCATTGAGTCAAGTTACATTATCTTGATAGCTTTTATTGATCCGAATTATTTGAAAATTTTCATAGATTCCAAGGTAAGTCTATAAGTATTTCACAATGTGTTCCTCAACGGTCTCCCAAATCGTTCTCTAGATAAACAGTCTCCATGTGAAACTTGTAATCGATTTAATGACGTTACTTTTATTTATGGATGCTATAGTCTTTTTTTACATAGTTGATTACCTGGAATTGGAATACAGAAAGTATGATCCTTCTACATCTCGATGTATTAATATAACACAACAAAATAGTTTGATACAATTTCTCATAGGATATTTCTCACAACTTGAATACTTCTCTTCAATGGCATACTACATTGCCTGTATATCTATCGGACAAAAAGTTTCTTTCGCATATTCTCAATTTGCCATCCCAACCAAGATATTGAAACATGCTGTCTCCAAACTTTCTAGAATCAGAGTTTTGATAACAGAGTTTGTTCTTTGTTCCCCCCCACCCTTTGCTAATTTTAGTACCAGTTGTAACTTGGAGTAGTACTAAGGAGGCGTGAGTGTACATAAGGTACTAAAGTCTCCTCTTTGTACTTATTTTCATTATGAAGAGTTGGTGGGATCATAGTAAAATTCTAGCTAAGGGGAAAAAAAATGTAAAAAATAAATACCTGCCTTTAAAACAAATTAAATTTAGTTGATATTTAGATGCACTGAACAATTTTCCCTATCTTCTTGAAAAAATTGAATGAGTAAATTATCCAGAAATAGTTTGGTGGATCTGGTGTTTAATTTTTGAGCAAGACGGTGGGTAACTTCCTTTATGTTTCATTAAGCAAAGCTTCAGGAAATGTACTAGTATATGTAAAACATACATATAAGTCTATTACTGTCTCTTCTACGTGAGGGACAAATGCCTTATACAAAATAAATAAAAATACTATCAGTTTATCATCCTTCGAATACAAATAATAACACAAACTCCAAACGGGACCACCTTTACTCCAGACAGGTGATAATGAGATCGATAGGCGAAGCTCCACCGATTCCTGCTCCCTCAGTGCCTGCTCCCTCAGCATCCTCTCCCTCCTAATCAATAATTGGCCATAGATCTAGTTGCCTACGAGGATCATGACGAGTTAGCTTGGATGTAGTGGGCTGCTCTTGTTGGGAATGGTGACGACAATCCATAAAAGTGCAATAGTATCAATACGGTGAAATAAAGACAGAATAGACATGCATGAAGTATTAAAAATGTGATTATTTCTTTCCAGCCAAATATTCCACATAATAGCACCATTAAGTGTTCCATTAGTATACACTGTACACTCCGGCCAAACATTTGATAGACCCAAATCTCAAACAGGCTCTTCTTGGAAGAAAATAGATTCCAAATTTGTTTTATATATGGACAATCCACAAGAAAAGGTGTTGAGTATTCTCTTATGCTCCACAACACAGAGGATAGGTGCTGCGACCAATCCAACCTCTCTTTTGAAAACTCTCCCATGTGAGAATGGTTTTCATTGTCATCAGCAAGGGGAAAGTATAGATTATAGGAGGCACAATTATCTTCCAGATGACCTTGGTCACCTTATCTACGATTCTATGATCAATTAGAACACCATAATTGTTGGAGCCCGAGTAAGGTCATTGCATAAAGTTTAATTTAGATAGGTTTTCAGATAGAGTTTGATTTTTTTTTTTAGAGTTATGATTTAGATTTTGATTTATGGTAGAGGTTTTCTCTTATATTAAGTGTTAGGATTTTCTATAAATATGTCATATAGGTCGGGCCTAAAAAAATTAATGAATGAAAGAAAATTTGTGAAAATTACTTTTGCACATTATAAAATACAAAGTATGTAGGAAACTCTCATGTTCGGTTCTGCAGTAGAGGTGTGATTAAGAAAAAACCATCAATTATAACCCTAAAAGAACTAGATTTCGTAAGCACCATAGAGGAAGAATGAAGGGAATATCTTGTCGGGGCAATCGTATTTGTTTCGGCAGATACGCTCTTCAGGCACTTGGACCCACTTCGATCACAACTAGACAAATAGAAGTATGGCGCAGAGCAATGACACGATATGTGCGTCATGGTGGAAAAATATGGATACGTATATTTCCAGACAAACCTGTTACAGTAAGAACTATGCCAGAATCGAGATCCATATCTGACATATGGAAGAACCTTCGAAGCCTGTCCCTGATATTGTTCTCCGCGATGATGTCCCCTGGGTGAAAGGGGCCACCATTCAACATCGTCGATATTGAAAGGGCAGGTTTTCCAACAATGCTATGTCGTCTTTCTCTCCATCCCGGCCACCAAAGCATCTATGAAAAGGCACCTGAGATCGTCGACCCCCACATCCTCCTTTTTCCTTTTTTCTTATCCCCAGGCACAACGAGGCTGCTATGAAATTCACCCACTCGTCTACCTTCCGTCGCGTTGCGTGCTTCAGAATGGATGACCAAATGACTTGCCAGATATAGACATGGGCCGTCTACAGAATGTGTACCACACCACTAGGGCAGTCCCGTCCCGCCCATCACTTTGCGAAACCGGGAATTTGGGACCCTGCGGATCCATTCTTTTTCCTATTCAAAGATCAGCCCTTTGTTTCTGTGTTTTCATGTCGAGAATTCTTTGCTGATCAAGAGATATCAAAGGGGCTTATTACTTCCCAAACAAATCCTCCTACATGTATATATAAACGCTGGTTTATCAAGAATACGCAAGATAATCTGAATCATGAAGTATATAATGCATATTATATCTTATTAATTTGGAATTGAATGGTGAGGTATTTACGTGTTCTAGAACTATACTGTGCATATCCGGTACCATTGACACAAGACCGATCACATACGAATCAGATTCCGTAGTACTAGGTACACTGGATATCCCGTGGATACCTAGGATCACGACCTCAATTACTAGTCCTCATTCAAACCGGATGATATCTCGCTAAGGACATAAGCAAGAAACAAGACAAGTAAGAAATCGATAGTGCCAGTGCATAGATCAACAGATACATCCAAATAAGACAAGAATTTCCACAATATGTATTTTATTCTACCATTCATTTTTTCTATACCCACAATATAGTATGTACTAAGTATTAATGTGGTATATGCAAAGGGTACATGTATCAATAGCTAGGTGCATATGAAATAATACACACGACAATACTGGTAAGTACAAGTAATACTGGTAGGTACATGAGTTATATGATGTTCACGTGCGTGAGGTATCATTTCCAAACAAGAATAATAGTACAAGTAATAACATGCTTAATTAAACATGTGTGCATGATATATCATATCTTGTATCAAGTGATATATGTACAAACATGAGATGTATAACAAAACATGAGCTATGATAGGTCTGAAATCAATATGTACAATAATAACAAGAGTGGTTGAGTATGTACATATATGTATCATATCATTAATCAAGCAGTATATTCACATACATGATATATGTGCTTATGTTACTATAATTCAGTGGCCATATCAGATTTTCATGTCTTGTTTGACTAGCGCAAAATGGAATTAAAGGTTAAAATTTAGCACAGTTGTAGAGAATTTAATCATATTTCCAATGAATCTTTAATAAACTCAATTAGACTTCTAAAACAAAAGTTATGGTTTTATCATGGACCTGCTAATACGGAAATGCAGCATAATAAGTGAACTTCCAACTTTGATTTGACGAGGATCAAAATTGAATTAGAGCCTAAGAATTTGGATAGTTGTAGATAATTCAATTAGTTTTACAATGAAAGAATTTGAACAGTTCTAGATAATTTAATTAGCTTTCCAATGAATCTTGAATGAGCTTAATTGGATTTGTAGAGTAAATATTATGGCCATTTTACCATGGCTTAGTACTGTAGAACTGTTGACCTAATGTAGAAATAATTGATAAACTTCCATATTATGTTTGGCAAGTAAATGCTGAATTAAGGTTTGATGTAGCTTGATGAATTGTAGTTTAGTGAATCATCTTTCTAATGACACTAAAATGAGGTCAATCGGAATTTATGGCAATTCTAAAATAAACTACTACGTATGTCTAGGCAGCAATACATTTTGTGCATGTATAACATGCACGGTGTGATACATACAATGAAACTCAAGATAAAAGTAAATTTGAGAATCTATAATCTTTAAAAATACTTGATAATGTCTCTAATATCATATATGAGCTTATTGTATTAAGAAATCACAAATTTAAAGGATTTGAGAGAGCCGCTAACCAGCCGTTGATAGCCATCGACTGTGAACCACACCCAAGAAGTGCTAGCGATCGACCTATCGAAGGGAGTGGTCATAGATTCTTTTTTTTCTAGGGATTTTTGAGAAGAATTAAGATTTCCTTGTAAATAGAATTCCTATTAGGGTTTGTAAAGTTGTAAATAGCCAATGAATTTTAAGTTTTGTAACAATGTTTGAGAGAGAACAATATAGACTTTTATAGCTTTAGAGTTAAGTCAGTTTTTGTGCTCATTCATAAAAATCAATAATAGAATTCTTTTTCTCTTTATTTATGAATATGATGAGTATGAGTAGTTAAACTCTTGAGTTAGATCAAATGGAATAACAAACCCTATGTGATTTATTGGTATATATTCTTATATGCTTATGGATTTTTAATTGTTTTATGTGGAATTGGTATTTTTGATTCTATGCTATTTTTGAAAGGATTTAAATATGATTTTGAGTCTTTGATATTTTACAGTTTGACGATATATTCATTACATAATTTTTGATATACAGTAGACTCTCTAGGCATAGTGTATATTTAGACTTTGAACATTTATTTTTATTATTCATAGTGTAAGCTTAGATAAACTCAAAAGTTCTATAGGATTAACTGAGAGAAACTAGTCAAATTATCAAGTTCAAAACTTTATATATTTTGTACTTAATTGAATTATTTTTCGGTTATAAGAAGATCATGTGATCTATGTAACTAAGATAAAAAAGTTTGCATATATCCAGTAATTATCTTATGTGGAAGTTACATCCATCTGACTAACAATTTTAATATAAGTAAAATTTTCATCTTTTAACTTTAGTTTAGTTAATAAAAATCCAATCTTTTTAGTTCCGTAATTTATTTTATTATCACATAATTAACATATGATCCTCGAGAGGACAATCTTAGTTATTACCCTTATACTACTTGTCGATCTCTTGTACTTGGGAGTGTACGGTTTAGATCACATTTAAGTTTTTGGCGTCATTGTTGTCGATTATACTATTGCATTCTACTTTAGTATAGATTACGGTTATACTTTAGTATAGATTACGGTTCCTATATTATTAATTTTTGCGATTCTGAATTTGCATAACAGTTGGAGGAGAACTTCAAATGGTAGACTAACTCGATCATACTCAGATCCACAAACACATCCAATCCATCAAGCACTTGACGACATGAGTACTAATAATAACAACGATATGATTAATAACAACAACAATAATAATAATAATGGATTTGGAGATACAAGTGATAATCATAATCATCATATTGGCAATAGGAGGACTTTACGAGATTATTTATAACCCGTTACTTTACGAGATTATTTACAACCTGATAGAACAATCTAACTTTCATACATTGCATTTCCATTGCATATGTGACACTTTGAGGTTAAATTTGGAGTTGTCCAGTTTTTGCCTAAATTCCATGGGATGAATTCAGAAAGTCCATATTTGCACTTTCGAGAATTTGAAGGAGTTTGCTCTACCATTAATCTTCAAAATATTACTACAGAGCAACTTCAACTTAAGTTCTTTCCATCATCTCTAAAGGATAAAGTAAAAATATGGCTACATTCTTTACGTCCCAATTCAATAGGAAGATGAAATAAGATGCAAAGAGAATTCTTAAAGAAATTCTTTCCTTCACATCGAACAAATTTTATGCGAAAACAAATTCTAAACTTTTGACAGAAAAAAGATGAACCACTGTTTGAGTGTTGGAATAGATTTAAAGATTTGCTTCTCTCATGCCCACATCATGGTTTTGAGATATGGAGGACTGCAATTACCTTCTATCAAGGTTAAACACTATAACTAGGTAATTTGTAGAGACTATGTATAATGGTGAATTCTTAAGTAAGGATGTTAAGGAGGCATGTGACTATCTTGATTCACTTGCTGAAAATTCACAAGCCTAAGAAACTGAGGATTTTTCAGATAGACACATCTAAACGATAAACCTCAAAATAGAGGCAAACTTCTTAAATTAGGAGAAACCAAAAATATAGCTATACAATTGATTATCATCACTAAGAAATTTGAAGATTTGCTTCCAAAAAAAAAACAAAAATAGTTGAGGAAATAGAAGTTATGGAACTTTGTGACATTTGTGAATTGCAAGAACATGTGACTTGCGAATGTCCAACTCTTCCTGCTTTTAAAAAAGTATTAATGAACAAGCTAATGTCTTTAACACTCTTTCACAACCAGCAAATAACTCATATTCACAAACATATAATTCTGGTTGGAGGAGCCACCCAAATCTTCTATGGAAGGAGAACTCTCAACAATTCAATAATCAAAATAAACCACCCACTAAATCACCTCAACAATATGTCCAGCCTACTAATTAATTTTCGGTGTACCAACCACCATCGATAATTTTTTTTAGGATAATTTCTTATTGATACAATAAAAATGGATCAGATGATCCAAGCAAACATCTTATTCAATTGCAACAAACGATCAATAGTTAGAATGCAAAGGCCTTCAAGAATATTCATCACATATAAGCCACCCAATTCCGCATTGCAAACGAAGGAAAAATATAAGCTACCATCTCAATCGGAGGCCAGTTCATCAGGTAAAATCGAAGATATAAATGTTATTACTGTTTTCTGCAAAAACAGGAGATCTTTCTATTGCGATTGAATAGAGAAAAATTACAGATTATCAAAATTTCTCTTTTTTTTATTACAATGAAAAGAAAATTAAAGAAACAAACAGAGAGGACTTATATATCATCACTCTCTTTTTTACAAATGATCGTAGAATTTGAGACAGTTATGGGATCGGTCCTTTCCCCGTTAAAGATCTGACGTCAATGGTTGGAAGCGAGTTTGTTTTTCTTCTCTTATGTTCTTAGAGGAAGCACGAACTTCTTGTGTGAGAGAGAGATCTAGCCAAAAATCTTCATTTTCTCTGCTGGTCTCAAGATTTCAAGGCTCTTGTGCGTAACTTGAATTGCCAAATATTCTTTTTGAGTCCCTCTTGAGGGGTATTTATAGGTTCCATGTGGTTGAAAGAGTTTCCATGTAGATCAGAACAAGATCTTGTTATAATTTTAATGAGATACTCGAATCTTCTTTTGATTAGATTTGCTCCAAGATTCGTTGTATCGGGTACTAATCCTACACCCAAAAATCATATTAGAATTTGTAGAAGTATCAAATTCAAATAAAATTAATTAGAATCATGCACCCAAAAACTAATTAGAGTTTGATTAGAATTTGGGTATCATTATAATTTGTGGAATTATCAAAATAGTCTGGAGCGAGGGCCAACATATATTGCAGTGAGAAAGAGAGAGATAGAGAGATTTTTTTGCTCTTTGCTCCTCCGTGCTCTCTTCTGAGCCTCGCACCCGCGAGGATGGGGGTCCACGAGGCTCTCTCAGTTTTTTTGTTGTTGCCTGTTTGGCCTCCTCTCCCTTTGCTGAGGACGTAAGGCTCTCTCAATTTTTTTTCATTTTGGTTTTTCCCCTCCTGAGTCTCGCAGGACTGCGAGGCGCCTGCAAGATTAGGTGCCTCGCGAGTGCCCGCGACGCTCCTTTTCTCTCTTTTTTATTTTTTATTTTTATTTTATTTTAATTATTATTGTTATTTGATTTGAATTTGGATTTGGATTCAGATTTGGATTAGTGCAGGGATAATTTTTCTCATTCTACAAGACCCCCTTCAAAATTTTTAAAATTTTATTTCTCCATTTGTTTAGCAAAATTTTAAAATATTTTGGATTTTTCTTTTAGAATTGGTGGATGAGTTTATGGAAATAGAACTTGCTAAGAGTATAAAGATACCTTAACAAACTGAGTGTTTTGAGTATGATGTGACTCGTTTGGGTTGACAAACAGAGTCGATGATTCGCCTGACTAACAGAGCCGGTGATTATTTTCAAATTGAGGGGTGACTCGTCTAGCCGATAGACAGAGCCAGAATGACGGAATTAGGATCGAAAAACTATGGACAGATGTGTATTGTTAAACGTATCCATAAAACTTTGACAGAGGTGTACTGCTAAGCATATCAAGATTGCTTGGCATATTTAACGGGATGCCTCTCCCCTTTGCCTTTTCGGCATCGAGTTATTCCTACCCCAGTATGATAAGACTGGTCGAGAATTTTAACTTCCTCTTGCCCCTTGTCTCTTTCTTATCATAATAGGTATCTATTTAATAAATTGTTGGAGTATGACCATGTGAGGGTCAAAAAACCATGGGTAGAAATATTCAAAAAACATATCCATGGGGTCTCAACAGAGGTGTTCACAAAATACACCGAGGTGGCCGGGTTAGGGTCGGAAAACTATGAGCAGAAGTGTTCAGAAAACGTACTCATAGAGTTTTGGCAGAGATATTCAGAAAACGTACCAAGGATTTCGGTAGAGGTGTACTATTAAACATATCGATGAAGTCTCAGCAGAGGTGTTCATAAAACGTACTGAGGTGACCGGGTTAGGGTTAGAAAAATATGAGAAGAGGTGTTAAGAAAATGTACCTATGGAGTCTAGGCACAGATGTTCAGAAAACTTACCAAGGGATTTCGGTAGAGATGTACTGTTAAACATACCGAGATGATTGGATTTAAATTATGGAGTAGTTCGCTTGGCTGATAGACAGAGTCGGTGACTCGCCTAGCTGATAGACAGAGCCGGTAACCATATTGGGATCATAGGGTGTATTATTTGTGTGACGATGCAAATCTCGCTATCAGAGATGAGAGCTTAACATGACAGGTTTGGTTGTATCGGGGTGAGATAGTTTGAATCTCGTTGTTAGAGATAAGAGCTTGACATGACAGTATCACGGGATTTATAGCAAACCCCTACTTATCAATGGATTTGATATGTCTTTACCAATTGTCTTTTGCATTGGGCTAGGCATGCTATTTCTCTCAGCATGATGAGTTGTCGAGGGTTTTGTTTGGTCTTAAATGCCAAACATTCCCTCTTTCCTTTCTTTTGAAGCATTGGACGGCTCATGCTTTTTACCTCTGCATGATGGGTGGTCAAGAATTTGAATTCCTATACCTTTTGCTTTTGAAGCATTGGGTTGTTCATACTTTTACCTCACTATGATGGGTTGTCAAGGATTTGAATTCCTCTCCCCTTTGCTTTTGAAGCGTTGGGTTGTTCATACTTTTTACCTCATCATGATTGGTTGGCGAGAAACTTGTTCTCTTCTCTTTGCTTTTGAAGCATTGGGCGGTTCATACATTTTACCTCAGCATGATGGGTTGTCGAGAATTTAAATTTCTCTCTCCTTTGCTTTTGAAGTATTGGGTTGTTCATGCTTTTATCTCAGTATGATGGATTATCGAGGATTTGAATTCCTCTTCCCTTTGCTTTTGAAGCATTGGGTTGTTCATGCTTTTACCTCAGCATGATGGGCTAGCGAGAAACTTGCTCTCTTCCCTTTACTTTTGAAGCATTGGGCGGTTCATGCTTTTTATCTTAGCATGAGAAGTTGCTGAGGATTTGAATCACTCTCGCCTTTGCTTTTGAAACATCGGGTTGTTCATGTCTTTACTTCAGCATGATGGGTTGTCAAGGATTTGAATTCCTCTCCCCTTTGCTTTTGAAGCATTGGGTTGTTCATTCCTTTATTCCAGCATGATGGGTTGGCGAGAAACTTACTCTCTTCCCTTTGCTTTTGAAGCATTAAGTGGTTCATACTTTTTACCTCAGCATGAGGAGTTGTCGAGGATTTGAATTCCTCTCCCCTTTGTTTTTGAAGCATTGGGTTATAACTTATCCTTATAGAATAGTATTGCGACAGATTTGTTAAAGAATTTTTAGCAAAGCCCTAATTATCAACGAATTTGATATGCCTTCACCAATTATTGTTTGCGTTGGGCTAGTTATAACTTTCCCCTCAGTATGATGAGTTGTCGAAAGTTTTGTTTGGGCAATAAACTTATTAGCCTCCCCTTTCGTTTTTTTTTGAGGTGGCCATATATAGTATTTCTTTAATAACTTGCCGTTGATAGGCATCATCATTCTATTGCAGTCTTGATTGATCAGACGATATCTGTTTGAATAGATAGTTTTTACTACAAAGAGCCTTTCCCACTTAGGTTCAACTTTTCCTTAGTTTTGTGGGCCATGATTATTGGTCATTTGACTGTCAAGACCAAGTCTCCCTCTTTGAAAGTTCTTTGTCTCACTTTCTTATTAAACGCCCTCGAGATGCGCACTTGGTACAACTCGATTTGTTGTTGCGTGTTCAAGATGCTAGCTTAGCCTTACATCCACGGGCTTAGCCTCATGTTTTAAGTTGGCATAGCCTCGTGATTGGGCTAGTATGACTTTGCGTTATACGCGGGGTTGGACTTGTGTGCTGGCTTATCCTCGTGCACTGAGTTAGATTCATGCGCTGGTTTGAGTTAGCTTCGCATTTTAGTTGCGGGCATAACTTTGCATTCCACGCGGGCATAGCCTTGCATTTAGATGACTTTATGCTGGCTTAGCATTGCATTATATGCAGAGTTTAGTTTTGTATGCAATGTTTACTAGACGTGGGTTCGCTCCTTATGTGGGCCTTATTTGATTGATTATGTTCCATTGTAAGTCAATAGACCACCTTTTTTCTTCATCAGATATTATGTAAGGCTGTTTGGTTGGCCTGGCGCCTTAAATCTCTAATGCAAACCTTAATCTTCCGTTTCTTGAAGTTTATGCGGGGCTGAGAGTTAGCTTCACATTTTGGCTGTGAGCATAATCTCGCGTTTAGATGACTTTATGTTGGCTTGACATCGCATTATATGCAGAGTTTGTTTTGCATTTCATACAAGGTTTTTTGATGTGGGTTCCATCCCTGTGTGGTTCATATTTGAGTGGTCATTGTAATTCAATTGACTGCCTTCTTCTTCTTTGAAGTTTATGTGAGACTGAGAGTTAGCTTCACATTTTGGACTTTTTCGCGCTTTGGATTTGCCTCGCGCGCTGACTTATCTTTGCATATTGAGAATTTCATGCCTGGCTACATCTCTTCTAGTAATGAAAGTCACGCGGTTTTCCAGATAGCCTCACATATGTATTATCCTCGTGTTTCAACTGTTTTACGCAAGGTTGAAAAATAGCCGCATTTTAGAGATTCTGCACTTTTGCTGGCTTTGTTTTGCATAGTCTTGCACTGTTCGCAAGTACTAGCCTCACGTTCTTTATGTTGGCTTCATAAATATCCTTGTTTGGTTATATGTGGGTCCCACCCCCTGCATGAGACTTGTAAGACTGTCTATGAAGTTTGTCATGAAGTAATAGATTACTTTCTTCTTTATAATAGATTATGTGGGGCTGAACCTTAGCTTCGCATTACTTTTGTACTTTGGGTAAGTTCTGTGCGCTAGTTTAGCCTCACACACTAGTATAATCATGCACGCTGGTTTAATCTCAAGTTAGCCTCGCGTCTGGATGACTTTACACTGCTTTAGTCTCGATTTCTCTTTATGCCTTAGATGATTTTACGCTGGTTTAGGCTCACGTTGTACACGAGCATAGCCTCGCTTTCTTACTTTGGGCTGTTTGATTTCATAGTCTTACCCCAGTATGATAGGGTTAGCGAGAGTCTTACTCTCTTCCTGTTGTCATGGTGGCATTGGGCAACAAAAACTCGTATTTTTTTGAATTTTTTTCTACTTTTTTTTGTAATTTTTTTGGTTTTTTTTATTTATGACAATCATTTTGCCATTAAATTTTGCGGATCGCATTCGCAAACACCTTCTTCTGTTCAGATCTCAACTGGATCATATTTGCATTGACGAATGCCTGAATTTTATCTTTCAAAATCATAATAATCCTTGGTCGGGTGCCTAATATTTTGATGGTAGAGGCAATACTTGGGATCATCTGTTTTTTCAGGTTCCTTTGGCCTCTGATTTTCGGGTAATCTGAGTATCTCTTTTTTATTTAGTAGATGAAATAATGTGACTGCTTGTTCATCTTTAAACTTGTATATCCGTTGCGATCTAGAAGAGTCTCGATTAGTTTGTGGTTTTTTATTTATAGCAGGTCTAGTGGCCATTGCCTCCTTTTCCTTTGGATAGGATGATTGTGGTCATGGCTGATTCATGGTAATCCTCCTCTGGGCATGGTATTCATTAATACGTCAGATTATGTCCTCTACTTGCTGCCCTTATTTGACTAGATCTTTCTATGTTTTCGACTCTACTGCTCCTATTTGACCAATATCCTGGTCTGGAGATTGTGTTTGTAAGTCTCCACTAATGTTTTATGCGACATTCCATGCGGGCATCGCACTGACATTTTGCGAAAATGCTCAACGAAGCTTTAACCATCTCATCTTCCTTTTGTTTTGTGCAAGAAGAGAGTAGATGGATACTTCAGTATCGTCTTCAAAGAAGCGAGTTAGGAACTCTCTCTCCACATCAGACAAGGCATTGATGGTTCTCAGGGGAAATTGCATAAACCAAGTGAACGCAGGCCCTCGCAGGATATTTATAAAAAATTTTATCATCACTGGATCATTGTCCATAAGATGGCCGGTCTGCAAAATAAAATAGTACATATGTTGGTTCGGAGATCCTTTCCCATCATATGACTCTAGCTTGAGAGGCTTGTATTTTGCCAAAACAGTGCATACTCCCACTCTATTGCGTAGGGTCTTGTAATTCCCGTTTCTTGCAATCCTTTCCGGTGCATCAAAACTTCTATTTGATTTTGAAGCTTCTCCAATTTTTTGGTATGAGGATCAATGAAATATTCCTCCTCACTGCCTTTTCCCTCAATATCTGGGTTGGACTTGGTCTCATCCTTCTTGATCTTATCAGAAGAGGAAGAACTCGCTGCTCCATCTTCTATGTTCTTTTGAGTGTTGTCCAATACCTTCGCAAGTATCGCTTTGAGGTCGTCGATGCTCCTTTACTGCTCTTAGATAAGGCGTTCTTGTGTCTCAATTTTTTGACTCATCTCGGCCGATCATTCAACTCTGTGGACCGTCCTCCTGCCGGACCAAGAGGAAGCATGCGATTGTGGCATCGCTATGGCCGAATGATCGTTGAACTCTTCATATTCCTTGTCAGAACCTCCTGCCAATTTTATGTAATTGCGGGGAGCCGTCACGCCTGACCTGAGGTGTGTGTGATGATAAATTTCCTCCATTTCCATATCAGCGGCATACTCTTCGACGACTGGTTCTTGCCCTTATTCACCATGTTAGACATGAAAGTGGGCAAGTCTTGATCTGAGATAGAATCTTGACTTTGTAGTCATCATCTTTCTGGAATATTGGATTTCGGTGCTGACAACCGGTTAAATACAATTAGTCTTGGGGCTTGACAGCGACAGTGAGTCAAAACTACCGCAATCAGCTCCTCACAATAGCAGGACTGATGGGTTCGTGCCACTCTTCTTTTATTTGTAGGATATCTCCACAAATTCAGAGTTTCTTCATGCGGGGCTGACATAACCGTCTTTTGGGGATAGGGCCCGCTTCTTGAATGATGTCTATTTGTCCAGACAGATGGCTCCGATAAATTACAGAGGTTATATTTGTCAACCTCCAGTTTGGTTCAATGTTCATCATTAGTTTGGAAATGTTTTGCATGAAACTATTGGGTAATCTTGCATTCTTTTGTTCTTATGTGAAGCTAAGGCTTAACTCTTGTCCTGCACACTAGACGAGACTGGCATGCTGATTTAACCTCGCATGCTGGCTTAGTTGAACTAGCCTCGCATACTGACCTAAATTTAGTTCGATTTTCAACTTTACTTATGCCAGGCTGGCGAGGCGGAGAACCACAAGACTAGCCAGCCTGAGAACCGCTAGGCTGATTTATGCTAAATTGTCTTTTGCCAAGCTGTAGACCGCTAGGCTGGCCAAGTTGAGAACTGCTAGGCCAGTCTTTACCAAGCTGCGGACCGCTACTAGGTTGAGCAGGCTGACGATCGCTAGGTTGAGAACCGTTAGACTGGTTTTTGCCAAGCTAGGGACCGCTAGGCTGGCCAAGCTGACGACCGTTCAGCTGAAATTGCTAGACTGGTTTTTACCAAGCTGCGGACCACTAGGCTGAGGACAGCTAGGTTGAGCAGGCTGAGGACCGCTAGGCTGGTTTTTGCCAAGCTACGGACCACTAGGCTGGCCTTGAGCATGGCATGCAAAACGAGCTTTGAGTGCCTTACGGCGTGTCCTTCGATTCCGGTTGCGAATTCGGGTCCGTCTTTGCGCCACGATAGATTCTCCTTTGGCATCATATGCAGTAAGCTCCCTGAACATTAGTAGGGACACAACTTGCTTCGATGAATCAGAGTTTGAAAATCCAAGTGGCTGTTGATGCATCAACACCTACTTTTCATCCAAAACTATTAGGTCATCTTTTTGTTCACATGATTTTGAATGTTTTGGGTTGACCTCTATCTCGATCACCAACTTCTCCATCGTTTTCCCAATTTCATTGACGTCAGATTGGACCACCATCTCCTCTTTAATATAGGAGATTTTTCTCACTGTGGTTGCTAGTCTATTTTTCACAAAAACAGGGGATCTTTCTATTACCATTGAATAGAAAAAAAATACAGATTATCAAAATTTCTCTTTTTTTATTACAATGAAAAGAAAATTAAAGAAACAGACAGAGAAGACTTATAGATCGTCACTCTATTTTTACAAAAGATCATGGGATTCGAGTCAGTTATGGGGATATATCCTTTCCCCGTTAACGATCTGACGTCGATGATTGGAGGCGAGATCATTCTTCTTCTCTTCTGTTCTTAGAGGAAGCACGAATTTCTTGTGCGCAAGAGAGATATGGACAAATGTTTTCTTTTTCTCTGCTGGTTCCAAGGTTTCAAGGCTCTCACACATAACTTGAATTGCCAAAGATTCTTTTTGAGTCCCTATTGAGGGGTATTTATAGGCTCTAGGTGGTTGAAAGAGTTTCCATGTAGATCAGAACAAGATCTTGTCATAATCTTGATGAGATACTCGAATCTTCTTTTGATTAGATTTGCTCCAAGATTTGTTGTATCGGGTCCTGATCCTACACCCAAAAATCATATTAGAATTTGTAGAATATAGCATTTCTCACGGAATAGGCAAGTGCATTATTTCGTTCTGAAATGCCTCTCAAATATTAGGATTCTGGATGTCCCACTATTTCTTGTGTGATAGGGCAATACAATATAGAGAAAGTTTTGCTAAATTTGGGGGTTAGTATTAATCTTTTACCATTTTCGG
The DNA here is from genome assembly GCA_036321105.1 of Dracaena cambodiana. Lineage (NCBI taxonomy): Eukaryota > Viridiplantae > Streptophyta > Magnoliopsida > Asparagales > Asparagaceae > Dracaena > Dracaena cambodiana. The sequence continues at coordinate 23,471,894 of JAYEPQ010000014.1, read as the reverse complement.
TTTTAAGCACCTAAGTCTAGGAGAATTTAAACCTACACTTGTCACACTACAAGTAACTGACAGGTCAGAAAGGCTTCCTAAAGGCGTTGTGGAAGATATTTTAGTGCAAATCGAAAACTTTTATTTCCCTGTGGATTTTATAATTATCGATACTGTACTTGTAGAGAATTCACGTCTTCATATTTCAGTTATTCTCAGATATCCAATTTTAGTTAAGGCTAATGCAGTTATAAATTGTAGAAATAGTGTGGTGAATTTTTCATTTAGAAATATGACCCTTTAACTTAATGTTTTTAATGATTGCAAACAACCAAACATAGATGATGATGAATTGCAAGATACTAATTATATTGAATAAATCCGTGATGAGGAAGATATTATATCATTGTGCATGTCTGATCCTTTGGTGATGGCATTAATAATGAATGATGACTTCCTTGAAAATCTCAAATCTGAACATATCAATGAAATTATTAGATATCTAACCGATGCTCAATGTTCAAATATCACGGGATGAATTCTAACAACGGAAGTGTATAAACAGTTACCTAAAATCACAAAACAATTGATACCATCTAACATCCAAATATTGGTACTTGAGCTAAAACCGCTACTTGAAGATCTCAAGTATGCATTTTCGGTCCTAAGGAAACTTACATGGTAGTCATCTCAGTGCATCTTGACAAGAATCAGGAAGAACGACTATTATCAACATTGCAAAAGTATAAAGGAGGTCTTTGATAGAATATGGCGAATATCAAAGGTATGGACCCCTTATTTGTATACACCACATCACTTTGGAAGATGGAGCCAAGCCTATTAGGCAAATGTAACGAAGACTAAATCCTACCATGAAGGAAGTGATTAAAGCCGAAGTGTAGAAATTACTTGATGTTGGCATCATCTATCCAATCACTAATAGTAAGTGGATAAGTCCAAGCCAAGTTGTTCCGAAAAAGAGTGGGGTAAAGTAGTTAAAAATGAGGATGGAGAGATACTTACTTGAACTACTATGAGTTGGCATATGTGCATCGATTATCAGAAGTTAAACCAAGTAACACGCAAAAATCACTTCCATTACTATTTCTTAACCAAGAGCTTGAAAGAGTTGTCGGGCATGAATTTTATTGTTTTCTTGATAGTTATTTTAGCAAATATTAAATTTAAATTGCTATAGAGGACCAGGAAAAGATAACTTTTTTTCTATCCCTTGGCACTTTTGCTTTTAGAAGAATGCCAATTGGATTATATAGTGCATCCATAACATTTCAAAAATGTATGATAAGTATTTTCAACGATAAGGTGAAAGATTATCTTGAGGTATTTATGGATAATTTCTCTATATTTAGAAATATTTTCGAATCTTATTTGACTAATTTAGGATCTATGCTTCAAAAATATCAACAGAAAAATCTACTCCTAAATTGGAGAAAATATTATTTTATGGTTACAAAAGGTATTATGTTGGGCCACATAATTTTATCTAAAGGGATGGAAGTAGATAAAACTGAGGTTGAGTTTATTTTCAAAAAACTAATACCTAAAATCGTGAAAAACATACATTCATTTCTAGGACACACAGGTTTCTATATAAGGTTTATAAAGGTTTTTAATACTATTGCTAGACCCCTTTCTCACCCTTTTTGTGCAAGATATGCAGTTTGAATGGACTCAAGCATGCGAGATAACTTTTGAAACCCTCAACGAAATACTCATGACCGCACCAATAATGGAACCTCCAATTTAGACATTTCCATTTGAAATCATGTGCGATGCAAGTAATTATGCAATTGAAGTTGTACTAGGGCAACAAAGAGATAAACAGCCCTACGTGGTCTCCTATGCTAGAAAGACTCTCAACGATACTTAGAAAAATTATACTAGCATAGAGAAAGAGTTTCTAACTGTAGTTTTTTCTCTTGATAAATTTCATTCATATATTTTTGGCTCACATGTAGTTATTTTTACAAATCATTCGACGCTCAAATATCTTTTATCAAAGAAAGATTCAAAGGTACGACTGATTCGATGGATCTTATTGCTTCAAGAATTTGATCTTGAAACTAAAACAAAAATGGAGTAGAGAACATGGTTGTAGACCATCTATCTAGACTGATTTTTGAAAATGATAAGCTATCAATTAGGGACTCGTTTTATGATGAGCAGTTATTTTCTGTCACAATAACTCCCTGGTATGCTGACGTCATTAATTTTCTTGTTGTAGGAGAAATGCCAAATCATTGGAGTGCATAAGACAAACGAAGATTCTTATATGAGGTATGTCGTTTCTTTTTCGACGATCCTTATTTATTTAAATATTATTCAGATTAAATCATTAGACATTGTGTACCCAATGACAAGATTCAAACTATCATTGCTTTCTGTCATATAGAAGTATGTAGGGGTCACTTTTCATCTAAAAAGACGGTAGCTAAAATACTCCAATGTGGTTTTTATTGGCTTGCCATGTTAAGAGACACATATGAATTTCGTAAAAAATGCATCTTGTCACAAATTAGGAGCCTTAACCAGGAAAAATGATATGCCTCTAACACCCATACTTGTAATTGAGATATTCGATTGTTAGGATATTGACTTTATCAGACAGTTTCCTATTTCTAACAGATATGCTTATATCCTAATATTAGTTGATTATGTCTCTAAATAGGTATAACTTGTAACTTATAGAAATAATGATCAACAAATTGTTATTAATTTTTTAAAGGAACACATTGTCCAAATTTATAGTTCCTAAAGCAATAATAAGATATAGGGGCTCACATTTTTGTAACAAAGCCTTTGAAAATTTTATGAAAAAAATTATATCTTGCACAAGATTTCTAAACCATATCACCCATAGTCAAATGAACAAGTTGAGCTAACTAATAGAGAAATCAAGCAAATACTTGAGAGAACAGTTAATCTGTCTCGCAAAGATTGGTTGTTTCGATTGACCGATACTTTATGGGCTTATCGTACAACATACAAAACACTCCTATGCATGTCTCCATATAGATTAGAATATGAAAAGCTTGTCATTTGCCTGTAAAGATAGAGCATAAAGGTATTGGGCAATTAAATCAGTAAATCTTGATCTCAATTTAGCTGGCCCATCACGAAAGCTATAAATAAACAAGTTGGAAGAGATAAGATATGATGCATACGACAATTCACGCACTTCAAAGGAGAAAATGAAAATGTAGCACGATTATCGTATAACATGCCGTATTTTTCATTCTTCTAACAAAATGCTTCTATATGATTCACACTTCATCTATTTCCAGGAAAATTACATTTACGGTAGTCATGACTGTTCATAGTTAAAATTGTATATCCACATAGCGTGATTGATATTAAAAATCATATGAATAGTCATACATTCAAAGTAAATGGGAAATAATTAAAGCACTACATGAAATTTTCAAAACACTTGGGGGAATCTCATGATCTAATAGATCCTCCGACATCTCATTGATACATGCTAAATGACGACACTATGTATATTATTGTATATTATGCAATAGCAATTTTGTTTTGCAAATTGTGATATCATGAGTACCAAATCGAGGTAATTTATAGGCTTTTCTCTCTTAAAATTCTACTTGTTCTTAATTAATTAAACGAATTTATTGATTCATTATGGATAATGTATATCTTAAGTTGGGGATGGCTTATTAAGATAAATTAGTTTTGATACTTAGGATGATTTCAACGATTTTAAAAAAAAAAAATTCTTTCTTTTCTTTTTCTTTTCAAAAAATTTTTCAAAAACAAATAAAAAATATTTAATTGATATCAACTTTAGAGTTAGGAACTAACTTTTAGTTTAAAATTAATTTTAGAATTAGAAACTAACAACTAGATATTAGGAATAATCTTAGTTTAGGGACTAATAACAACTAACTAAAGAAGAAAAAATAAAACAAAAATATTTGGCTTGACACAGTTTTCAATAGAGAACCACCATCGAAGCGGCTGTGAAAGCCACTATCAACGGCGGCTCCTTAAAAGGCAAAAAAATTTGTTTGGCTGAGAGCAGCCATTGAAGGCACCATCAATGTGCTTGTCGATAGCCGTCAGCAGAGAGAGACAATTATAAATATATGTTAGAGTTCTTTTTTCTCCACAGACAAAACCCTGGTTTCTTTCAATAGCATCCACGCCCAAAAATTTCTCTTTTAGACAGCCAAAATTCTTCCTGCGGAATTTAGTTTAAATTTTTATCAATTTTCAAGAAAGTAAGTTCTTTTCTCTTTGATTTCTAGTTGATTTGTTCTTAGTAAAAAGTAGATTTTTGTTTCAAAAACCTAAATCTACAATTTATATGGACGAATTTGAGCAAATTAAAATTAGATCTTTTTTTCTTGGTAGATTAGGTAGAGTTTAGCAAAGATATGGGGATTTTTGATGAATTTTATGGATTTATTGTCATGATATGCTAAAATCAAGAGTAGAAAAAGTAAAATTATCACCTTTTTAGTATTATATTTCATGGATTGCTTGTATAATTATAATATATCAAATTCATGCAATAGTAATCACATTAAAGTAGAATTTGATAATTTTTGAAGAAGACATTGTGAAACAATGAAATTTTGTGAATGAATTAAATTCTAAAAATAAAATAAAACACAATAAAAGAAAAGAGAGAAATTAACTAAAAGAAAAATAATAAATAGAATAATAATGTGATAAATTTATGAATAAATTTTTGAAATAATAATTATTCTAAGTTATGTATTTTTGACTAATTTTTCCAGAATGGCATTAAAGAAACAAATAATTTTTAAGAGGCCAAGAGTAGAGTCCTCCGGCTTGTCTTCACCACGCTAGAGTTGCAAAGGCAAACAAGTAGATCTTGGAGAGTGAAATGGTTTTAAGCTTTGGCACGATCGTGTAGTAGGTTATTCAAAATTAAATGAGAATTTGATCTTCAGAGCACAAATACTAGCCTCAGAGTTGGAAGCATACACAAGATATGAATACTACTGGCATGCAATGAGATCATGCATGAGTTTTATGCTAACTTGCAACCAACAATAGGAAATCAGCATGGATACTCCATTGCCAAGGCAGGAAAACTGTTCAGAAGGGAAGAAATCGTAAGGACAATCCCTTTATCCAATGTGCCTGAAGAGCACCCTTTTTTTAAATATCGTGAATGAGATACCAAGCGGTTCACGCCGGTTCAAAGAGTTTTGTGAGGATTTAAGTGATGTTGCATTCAATGAGAGATTTTTGAATGTTGGATATATCAGAAAAGAGTACGTTTTGGGAAGTCTTTATATTAAATATAACATGCTACCTTCCTCTACAACAACGGGACTATATGTGAATGATGTAGTATTGTTAAATATGATTTTGGAAAGGCGCATATTCGATATCACATCGATCATGTACTATGCTATAGTTCAATGCATGGGTCAACCCCTGAGCATATTCAGCATCCGAGAATAGTAAAGCCTCACTTAGTTTTGCCATTTGTGATTACAAAGATTTGCATGAATAATTTCATCCATCATGAAGTGATACACTTGAACCTCCTAAGTAACCATTTATGGGTACCACTGTGCAAAGAAAGATGAGTGCCAGACATGCCCAGTAGGAACAACATGCGCAACAAGAGTAACAACAAGCTACCGCCCAACTTGTTAGTTACAGAGAACAAGAATAGGAATGTGTCAAAAAAGGGCAAGAATAAGGAGATGCAGCAGATACGGTAGCCCAACTAGATAAAATAACACTCTACATTATAAATGAGTCAATCATAAGAATGGCAGACACTTTCACTACAAGAATGAGTATTCTTGAAAAATGGCAAGCCTATACGGGGCATCGTCAATAACGTCATTATCGGCTACTCACCAAAGTATTCAGACAAATGATTGGTAAGGATTCTCATATTTCTACAAATGAGGACGAAGGAACGAGCTAGGGAAGCATAGAGTTCCGCCGGTATCAGAGACACAAGTGACAAAAAGGCCTTCATCAGAAATCTCATTGAAATTGACTGCAAAAGGGAGTATTTTATTCTTGAGAACCAACGGAGCCAGGTGTATTCTAAACTTAACCTCTTACATTATTTTTTAGTGGATTACTTTCATATTTATATTTTTGATGTACTGAGGACATTGCATAATTTAAGTTGGGAGTGGGATAAATACATTGTACTTTACTGTATCATAATTGACTAACATATTTTCTTTAAAAAAATCAAAAAAAAAATTCTTTAAAATAAAAAGTAATATTAAAGTATTTTACATTTCATATTTATGAGATAGATATCTTAATATTGATGCTTATCTAATAATAGTTCTTATACAATATCGATCGTGAATTTAAGTCCAACAATAAGATATATTGATACTTAAAAATTTGAATCAAGTATACACTCTAAACACTTACATGATAAGTCATGAAAAGTATATATATATATATATATATATATATATATATATATATATATATATATATATATATATATATATATATATATATATATATATATATATATATATATATATATATATATATATATATACACATATATATATGGGTTCGTGCGCCTCAGGAAGCATGCGTATTCACACGAATGACACTTATGGACTTTTATTATAGACATGAGCTAAGTAACTAGGTATTTGTACTTAGGTAAGCAGGAACGTTCACATGAAAGGCAAGTATCTATGAAAAAAATAAGGAAAAAAAGGAAGAAAATAAGAATATATATATGTGTGTGTGTGTGTGTGTGTGTGTGTGTGTGTGAAAAGGATTGCTATAAGTTTGATTGAAGTTTGAAACTTGTCAAGGCTTATATACACATTCAAAAGAGTGCATAGGAGAGGATAATTGAAAGTAAATGTATATTTACAATACCATATAAATGATCATGATAGATACATGAGAGTGTTAGATTATAATTGATTTATTAATGTTGATATTTTTATAAATATCTGTGTATATATCTCTAATTAAGCTTAATATTGAAGAGAAATGAAAAGGCAAAAAAAAAATAAAAGGCTACTAATATTTTTTATAGTTAATAGGCTACTAATATTTTTTTTATTTTTTTATTTTACACTTATCCTTTTTTTATTTATTTCTTAATCTCAAACATTTCTTGATATTTGTAGGTAACATCTCATGAAACAACATTCGTCCATTAGGGTAACACAGGGTTTTAATGGCTTGATACACATGCTAAGTGCAATCATGATTCCTACAAAAGTGAGTTAGAATTTATTTTTAGGTCTTTAGTTTATTTTATTTAGTTTATATATTTGCAAGGGACTAGCAAAACTCAAGTTGGGAGTATGATTACGCTTGAAAAGTGTAATATTTTTGTTTATTTTTTGTAAATATAATCCAATTTTGCTGATTGATACAATAAATTAATAAAAATTATTTTTATTAAACAAATTCCTCACTGTGATATTTTTCTGGTGTTTCCTAATATTTTTGCAGGATTTTATATGTAAGAAAATCAAAGTATCGAAACGTATCTCAAATATCGGTTCAGAGCTGTACATTTTCAAGAATTACTGTTGACAGCCGCTAGCCTGCTGTTGACAGTCGTCGACTGTAAACCACATCCGAGAAGTGTTGTTGATAGACTTGTCAAAGGGAGCATCTGCAGATTCATTTTTAGAAAATTTTAAAGAAGAATTAAGTGTTTCCTTATAAATAGAATTCCTATTAGGATTTGTAAGGTTATAAATAGCTAATGAATTTCAAGTTTTGTAACAATATTTTGGAGAGAACGATATAGATTTTTATAGTTGTAGGTTCAAGATTTAGTGTTTGTAGAAATTAATAAAAGAATTCAATTTCTCTTTATTCATGGCTATGATGAGTATGATTGGCTAAATTCTTGAGTTGGATCAGATAAAATAACAAACCCTATGTGATTTACTAGCATGTATTCTTATATGTTATTGATTTTAATTTTTTATGTGGAATTGATATTTTTGAATTTATGCTATCTTTGAAGATAAATATGATTTGAGTCTTTGATACTTTATAGTTTGACAATATATTCGTTATTTAGTTTTTGATATATCGTAGATTATTTAGGCACAGTGCACTCTTAGATTTTGAACGTTTATTTTTGTTATTCTTATTGCATGCTTATATAAACTCAAAAGTTTACATATGATTAATTGATAAAAATTAATCAAATTTTTGAGTTCACAACTTTATATTTTTTTTCTTAGTTGAATTATTTCCAGTTGTAGGAAGACCATATGATCTATGCAATTGAGATAAAAAAAACATGAATATATCCGTAAATTATCCTATAAGGGAGTTACGTCCATCTGACCGACAACTTTAATATAAGTAAATTTCCATCTTATAACTTTAGTTTAGTTAATAAAAATTCAATCTTTTTATATCCATAATTTATTCTAGTGTTACACAATTAACATACGGTTCTCGAGAGAATG
>JAYEPQ010000014.1:23425950-23458450 GCA_036321105.1 Dracaena cambodiana | reverse complement strand
ATGACAATAACTGCTCTATCTATAAAATTTTATATTCTATTGGTCTCAGTCACCGTCCGATTTAATTGTAGAAACTGTGTTAATGAATAAGATAGCTCTATTCTCCATTATCGTATAAGTGCCCGTGCATATCTGGGACCCGGCCACAATATTCATGACACTGAACCATGACATACCGCTAGGCAATACAATCAATTTCCGTACTGTATTACAGTAACGAACATACCACTTTGGGTAAATATCAATTGGTGATTCAGTAATCACCCAAACCATTGCAGTAAAAGAATCCCGACCTTAACAATATAATCAATTCTTATACTACAAGGCTCTTATCCATCATATAGTTTCTCCCATCCTCATGTTCATAATGAATTATGCACATGAAAAATTTATTTTATATTTATTTGTTTACTTTTTCTTTTCCTTCTTTAAATGTTTTTCAATTCATGATAATATGCTTGCATTTCCATGACTGTACATGACATGTAGTATCATAATACATGATCTGTAATATTAAAACACGTGACTTGTAATATAAAAGCACATGAAATGTAATATTTAAGCACATGACTTGTAGCGTGATAAATTAACACATGATATATTAGTGCACAATTATATCACAATGTATATCATTAAAATTATTTTAATAATCTGGTTTCATTCTCAATGTCAATCAATAACCCAATTTGGGAACCAAGTACATCATGTAATAATAATTTCTACCTATCAATTATTCCCAATTAATCCAAACTAAGCACATGCCCAATCCCACTAAATTCCAACATATTTTTATTTTTATTTTATTTTTTTCTTTTCTGTCAGGCCCATATCCAGGCCCATGCCCACTATCATTTCATTTTTATTTTCTTTTTTTTTTACTGGGCTGGGCTGGTTGGCCCAGCTGTTTTCATTTTCTTATCCTTCTCTTTTTTTTTCTGGCCCATCTTAAATCTAAGCCCACTACTTTTATTCCTTCTTTATTTTATTATTTTTTATGGGCTGGGCCAGCCCCATTCCCATATTGTTATTTTTTCTTTTCTTTTTGTTTCTTTTTCTTCTCTCGACCTAGCCCATCCCTTTTTTTTTCCTCTCTTTCCCTTTTTTCTCTGCTTTTTCTTCCTCCTCTTCTTTTTCTTCTTTTCTCTTCTTTTTTCTTTTTCTTTTATTTTTATTTTTATTTATTTACCTATTTGCAAAATTTATTGTAATGTACACAATTATAAATGTGAGTATCCTCATACCGAAAATAAATTTTCTACTCCAAATCGAAACTTAATTTTTACAAAATGACCAATATTTATTTACTTCTAAACAATACAATAAAAAAAATTATATAATTAAAAGAAAAATAATTAATAGAAGAAGGGAAGTGTGTTATTTACATCAGATTTCTTTTAATTTCCTTCGATTTCTCGAACCCGTTCCTTCTCCTTCTTCTTCTCTTTTTATTTTTATTTTTATATTTTTTTTGTTCTGTTGGTGCAATAGAGGGAGTGAGAAATGGAGTAGGGACTGAGGGAGAGATAAGCGAGAGAGTGATAAGGCAGAGGGTTGGGTTTTATTTTTATTTTTATTTTAATTTTTTTTTCTTTTCTTCCCAATGTTCACACGGCTTTGCCACCTAGCCCCAGCTGCCACTCCCCTCTTGTTTGTCATGACAGCACAGCACGGGTAAACCGTCACTACCATTTCATATATTATTATTATTATTATTATTATTATTATTATTATATAATTTAATAATTTCGGTTCCGCCTAACATTCTCCAAATGCTACCAAATTTAAGTAGGACGTATTGCTCGACGAGGAGAACTCTACAAAATTATCCGTTTGTCATTTCGATATTAAGAATAAATGAACCGAAATTCAGAAGTAATTAGAAGGATGATTTTAATATTATTAAATTAGTAATTTTTGAAGTATTTTTCGGCATCGTAAGAAAAATCTCCAAAAATTCTAAATATTACAAAACTAATAATTGCAAAGACCGAATATCATTTGGATTTGTGGATTTAAAGTTACGTTAATCGAAAGTTATTTCGGTGTCCGAAATTAACTTCGGTGAATTTATTCAGCATGACTGGTCTCAAGAGAGCAATACAGGTTGCTCGAATTTTTGGGTATAATATCCTACCCACCTAACAAAAAAAATTTAGTTCTCGAAATTTCAAATTAGAAGACATGCTTGTTTTCACGGGTACTTACTGATATAAAAATAAATTTAATTGACATATCTGATTATGAGAATAGATATGGGTACTTTGTCCTGATATCCCTTTCAAGCTCCCAAGTTGAATCTCTTAGCGATTGTGTGTCTCAGGAAACAAGAACCAACGGTATCACTTTGTTCTTAAGGACCTTCTCCCATCGGTCGATAATTGCTACGGGATGCTTCTCATACTTTAGGTCTGATTTCAAATTTACCTCAGACAGATCTACTACTCTATACTCTTCACCCAAATATTTTTGCAGTTGTGATACATGGAACACATCAAGAATAATTTCCATCTCTAGTGGTATGATAATCGGTAGGTAAGACTTCCAATTCTTTCCACGATCTCAAATGGTCCGATGTATCTTGGACTGAGCTTTTCTTTCTTGCCTAATCTAATCACACCCTTCATCGGGGATATCTTAACAAATACTTTATCTCCTACTTCAAACTCCAATAGTTTTCTGCGTTGATTTGTCCATTTTTTTGTCTGTCTTGAGCTGCCTTCATTTGTTCTCTGATAATCTTCACTTGCTCTGTTGCTTGAGTAATCAATTCTGGCTCCAAAATATTTCATTCTCCAACCTCGTCCCAACATAATGGAGATTTGCATTTTCGCCCATACAAAGCTTCAAATAGTCCCATTTTGATACTCTCCTGATAACTATTATTATAAGAAAATTCTACCATATACAAATAGTCTTCCTAAGATCCATCAAAATCCAACACGCGTGCTCTAAGCATATCTCTAAGTACTTGGATAGTCCGTTTTGATTGACCATCTATTTGTGGATGGTAAACTGAAGATAAATCCAAATGTGTTCCCAGACTATCCATTAATTTCTTCCAATAGTGTGATCTGATCCTTGTATCTCGATCTGACACAATCCTTGTTTGGACTCCATGCAATCTCACTATTTCTTGCATAAATCTTCTGGCTAATATTTCTGTTGACTGACCAATTCTAAATAGAATGAAATGAGCCGATTTAGTCAGTCGGTCCACAATTACCCAGATTGCATTATTGCCCTTGGTGCCCTTAGATAAGCCTGTAACAAAGTCCATCGATATTTGTTCCCACTTTCACTCCGGTATTGCTAATGGTTGGAGCAATCCAGCTGTCTTTTGATACTCAGCCTTTACTTGTTGGCAAGTAGAATATCTAGATACATATCTGGCAATCTCTTTCTTCATGCCTGCCCACCAGAAATACTTTTTCATGCCTGTCCTTTGATATCTTTTTTATCTATGAGCTTCCTGTAAAACTCTATCTCTTACTTTCCCCTTTGGCATCCATAATCTTTTCTTGAATCTAATAGCTCCATCTGAGTACATTTTCATTTCTGGTCTCTTACGTGCTTCCATTTTGTTCTTTAGTTTCTGAAAATTTTCATCTCCTACTTGAGTTTACTTAATCTGCTCTATCATAGTGACTGTAACTGTATCTCCATAAATTATACTGTCACTCCTAGTAAAATTACCTCCAATTCCATTCTTCACATCTCTATTAAAAGTTCATTTTGCTGAGTTAATCTCTCCACTGCAGGTTTCCTACTCAGTGCATCTGGCACAATATTAATCCTCCCTGGATGATATTTAATCTCCAAGTCATAATATGCTACTAACTCCAACCATCGTCTCTGCCTCATATTCAGTTCCTTTTGAGTGAAAATATACTTCAAACTTTTATGATCAGTATATACATCTACCTTTTATCCCAGCAAGTAATATCTTCAAATCTTCAAAGTATGATCACCGCTGCTAACTCTAAGTCATGAGTTGGATAGTTTCTCTCACGGGATCTCAACTGTCTTGATGCAAACTCAATCACTCTCCCATTTTGTATCAACACACACCTCAATCCCTATTTTGAAGCATCACTATAGACCTTCATTCCCCCAGAATTGTCTGGAATTGCCAACACTGGTGCTGTTGTCAATTTCTATTTTAATTCTTCAAATGCCTTATTACATTCTTCTATCCAGACATATTCCACTCCTTTCCTAGTAAATTTAGTTAGAGGAGATGCGATTTTTGAAAAGTCTTGTACAAACCGCCTATAATATCCAGCCAACCCCAGAAAACTTCGAATCTCCGATACTGATTTCGATACGGGCCAATCCATTATAGCTTCTATCTTCTTAGAATCAGCTGATACACTATCTCCTAAAACTATGTGACTCAAGAAAACAACCTTATCCAACTAAAATTCACATTTACTCAGTTTTTCATATAACTTCTGCTCTTTAAGAGTTTGCAAAACTGTTCTCAAATGCTCAGCATACTATTCTTTATTCTTGGAGTAGATTAATATATCATCGATAAACACTATCACAAATTTATCTAGATACTGAGAAAAAATATGCTCATCAGATTCATAAACACTGATGGAGCATTAGTCACTCCAAATGGCATCACCAAATATTCATAATGATCATGTCTGGTTCTACATGCAATTTTTGTAATATCTTCTGTCGGACCCTTACCTGATGGAATCCAGAACGAAGATTTATCCTCGAAAATACCCTTACTCCACCCAATTGATCAAACAGATCAGTTATTCTTGCTAATGGATATTTGTTTTTTATTGTTACTGCATTCAAACCTATATAGTCCACACACAATGTTTGATAACCATCTTTCTTTCTTACTATAACACTGGAGCTCTCCAAGGTGAAACACTAGGCCTCACAAAACCCAACTTTAGTAGCTCATCTACTTGTTTCTTAACTTCTTCTAGCTCTACAACTCTCATTCAATAAGGTGGCCTACAAACTGATTCAGCTCCAGAGATAATATCAATAGTAAATTCTACTTCCCTTACTGGTGGTAGTTCAGATATTTCTTCAGGAAATATATCTAAGAATTCTGATATTACTGGGATCATTCCTTCACCTATTTCCATAGCCTCTAAAACTCCTCCTTTTGGGGACACCTTAGATTTAGCTGGTTCTAGAGATTGATTTCCACCAATAAATTCAAACTCCGAACAGTCAGAAATCTGAAATATTACTCTTCTTTTCCTACAATCTATCACCGCATGGAATCTACTCAACCAATCCATACCTAAGATAACATCATATCCTCCTCTGTTGATAACTAACAAGTTGGTATAAAATTCTCTTCCCTTAATCACTAAGAGACATAGCCTACATTCCTTATTAGTCATAATATTACCATTCCAAGTCTTAATGTTCCACCTAGCAAGTAAGATTACAAAATCAATAGAATTGTGGGAAATAAACATGATAGAGATAAAATAGTGTGAAGCTCCATAATCAAATTGAGCAGTTGCTGGTGTATTGCCAACTAAAATCGTACCTGCCACGACTCCCCAAGTGGTCTGAGCCTGCTCAGCATTCATTAGTCTAACATGTCCCTGTCTCTGTTCTGCTCCTCTTTGGGCTCTGGTATAGACTTTTTGTTGTGTCTCCAAGAATCTCTTCTGGTTTGGTCCTTCAGTCCTCCGATTCTGTGATCCCACAGCAGTTGGTCTCAATACTGGCTGATAAGAAACTCCGCCTGCTGGTTATTGCCTTAACTGTGCTCTTGGAAAATTAGTTATCTGATGATCTGCTGACCCACATATTAGACATAGCCCCAAAGCTCTTCTACACTGCTTCTGAACATGCCCCGACTTATTGTAGAAATTGCATACTAAAGGATCTTCTTTATTAACCACTACTTGTTGCTTTGTTGGTGAGCCTCCAAATCTCTGGGAAGAACTTGCTCCCTGATTAAATGGCCTTTTAAATATCATCGGCCTCCCTTCCTTGGCTACTTGCTCCAGGCGACACGCTGCTTCAAACATTTTCGAGTAAGTCCTATATTTATGACCTGCTAGATGCTCTCTAGATGATACCTCAATCCGTGTTGGAACATATGTGCTCGCTCCTCTTCATCAGCTACCAGATTTGAAGCGAATCGACTGAGCCTCACGAACTCTGCAGCATAGGCGTCTACAGTCCGATCTTCTGGCAAGTAGAACATCAGATATATATCTGTCCTTTAATGCTCAGCCTTCACTTCTTGGCAAGTAGAACATCTAGATATATATCTGATAATCAGAAATACTTTTTCATATCCTTGTACATCTTATTACTTTTAGGATGAATGGAATATGTTGATCTATGAGCTTCCTGTAAAACTCTATCTCTTACTTTCCCCTTTGGCATCCATAATCTTTTCTTGAATCTAATAGCTCCATCTGAGTACATTTTCATTTCTGGTCTCTTACGTGCTTCCATTTTGTTCTTTAGTTTCTGAAAATTTTCATCTCCTACTTGAGTTTATTTAATCTGCTCTATCAATAGTGACTGTAACTGTATCTCCATAAATTATGTTGTCACTCCTAGTAAAATTACCTCCAATTCCATTCTTCGCATCTCCATTAAAAGTTTATTTTGCTGAGTTAATCTCTCCACTGCAGGTTTCCTACTCAGTGCATCTGGCACAATATTAATCCTCCCTGGATGATATTTAATTTCCAAGTCATAATCTGCTATTAACTCCAATTATCGTCTCTGCCTCATATTCAGTTCGTTTTGTGTGAAAATATACTTCAAACTTTTATGATCAGTATATACCTCTACCATCTGTCCCAGTAAATAATGTCTTCAAATCTTCAAAACATGAATCACCGCTGCTAACTCCAAGTCATGAGTTGGATATTTTCTCTCACGGAGTCTCAACCGTCTTGATGCAAACTCAATCACTCTCCCATTTTGTGTCAACACACACTCCCCATCCCTGTTTTGAAGCATCACTATAGACCTTCATTCCCCAGAATTGTCTGGAATTGCCAACACTGGTGTTGTTGTCAGTCTCTGTTTTAATTCTTCAAATGCCTTATTACATTCTTCTGTCCAGACATATTACACTCCTTTCCTAGTCAATTTAGTTAGAGGAGACGCGATTTTTGAAAAGTCTTGTACAAACCGCCTATAATATCCAGCCAACCCCGGAAAACTCCGAAACTCCGATACT
The DNA here is from genome assembly GCA_036321105.1 of Dracaena cambodiana. NCBI lineage: Eukaryota > Viridiplantae > Streptophyta > Magnoliopsida > Asparagales > Asparagaceae > Dracaena > Dracaena cambodiana. Next base: position 23,451,252 of record JAYEPQ010000014.1, on the reverse strand, counting down.
GATTTTGGTACAATCCAATCCATTATAGTTTCTATCTTCTTAGAATCAGCTGATACACCATCTCCTGAAACTATGTGACCCAAGAAAGTAACCTTATCCAACTAAAATTCACATTTACTCAGTTTTCCATATAATTTCCGCTCTTTAAGAGTTTGCAAAACTGTTCTCAAATGCTCAGCATGCTCTTCTTTATTCTTGGAGTAGATTAATATATTATCAATAAACACTACCACAAATTTATCCAAATACTGAGAAAAAACATGGTTCATCAGATTCATAAACACTGCTGGAGCATTAATCACTCCAAATGGCATTACCAAATATTCATAATGACCATGTCTGGCTCTAAATATAGTTTTTGTAATATCTTCTGTTCGGACCCTTACCTGATGGAATCCAGAATAAAGATCCATCCTCAAAAATACCATTACTCCACCCAATTGATCAAACAGATCAGTTATTCTTGGTAATGGATATTTGTTTTTTTATTGTTACTGCATTCAAACCTATATAGTCCGCACGCAATGTTTGACAACCATCCTTCTTTCTTGCTAATAACACTGGAGCTCCCCAAGGTGAAACACTAGGCCTCACAAAATCCAATTTTAGTAGCTCATCTACTTGTTTCTTAATTTCTTCTAGCTCTATAACTCTCATTCAATAAGGTGGCCTACAAACTGGTTCAGCTCCAGGGATAATATCAATAGTAAATTCTACTATCCTTACTGGTGGTAGTCCAGGTATTTCTTTAGGAAATATATCTAAAAATTCTGAAATTACTGGGATCATTCCTCCTCCTATTTCTATAGCCTACAAAACTCCTCCTTGTGGGGACACCTTAGATTTAGCTGATTCTAGAGATTGACTTCCCCCAATAAATTCAAACTCCGAACAGTCAAAAATCTGAAATATTACCCTTCTTTTCCTACAATCTATTACTGCATGGAATCTACTCAACCAATCCATACCCAAGATAATATCATATCCTCCTCCGTTGATAACAAGTTGGCATAAAATTTTCTTCCCTTAATCACTAAGGGACATAGCCTACATTCGTTATTAGTCATGATATTACCGTTCCCAGTCTTAATGTTCCACCCCGCAGGTAAGATTACAAAATCAATAGAATTATGGGAAACAAACATGATAGAGATAAAACAGTGTGAAGCTCCAGAATCAAATAGAGCAGTTTTTGGTGTGTTACCAATTAAAATCGTACCTGCCACGACTCTCCCAGTCGTCTGAGCCTGCTCAGCATTCATTAGTCTAATATGTCCCTGTCTCTGTCCGGCACCTCTTTGGGCTCTGGTATAGGCTTGTTGTTGTGTCTCCAAGGATCTCTTCTGGTTCGGTCCTCAGTCCTCCGATTCTGTGGTTCCACAGCAGCTGGTCTCAATACTGGCTGACAAGGAGCTCCGACTGCTGGTTATTGCCTTAACTGTGCTCTTGGACAATTAGTTATCTGATGATCCGCTGATCCACATATCAGACATAGCCCCAAAACTCTTCTACACTGCTTCTGAACATGCCCCGGCTTATTACAAAAATTGCATACTATGAAGGACCTTCTTTATTAACCACTACTTGTCGCTTTGCCGGAGGGCCTCCAAATCACTGGGAATAACTTGCTCCCTGATTAAATGGCCTTTTAAATATCGTTGACCTCCCTTCCTTGGCTACTTGCTCCAGGCGACACGCTGCTTCAAACATCTCCGAGTAAGTCCTATAGTTATGATCTACTAGATGCTCTCTTAGATGATATCTCAATCTTTATTGGAACATATGCGCTCGCTCCTCTTCATCAGCTACCAGGTTTAAAGCGAATCGACTGAGCCTCATGAACTCTGCAGCATAGACGTCTACAGTCCAATCTCCTTGCTGCGGTATCAGAAATTTCTTCCTCATTTCCTGCCTTGCTGATGCATGGAAGAATCTGGCAAGAAATGCTTCCACAAACTTCTCCCATGTTAGGGGTTCCTTGTACTTTACTTTTTCAGCAAGCCACCACGTTCTAGCTATATCAGTCAACTGAATACACACTAGCTCTACTTGATTTTCTTTTTGAATTCTTGCAACCCTTAGAAGATTCTCCATATCCACAATCCACTGTTCAACCTTCAGTGGTCCTTCTGTCCAGCAAATACTGATGGCTGCAGTCTCCATAAGTCTGACACCATTCCGGTCCTTTCTGGCACTTTAGACCACAACATTCTTTCTAATATCATTGATGTGGTCTCCTGCGTCTGTGCTACTCTTTATACTAGGCTCCTAAGATCAGACGTATCATCTATCGGACTTGCACTCGTACTCGCAGGATGTCGGGTCGACATTATTTTGCAACGGACCAAATAAGAATCAATAAAAAGAATTCAAGATAGATACCTCGAACGAATAGAAAACAATAGAATAGGCACGATACTAGATCTGATAGGTTTCAAAGAATAAGAAACAATTATTACGAATAAGTCACAGACATGCTCTTATGTGGCAGTAGTCCTATGGTCTTCCATCTAAACCTAAGTTCTGACACCACTCTGTAACATCCCCGTTTTTCAGCTGCTTCCCAAAACAGAGAATGTCACTTATTACTTGCACTAGACAACCCAACAGTTACAGGATCTTGGAATAATCGTAACTACTGCTACAATTAGATGAATAAATAACATGTCTGAAACTGAAATGATTTCATTTATACAAAGAGTTCATTACATAAAATGGCACATGTTTTAAATTTGAACACAAAAGAGTCAAAGAGAAAAAAACAGTGCCCAGACAAAAGGAAATATAAACAAAATATACAAAGATTCTCCAGATAGAACTTCGCTTGCCTATTGTCACTCGATCTGTCCAACGAAGTACGGGTCTTCAACTGGGGCTGGATCCCCTTCTTCACGTTCCAAATCTGGGTTCAAAACTCAGGGAATTAAACCCAGCAAATAACACATTTAAAAAGAGAAATTGTGTACTATCATAGTATAGGAATATTAGTATGCATGAGTATGTTTATGTCAGTATTGTTTGTGTGCATATAAATTAAATATGAAGGCAAGCATAAATAAATGCATAAATAAATGAACATGACAATAACTACTCTATCTATTTAATTCTATATTCTATTAGTCTCAGTCACCGTGCAATTTAATTTTAGAAATTGTGTTAATGGATAAGATAGTGCTATTCTCCATTGTCGTATAAGTACCCGTGCATATCCAGGACCTGGCCACAATATTCGTAGCGTTGAACCATGACATGCCGCTAGGCACTACAATCATTTTCCTCACTGTATTACAATAACTGACATACCACTCTAGGTAAATATCAATTGGTGATCTAGTAATCACCCAGGCCGCTGCAGTAAAAGAATCCTGGTCCTAACAATACAATCAATTCTTATATAGCAAGCCTCTTATCCATCATATAACTTCTCCCATCTCCGTGTTCATAATGAATTATGCACATAATTTATTTTACATTTATTTGTATACTTTTTTTTCCGTCTTTAAATGTTTTTCAATTCATGATAATATTCTTGCATTTCCATGACTGTACATGACATGTAGTATCATAACACATAATCTGTAATATTAAAATACATGACTTGTAATATCAAAGCACATGAAATGTAATATTTAAGCACATGACTTGTAGCATGATAAATTAACACATGATATATTAGTACACAATTATATCACAATGCATATCATTAAAATTATTTTAATAATCTGGTTTCATTCTTAATATCAATCAATGACCTAATTTGGAAACTAAGTACATTATGTAATAATAATTTCTACCTATCAATTATTCCCAAGTAATCCAAACTAAGCCCAAGCCCAATCCCACTAAATTTCCACTTATTTTTATTTTTATTTTATTTTTTTCTTTTCTGTCAGGCCCATATCCAGGCCCAATCCCACTATCATTTCATTTTTATTTTCTTTTACAGGGCTGGGTTGACCGGCCCAGCTGTTTTTATTTTCTTATTCTTCTCTTTTTTTTTCTGGCCCATGTTAAATCTAAGCACACTACTTTTATTCCTTCTTTATTTTATTATTTTTTCTTGGCTGGGCTAGCCCAGTTCCCATATTATTTTTTTTTCTTTTCTTTTTTTCTTTTTCTTCTCTCGGCCCAGCCCATCCCATTTTTTTCTCTCTCTTTCTCTCTTTTCTCTGCTCTTTCTTCCTCCTCTTCTATTTCTTCTTTTCTCTTCTTTTCACTTTTTCTTTTATTTTTATTTTTATTTATTTATCTATTTGCAATTTGCAAAATTTATTGTAATATACACAATTATAAATGTCAGTATTCTCATACCGAAAATAAATTTTCTACTTCAAACTGAAACTTAATTTTGACAAAATGGCCAATATTTAATTACTTCTAAATAATACAATCAAAAATAATTATATAATTAAAAGAAAAATAATTAATACAAGAAGGGAAGTGTGTTATTTACATTGGATTTTTTTTAATTTCTTTCGATTTCTCGAACCCGTTCCTTTTCCTTCTTCTTCTCTTTTTATTTTTATTTTTATATTTTTTTTTTTTTTTTGTTCTGTTGAGGCAACAGGGGGAGTGAACAATGGAGTTGGGAGTGAGGGAGAGATAAGCGAGAGAGTGATAAGGGAGAGGGTTGGGTTTTATTTTTATTTTAAATTTTTTTTCTTTTCTTCCCAATGTTCACACAGGTTTGCCACCTGGCCCCAGCATCCACTCCCCTCTTGTTTGTAACGACAGCACAGCATGGGTAAACCGCCCCTCCCATTTCATATATTATTATTATTATTATTATTATTTTAATATAATTTAATAATTTCGGTTCCACCTAACGTTCTCCAAATACTATTAAATTTATGTAGGACGTAGTGCTCGACGAGGGGAATTCTATAAAATTATCCGTTTGTCACTTCGATTTCCAGAATAAATGAACCAAAATTCAGAATTAATTAGAAGGATGATTTTAATATTATTAAATTAGCAATTTTGGAAGTATTTTTCGACCTCATAAGAAAAATCTCCAAAAATCCTAAATATTACAAAACTAATAATCGCGAAGACCGAATATCAATTGGGTTTTTGGATTTTAAGTTACGTTAACCGAAAGTTATTTCGTTGTCCATAATTGACTTCGGTGGACTTATTCAGCACGACTGGTCTCAAGATAGCAATACAGATAGCTCAAATTTTTGGGTATTACATCTATTATCATGCCTATCCTATCGCTTCCTATTTGTTTGAAATATCTATCTTGAATTCTTTTATTAATTCCATCTAGACCATCACAGAACGATATCGATCCAATTTTTGACTAATATGTCCCTTAATGATTAATGGTAGAGAATTTTATGTCAAGTTGCTAGTTATCAATAGAAGAGGATATGATATTATCTTAGGCATGCCTTGGTTGAGCATCTTCTATGCGGTGATAGATCGTAGGAAAAGAAGAGTAATATTTTAGATTTCTTATCATTCAGATTTTGAGTTTATTGATGAAAGCCAATCTTTAGAACTAGTAGAATTTAAAAATGTTCCTAAGAGGAGGTGTTTTGAAAGAAATGGAAGTAGGAAGAAAAATAATCTGAGTAGTATTACAAATTTTAGACATATTTTCTGAAGGAATACTTGAACTACCACTAGTGAGGACAGTAGAATTTACTATTGATATTAACTCTGGAGCTGAACCAGTTTGTAGGCCACCTTATCGAATGGGAGTTGCATAATTAAAAAAATTAAGAGACAAGTAGATGAACTATTGAAATTAAATTTTGTGAGATCTAGTATTTCACTTTGAGGAGCTCCATTATTATTAGCAGGAAAAAAAGATGAGAGACAAAAATTGTGTGTGGACTACGGAGATTCGAATGTAGTAACAATCAAGAACAAATACTCATTACCGAAGATAACTAATTTGCTTGATCAATTGGGAGGAGCAAAAGTAATTTCGAGGATAAATCTTCGTTCGAGATTCTATCAAGTAAGATCCGAACAAAAGATATTTTAAAAACTACATTTAGAACTAGACATGGTCATTATGAATATTTGGTCATGCCGTTTTGAGTGACTAATACTCCAACAGTATTTATAAATTTGATAAACCATGATTTTGCTTAGTATCCAGATAAATTTGTAGCGGTATATTGGTGACATATTAATCTACTCCAAGAATAGAGAAGAACATGCTGAGTATTTAAAAATAGTTTTGTTGACTCTTAGAGAGCAGAAGTTATATGAAAAATTGAACAAATGTGAAATTTGATTGGATAAATTTGTTTTTCTGGTCATATAGATTCTGGCAATGGTGTATCAGCCGACTCTAAGGAGATAGAAGTTATTATGGATTGGCGTGTACCGAAACCAGTGTGAATGATTCAAATTTTCTAAGATGACTGGATATTATTGAAAATTTGTATAGGACCTTGCAAGACTGTACTACTTTAAATAAACATTCTAAAAAGGGAGTGGAATGTCTCTAGAGAAAAGGTATGACGAGTTATTTGAACAATTGAAATGAAGGCTAACAACAATAGCCGTATCACCCATTTCCAGACAACCCTGGAGGCATGAAGGTTTATAGTAATGTTTCAAGTCAAGAATTATAATGTGTGTTGACACATAATAAAAGAGTGATTGAGTTTGAATCTTTCCCTTAAGTGTCCTGAGACAAAGAAAAATAATGTTATGTTTGTAAATTTTTGAAGATTTGGAAGACATAAATATTGATGATTTATAATAATCGATATTAATAGATTTAGCAGAGTAAGCATAGCTGGTGAGGTTAACTAGGCAAATGAGTTAAGAGATAAAGGACAACCTGTGAAAGAGTGAATGTAAGGATATAAAGAGATCTTAGAATACTGAGAATTTTACAGAATTAGTCAAGTTGAAAGTAAAGGATAACAAATTGATAATGAACTATAACTAAACAAGACATTTTATCAAAGCAGAATATGGCATTATATCTTGTAACTCAAGTTAAGTTTATCTTTCCAAATGATTGTCCTATTCCATTACTTTTTGTTGATAATTCCTATTTGACATTTTGTATCTTTCATCTGAATATTATCATAATATGATTCATGTTTTGAGCCTTTGTACATCACAAGTCTTATTAAGTCGGCGAGGCAATTGTAGAGATGTATTTTCTGGTGCCAGTAATTGCAGTCGCTTGATAAGATCGTTGTGTGTGATTGAATTCTGTAGTCATTAATTCATTTTTATCTTATATTCCTACCATTTATAGTCTTGTTATTTCGGTATTGTAATAGTTCTGATTTATTTTTACTTCTAGAGTCTATTACAACATGTAATAGGATATTGGGAATAAACTCTACAAAAATATTTATCACCTATGTCTTACCCATTACTTAATCAGGATGGCATAGCATTCCAAATTGATAGCAGCTATTTCTGATTAAATTTTATCTTGCTTTTGCGTTCTTTACTCAAATAAAATTTCGAGAATAAATTGGAAATCTTGTCTATTCATTATCATTCCTGTCAAAAACAAAAATCATTCATGATGTATTTCTTATATCATAATTGAGAAAGTGCTTGGGGTAAAGTACAGTGTAATGGGTCTATTAAAAGCGGATTTGAGATCGGGCCTAAAATATGAGAAACGGCCTATAACAATTGTTAACTAACGGGAGAAAGTCATGAAGAATCAAGTAATACCATTAGTTCTTATTTTATGGGATGTATAATCACCAAGAGATTCAACTTGGGAGGTTGAGAATGACATCAGAACAAACTACCCATAACTTTTCTCATGATCAGGTATGACAATTAGATTTATTTTATATCAGTAGGTACCCATGTATACTGCATGTCTTTCAATTTGGAATTTCGAGAATGAAATTCTTTTGTTAGGTGAGTAGGATGTAATACCCCAAAATTTGACCTATCTGTATCCCTCTTTTGAGTCCAGTTATGCTGAATAAGTCCACCGAAGTTAATTTTGGATATCGAAATAATCTTCGGTAAACGTAACTTTAAATCCGCAAACTCAAATAACATTCAATCTTCGCGGTTATTAGTTTTGTAATATTTAAGATTTTTGGAGGTTTTCTTTACTGGGCCCAAAAATACTCTCAAAATTATTAATTTAATAATATTAGAATTATCCTTCTAATTGTTTCACATTTTCTGTTCATTTATTCCGAGTATCGAAATGACAAACGGATAATTTTTTATACTCCTCTCATTGAGTACTACATCCTATATAAATTTGGTAGTATTTAGAAAACGTTTACCGAAGCCGTAAATAATAAAATATTAAAAAAAATTTAAAACTTCTTTGAACACACCCCCATAATCAAACACATTTCTAAGGGCACACCCCAAAAAAAAGGGCTACCATTTGAGCTGTCAGATGGGCAGTTGGTGTGGCAAGCCGGTGTGGCAAGCCGAGAGTTCTATGTGGCTAATGGAGAGGTAGCATAAACACAACTTTATTTAAATTACATAGTTGCCATCCAATTATTTTCCCTTCTCCAACACACTCCCTTCTCCCTCTCTTCTCTCTGTCTTTCGGCCAAAACCAAGCAGCAAAACAAAAGGCGAGAAAAAAAAAAAAGAAGAAGAAAAAAAGGAGAGAGAAGAAGAAAGGAGAATAAATCGAACCGATTGATTCAATCGAGATCAAGCTTAGGCAAGTAACACTGTTATATTTTTCATTCATTTTTTTATTTAATTTGTATTTAATTTATATTTGTATACGTGATTTATTTTATAAAAATATTTGGTTCACATTTTGATCTATCGATTGATATTGAGTACTAAATATGAATAGTGGTTCAAATTTGAGCATATATAAATATTGTGATATTTACTTAATTTAAAAAAAAATTATTCATGCAAAGATAAAAAAATAAATTTTCACTATGCAAAAGTAATTTGCATGGCTTGAAAGAGAGGAAATAATTACATGGAATGGGCTGTGAGAGACAGAGAGAGAAGGGAGATAGAGAAAAAGATAGAGGAGAGAGTGTTTGGTGGACTGGGCCCAGAAGGAAAAAAAAATGGAAAGAGAGTTTATAAGGCCCAGCCATGTAAAAAAGTCAAGAATAGAGAAAAGAAAAGAGGATTGGGCTTTGGCCTGCAGTGGCTGCAGTTGACACAGAGAGAGAGAGAGAGAGGAGGAAAAAAAATGGTTTGCTGCAATGTGCTGTAGTTGAAAAAAAGAAAAACGAAAAAAGAGAAACTGGGCTTGGGCCCTGTCCAGTAAAGAAAATAAGAAAAATAAATGATGGTAATGTTTAGTGGACTTTGGCCCAGCCCAGTAAAACAAAAAATATATATGAAATGTTCAATGGATCTGGACCTAGCCCAGCAAAAGAAAAGGAAAAAAATAATAATAATATTTAGTGGGCCTAGGCCCAAACCAATAAAGAAAAGGAAAAAAAATAATAAATATAATAATATCCAGTGGGCTTGGGCTTAGGCTTAACCTTAGGCTTGGGCTTGGGCCAGATATGAAAGTAAAATTAATAATAATATTAATAATAAAGTACAGTTGGGTTTATTAATAATAATACAGTAAGCCCAAATAGTAAAATACATTGGGCCTTATAAATAATAATGCAATGGGCCTAAATAATAAATGTGTAATAGGCCTTATAAATAAAAATACAGTGGGCTTTAATAAATGAAAATGCAATGGTCTTAATAAATAAATATGCAGTATTATTACGTGATGCACTTGGTTTGCAAATTGGACTATTGATTAGTATTGCGAATTTAACCATAATATTGAATCAATTTTGATAAAATATATTATGATATAATTATACACTAATGTTATTAAGATGACACGGATATCTAATTCATCATGCTATAAGTAATGTGTTTGATATTACAAGTCATGTGCTATAATGCTACATGTCATGTGCAGTCGTAGAGATGCAAGCATATTAACATGAATTGAAAAGTAATTAAAGAAAGAAAAATAAAATAAACAAACAAGTATAAAATAAGATTTTCATGTGCATAATGTATTATGAATCCGAGATGGGAGAAACTATACGATGAATAATATGATGTGTGACATGTGATAATTGTTAATGATACAGTTTATATGATACATAACACTAATTCATGGTATATATACACTTGAATCCAATACATGACATGTTTACATGAATTAATCAAATACTTGATATATAATGAGTATGATCATTCATTGAAACATGACAACAAGTTTCTTGTATCTTGATTATATGACATGAAATGTCTTTATGATACGTGTGTACATGACCTTGAATCTTGATCCCTGAATTCTTAATTCTCGTGATAAGAAAATATATACAGTTTGACTTGACAAGCTACGTATTTCCATTAATTCATGTATTTCGTGTATTATTTACATGGGGATTTGAAAAACTACATGATTGATAAGAAATCTATTGTATAATGAACTTGTTGGCCAACTTCTTTATTGAGGCCATGATTCTTTTACTACACCGGTCTGGGTGATTACTGAATCACCAATTGATAATTGATACGCCTAGTGGTATGTCCGTTATTATAATACAGTATAGAAATTGATTGTAGTGCCTAGTAACATGTCATGATTCAGTGCCATGAATATTGAGACCGGTCCCGGGTATGCACGGATACTTGTATAATACGGAAAGTTACACACTATCTTATCTATCATTTAGTTTCAAATGTTAACAAGGACATAACCTAAACTTGATATCATTACAAGATATTTACCTACTATTGCAAATGACATGCATAGTCTTTCTTATTCTATTTTCATTATTCATGTGGCATGTTTAACACTATCACGATTTAATTGCATACTTTATCTCCAGTACTATGGTAGCATATATATATTTTTCTTATATTACTTGCTGGGTTTAATCTCCTACATTTCGAACCCAGGTTTGGGAGACGAAGAAGGAGAATCAGTCCCGACTAAAGATTCATACTTCACTGATCAGACCGAGCAATAGTAGATAGTAAAGTACTTTTTGGAGGACCTTTATTTATATTTGTTTATATTTCCTTTTGTATGTACACTGCTTTTCTCTTTTGCGTTCATATTCATAGCAGTGTGCTATTTTATGTACCTAACTTTTTATATAAATGAAATCTTTTCAGTTTCAGACTATTATTTATTCATCTGATTATAGCAGTAGTTGTGGTTATTCGAAAATCTTGTGACTATTGGGTAATGTAGTAAAATTTTAAGTAGCGTCCTCCATTTTGGAATGCAGCTGAAAAACGAGGGCGTTACAAATTGGGAGTCTCTTTTCTCAATAAATAGTTACTTTAAATAAACTAAATGTTTAAAGCACTCGACATTAATTTAGTGAACAATAATAATGACCCTGTCTTCAATTTAAGTTCCTATACTGATTCAAAAAAAATTCTAATTATTTGAGCCAGAAAGATTTGTTGATAAGGAAATTATATTATACATTAAACTTAACCATCTAAATCAGTAAATATAGATAAGTATTGACCTTTGACCATGCTTAATAATTTTATTATTTCGAATACTTTTACCTTATAATTAATAAGAATGTAAATGCAACTTTACCTCTTTCCTCTTGTTTTATTTTCATGTGTATTGTTATTTAATTTCAAGAGAGAGCATTTCCTAATTCCTGCAATAGTAATACATATAATTCAAATATTATAACTAAAAATCCTTAGATTTCTTATGTATATTTAAATTCTATTAAAATTATATTATTATATAATTTCAAGCAACGTTAATGGCCCCACTGACTCATTTGATTTGTTGAACATTTATTATATATATTTTTTATGTATATTTATAGATAAGCATTATTATATCAAGATGTAGACTTGAGGAGAAAAAGACAATGGATATTCTCCATCCAAAATTTAGAACTGTTCATTTTTTTTTTCTTGTTATTGATATTTTATTAACTGTGAGAACTTTTATAAAATATAACTCATATTTAATTCCTCTTTTAACTAGTAAATAAAGTAGTTTTCCAAATACATGTAATCTTAAATAGTATTTTTTTTTTTTTAATTTTTGGTGACTTTATCTCGGTTGCTAATTTATACTTTTCTTGCTAAATTAAGTTTCTCTTTTTTTTGGGCAGAGGCGTTATTTTTTTTCTCTTTTTTTCTCTTTTTTTTGGGTAGAGGCGTTAATTTTTGGTGACTTTATTTCGGTTGCTAATTTACTTTTCATGTCAAATTAAGTTTCTCTTTTTTTTTGGGCAGAGGCATTATTTTTTTCCTTTGGTTTTTTATTGATAATTTTCTTTAAATATTTTGGAAAAGTCAAAATAAGTTTCTCGGTTTCTCTAGTATCAATGACCTATAATTATTCATACATACCATCTGTGATCCTTTGCAAATGAATGTAAGTGTCTATAATAGTTTTTTGTTATTGTTCTTTTCATACCATATTACAGTAACCATTGCATGTATGATTTAAGTTAAAATTTGGCATGGTAATAAAAAATATGTCACACATAAAAATAAAATAAAATAAAATTTGTAGGGTTAAGGGGGAATTAAACAAAGAAACTGTGTGCATGTTTTATGAGTTACACTATCATGTGGTTGCAACTGATAAAGACCTAACTTAACGGTCTTGGGTAACTATTGGATCATCATCATCTAAAGGTCATGCGCCTGCGGCTTTATACTTATCTATATTCCTTCTAAGTACCTCGCAGTATGTCCTGAGACAGTACTGAGAATCATAGTCGTGACCCCCGATTGGAATACTTCTAAAGCATGTGGAACATTTTGATCTATTAGTTCCATTTAATGCACAAAGATAATAACGTAATACAATTTGACTTATGTGCATGTATGACTCTATACTATCATGTTATATTCTAGTATTATTCAAAACATGCTTTTACTACTAGTAGTTGAATTATTATTCTCTTCAAAATAAGTGTAATTTAACTTATATTTGACACCTTGACAAAGATTTATATTTTTTTTGATACTCTCATGATTTTACTATTTCATATAATTTTGTACCAACATGTTAAATTCCAACACTATACAAGATATACTTTTACCACACTGGTTGATTTATTATTCTCTCCAAGATAAGTATAATTTAATCAATGTTTTACACTCATTTCAATATTTAGATTTTTGTGATAGTATCATGATTTACTGTTCTATTTACTTTCATACTTTACACGTACACACACATAATGTGCCTATGTTGTATTATTTCATTTTTGTAGTGCATGTTAGATCATTTTAACGATCCTCAATTGGCACGCTCAGACGATTTTGAGTTACAAGTAATCAAGAAAGGAGAACTTTCAAATTTGGAAGTATACACTGAGAAAAGTGAATGAACTCATTAGAACTCCAGTTTTAGAATGTGACGAGTCTTTACTCATTTATTTTTGAAGTAACTCAATAAAAAAGATATTATTTACTTTTATCTGTACTTTATTTTTAGATTTTGTTATAAGTGTAATAAGACTCTGAGTTGTTTCCTATACCCGAGATTGCTTTTCATATGAGTTCAATATATCTTTATTGGCTCATGTTATTATTTTTTTTAAATATGTATATCTTTTATGATGTGGCAGTAATTCATACCTAATTTTTATACTTTTAAGGATTTTTATATTCGTCTGATATGTTGCCAAACGCTACTCGTGTCTTGGGATGCGATGTGTTACAATTGATATTAGAGCCCAGGTTCGGCTTCGGCTTCTGTCTAGAATCTATTTAGGATTATTGCCACAGATATATATCCGGATAGATCAATTTAATTTTAATCATACTATATCCTTTGGTTCCAAATTTATTCATCACATTATTTTTTTTGCTCTTTATCTTATCTGAAATTCCTTATACTTTCTCAAGCAGTTGACCTATCAGTTTAACCTTATCATTTGATATTAGAGTGTGCAGCAAAATTTGTTAACTCTTCTCCGTGTCGTATCATCTATTAATGATATTCTTATGCATGTTTCGACTTTGAATTAAATTTCAAGGACAGAATTTGTTTTAAGGTGGGCAGGTTGTAGCACTGTAAATTTATAAATACCTACAATTTATTATTTTATACATTTATGTCTATTTAAGTTACTATATTCAATTCAAAATTCATTCACATTTGTTTATATTTTTTCTTAATTAAAATTTTAATTTTATACATGATATACATGATAATTATTAGGTAGTCATTAATGTTAAAATTGATTTTTTTACCATGTGAACCTAAAAGTCAACAATAGTTATGACTAATTAAATTGGATTGATGAGATTTAAATTTTGTTTTGAATTTTTGAAATCTTTCCTAACAAACCAATTTGATTTTATTAGATTTAATTTTTATTTTGAATTTTAGAAATCTTTCTTAACAAACCCGATCATCTCCAATAAATTTTACATAATAATTTAGACCTACCAAAAATGATTCAATTCATTAGATTATTTAGTTATGTTTATGTATTGTTGGTATGCTGAGGATTTAATTGCATATATCATTAATTCATATTTGACCAGTACAAAAGTCAAATAAAAAATTAATTATACTAGCCTTCTAAGATTTGGTAAATTAAAAATAAAATTAAAATTGATCTTATCAATTAATGATCTAGTTGACAAAATCTATATATAAATTAGCCAACTCCTCCATAAATCATCACATAAAAGAGAAAAATAGAGAGAAAAATTTAGCAATTTAGAAGAAAAAAGAAAAGAGAGAAAAAAGAGAACAAAGAAGAGGAAGAACGGAAAGAAGACTTGAATATTCATCTCAAATATAGAAAAATTAGATAAATACAAGTACTAATCCAACCATTTTTTCTCGAAATTTTTTTTATGTGCATTAAATTTTGATTATAAATAGAAGCAATGCAATCTTATTATATTTTGTTATCCTCTTTATATCATATGAGCCCTATCGTTTATTTGCATTATAATATTTTGAAGAAAATCTGTCTTTACTTCCAATGGAATTCTTTTGATATTTTTACTACAAGACAATTAAATGTTTTTGCTATATGATCTAAAGTTTGAGTCAACAATAGCATATAAATCTACATATTATATATGTGTTTGTAGGGATAAAAGATTTTTTTTTCTCTTTCAAATTTCTGTTGATTTTCATATCATGGATATAAATTGCATGAGGTTTTTTTTATTTGTATACAATGCCTAAACAATTATTTTTTAATTTATTTTCCCCCGGTCAGGTTTCTTTCATATCATGATTTGGAGATCTCCTAGTATGAAATAGATTTCTATATTTATTAAGATACAGTCAAACTTTCATTTAACATTGATAGAAATTTTTCATTCCAAAAAAAATGAATCCCAATGTGAGAGTTATGACAAACGAGATATAATAGCATAAGAATTTAATATTATAATTTAGTTACTTTAAAATCATGTGACATAAATTATGAGTCTTTTATCTCAATAAATAGTTACTTTAAATAAATTGAATATTTAAGGTTATAGTTTTACCGTTAGCTCACGTAACTTTTTCTGAGCTGGCGGCTCACCTACAGTAATCCCTATATATATATATATATATAATTACTATATGTGAGCGGCCAGCTTAGAAAACATTACGTGAGTTAGAGGCTTAAATATAGTAATCCAATAATTTTTCTTCAAATTTTTTCTAGAATTAGGATCTCTACCTCTTTATCCTTAATAAGATTAAATTTCATAAATTTTAGAGTTCATTTAAATTCTCATCAAGTGGATACAAAATGTTTATTCATTGAAAACCATTAAAAATTATGTCAACTTGATGGAAGATTAAATCAAAACTAAAACTGAAGAAATTAGATATGAGTGAACCCTATGGGGTTGAAATCATAATCCAAAAGAAATTTTTTTAAAAAATTATTAGAGATAGTAGAAATGAACTGCAGCTCAGGTAATTTGCATGAGCTGTCAATTCATTTTCATTTCTCTCTCTCTCGCTATATACACACACACGCATAACATACTTGTGTATTATTATTTTATCTTTTGTAGTGCTCGTAGGTCGTTTTAATGACCCTAATTTGGCATGCCGAGACAATTTTGAGTTGCAGATAATCAAGGAGGGAAAACATTCAAATTTGGAAGTGTACGTAGAGGAAAGTGAATGAACTTTTTAGAATTCCATTTTTAAGATGTGATGAGTCTTTACCCATTTATTTTTAAAGTATCTTAATAAAGAAGATACTGTTTACTTTTATCGATAACTTATGTTTAGATTTTGTTCTAAATTGTAATAAAACTTTGAATTATCTTCTATATCCAAAATTGCTTTTCATATAAATTCAATAAATTTTTATTTACTCATGTTATTATTATTATTTTAAATATGTATCTTTGTTGTGATGTGACAGTAATTCTTATCTAATGTTTATATTTTAAGCTTGGCTTATTCGTCAACGATACATCGTTGAAAATTATCCATATCTTGGGATGTTTAACACTTTTAAGACTTCGCTTATTTGTTTACGATACGTCGCCGAAAACTATCTATATCTTGGGATGCGGGGTATTACAAAGAATAAATGATGGTACAATTTTTTTCTCTCGATATACTGAGTTGGATGAAGGTGATTTCATAAGTTACTACTTCAATTAAAGTACGATTTCTGCTTTCCAGGCAGCAGTTGGGATTATGAATGGTATAATTGATACAGTTTCAGCAGCACATCTTGTGGCTACATTGACAGACTTGTTGAAAGCACAAAGTAAATTTGTAATTGCCGGAGCTGTAGCAGAGGCAATGTCTTTGTCTTCGATTCCTCTGTTTTAGATAAGAAAGCACTCCTTTTCTGAACATACTCGCTGTTGATTTCTTTTCTTAAACAATTTAAAGTCGTTGATGCTCAACTTCTATATTAATGCAGGAAGAAAGCTTGTCTGGTAGCAAAACCGGAGGCCTGAAAGAGACACAAGAGATGATCGGGTTCGCTGCAGAGCACAAGAGAACAGCAGATGCAGAGATCATATTGAGGACAACATATATACTTCTATGGGGCGACTTGCGGAAGGAGATGTCAGATATGGCTTCGTCAAGGGAAATTCTAAATGCGCACCATATTTTACTGTGTGAGCACCATATCCGATCGTAAAGTGATTTACAGTATAGGGGAAAATGGGGGCTCACAATTAAATTGTGCTCAATTAGAATTTCCCCTTCGTCATTGATGTTTCAAATACTCTGAAAACTTAACTAGGTTGTCCGGAGCTGTACCAGGATTCGGTAGGATTTATGGCCTATGCACAACGAATGTTTGAATTTGTTCCTTCATTTAGACTACAGTTGGCAAAAGATTCACCTACTGTCAATTGAAAATTTAAAAATAAATATAAGAGATTTCCAGAATTTTTTTTCAGTCGTTACTCCTGAACCCTCTGCCCTCCATCAGAAAAAATAAGAGAACTGGATAAACATCTACTACATAGAGTAAGGCAACCCAGGTGGCAAAACAAATCTAAAGTATATCCATGCATAAATAGAATACAAAAAACAACCAGTTTCATCATAGCTGAATATATATATATATATATATTCCATCTCCATCATAACATGAGAAATTTCCAGAATGTAATAAAAAAAACTGCTATCTTTATATCATCCTTCTTCTCATAGTTTTTGATCAAGTTCTTCTCTCCCTGCTACCTCTCCCAATTTACTCTTCATACAGATCATATATAATGTACATTCAAAGGTGATATAGAATGAAACAAATGATTGAAACACATATGCCACCTATTGCTGAGAGCTCACTAAGCAGGAACCTGCTGGAAAAGAGGTAGAGCCAAAAGGGGGGGAAAAGAACAGGAAGACGAAAAAGAGAAGCAAATTTCCATATGTAAGAAACTACTGGGATGGGGATAAATTGTCATCACTGAGAAAATGATCTTGCATGTCCTCCTCGGATTTCCAAACAACGTCCTTTAGACTGGTCGATAGACTTCTATAAAACTGCAACATAAAAATATATTAGCTTCTTGACAAGAGTGAACAAGTCAGTTCAGAAATTTCACATTTCAAATTTCTACACTATATTGACGGCATTGATCAAGAGATAATTTTTTGGCTACGTACTTCTGTAAACTGAACATTAATAACTTATTATTGGATCAATATTTGATAGGTTATTCATTTTTCATTCCTGTTATATGACATAGAATTGTCTGCAAATTCTCCCTATGTTTGTGCAGGCAAACTGGCATTGATGAAATTCTCCGTACATTTCAAATTTTTGTCTAGGAAGGTATAACAGACTCTCTGTTCTTCAAGTTGTGCTTCATTTTACGCAATAAATGAGTGAAACCAAGGTTTTAAATATCAACTGATACCGATATATTGCATAAATAATATTAGATTTTGAGGAAACCAATACACGATACATCAATCCTAACTTGCTGATATACCAGATATTGCCGATATAATAAGCATGATACTGCAGACTCTGATACCATATCAATAGATATAGATACCGATTCTGATATTTCTAACCATTAATGAAACTCCCTATGCCATACACCTTGATCTTGTCACATTAATCAACCCTTATCTTTATCAAGAATTTTGTGGATTGATCTACGATATGAGCTTGAACCACGACTTAATAAGTACACCCATGACACTAGCTTTAATTACATAAAAAGAATTACAAGTTTCTTATGACTGGTATTAAGGGTAATTTATTCATAACTCTCTTTCACATACTGTACCCGCACATAAGCCCCTTGTACTATCATTTTTTACACAATGCTCACTTGACATTACACACGGCTTTTCGTCATTAGAGGAGTGATCGACTTTTCCTCATTAGAGGGGTGATCAAGGGATGCCTTGAGCAAGATACTATAATATAGGGGAGCATTCTTCAGGTGCCCCATAACAAAATTTCATATAAATTTCTTGTAATCAATTATATTGTTAGGGTTGAAGTGTGCGCAAATTTGCTCTTGAAATTCTAGATCACTCCGAATAAGAAACATAAACATCAATAACAACAACACTCTGTTCTGGTCATTTGTCACAGGAAAGAATATTTATTTCCTAAACAAACTTATATTTTATTATTTTTTTACTCCATAAGAATATACAAAAAGGCATTATCAGAAACTCATTTTTTTTTAGTGGAATCATGATAAAACATTTTCTCAGCCAAGAACAGTGGTAATACCTTCTGAAATTCCAGGGTATCCCCTTTGGATTTCTTGACCTCAACCATATGAAGAGAAGGGGCAACTTGAAATATCTGGCGAAGTCGGAGCAGACGTCAACAAAAAATACTAACAAGGTTCACCAACAATGTAACGTACATAACCTTTTTCTATACCTCAGTTGCAACATTAAGATTGCCCTTTCTTCCAGCTGTCAGATTTTCCAGTCTTATCTGAAAAAGAAACAATAGGATTATTTATTAAACATAGAAAAAGAAAACCATTACTCTTAAAGCAGAATTCAGTGAATTTTTGAGCATTCAAAAGGCCAACCTTGTAATTTTTCTTTTGAATGCCAAATCCAAGAGGTTTTGCAGCCTCTTCAATCTTATTGACGATTTCATTGGCAGGACACTTCGAAGTAAACCTTGTCTCTCTTTTGAATTCCTGTAATAGATAAAATAAAAGGTCTTCATTATAAGAACTAAAAATCTGGCTATCTGGATTATACTATTTCCTCCAGAGAGTGGCATGTGGGTTCTGTTGATTTCCTCGGTGTGTGCTTGTATTTTGGTTATGGGTACATACATTCTTCTCTCTGGTGTTCTTGTTCTTAGGAAATGCTAGTCCCTTGTTGTGGGAAAAATGAGCAGCATCCAAATATAACTTGTAAGATCTGAAAGAATCACTTACTATGAGGGAAATATTACAATTTTGAACCCCATTTAAGTGGTTGTGTAAAATTGCAAAAGGAAACATGGTACCATACAAGTGATAATTAATATTCAGTATCAGTGTAAAGTTAGTTATGTTTGGACAGCAAGTGCTAGTTTTTTCACACAAAAATTTTGTAAAGGACGAGCTGTACAGTTCAACTGATCAATGTAGAGTTGCTAGTGACAAGATACAATAAGTCACTAGTATATGCACCTGCTCGGTGTCAAACAAGTTGCCGAGGTTCAATCCCTTTGACATTGAAATCAGTTCAAATGCATTCATAGCTACAGGTTGCTCTTCTTTCTTTTCAATCACATGGTGATCCTGTTAGAGAAAGTAAAGCAGATATGTTTATGACCTTAAATAAAGAGAAGAGGGTGCAATCTAAGTTAAATAAGAGGAAAAGTATCAGGATTAGAGACACTACAAGATTAGTAGAAACCCATCTTTGACTTACTTCTAATTCCTTGAAAGCAGCAGTGACGTCATCCAAATTTGCATCGTACTTCTCATCAAATACAGGATGCTTGTAACCTTTCCTGAACCATTCATCCTTCAATATTTCGGAGATGGTAATCCGCTGCAACCAGACACAGAAAATAGAAATTAATACAAAAGACAAGATCATGTTCCAGTAGTAACAGAAAATCTACAGAGAGATTTTATTTCTTTCTTTTATGTGCTTGTTTGTCCAAAAAACAGTGATGGTAGCAGGGTAATATTAATTTAAGGAATCAACTAACAAAAAACCATTGCTAATAGTTGAAAATTTCTAAACAGGATGAATAATAATCTAATTTAATCACATGTTGATGCTGAATATGGTTTTTTGCATCTCTGCTATGGTTTAGTGTATTTAAGATCATCTTCCCATTCTAAATTTGATGACAAGTAGTTTAACCAAATTTTGCTTTTAATTTTGATTCCTCAACTTCCATCAACAAGTTATAACTTGCTAAACTTTACTAACCGTCATAGGATTAGGATCTAGAATTCTTCTAATCAATCTCATGGCTCCTGGAGATAACCATGATGGGCATGAGAACTCCGCATTAGAAATCTGCAGGTATAAACGCTGTCCATTAAACATACATGTGAATGAAACAACATTATAAGTTCTTGAGTTAGTCAATACGCACCTTATCATACAATCTCATGAGATTAGAATCATCAAACGGCAAAAAACCAGAGAGCAACACAAAAAGAATAACCCCACATGACCACAAGTCTGCAGTTGCTCCATCATAACCTCCATCATCAAGAACCTGGCCAGAAGAACATACAAGTCATCATTGCACAACATCTTCCACAATTGAAATTTCATTAAAAGAGAAAATTATTTCATCGAGGAAGGTTTAACTTGTTTTATCCACACCTCAGGAGCAACATAGTTTGGAGTACCACAAGTTGTATGAAGTAAGCCGTCATCCTGGAGAAAAAAACAATTGAAATTATAAATTCAAAGTTGTGTCAGCCAATGATCAAGCACATGATATAAAGAAAAAGAATTACTTATAGGTAATCACCTAAGTTTCACAATTTATAAAGGATATACTGATAATGAACTGTTTTCACGAACTTATTCACGAACTTATATTTCCCTTCAGGATTAACATAAGGTTCATATATTTTTATTATTTAAATATTTGTCTGAAATTTCATATCTGACTGTAATGGGATAATTAAAGACAATGAGGCGGGACAGTAGCACCGATGCCTCCTAGCATACACATGCTAGACAAAGAATACATGTCTATCTTACTCTTAGCTTTATGTGTGACTCTCGAATATGATTCTGCATAGCAAACTTACTATCATTTCCCTCTTTGTGCACATTCCTAAGTCTAAGAGAATACGGTCGACGCTAGCTGGTCATTTTGTGTTAAGTTTGTAGAGCTTGAAAATACTGTACACCAATCCCCAATCCCGTGAATCCAACTTCCCGGTTGCTATAGAGTATGAGGCATAATCCTACTTGAAGAGGAATCTGATTCTTGTAAGACAGCTAGATGATGAATGGTATATAGTATCTGTCAGGGTGGTTTTTTGAGGATCAACAAAAGAGCCATAGTTGTGGCTTGAGGAAAGAAAGCAAACACTCTACATGACCATGAGCAGTTGTGATCCGATTGCACTAGCTAGTGCAAGGCAAATATAGAACTATGGCATAATATGTTAGGCCATATAAGCAAGAAGAGGATGAAGTTAGTTTGCTCAAAGGGTAAATTATCGGGTCTCAAGACAATCGATCTTGGTTCATATGAGAATTGTGTTTTTAGAAAATAGAAAGGATGAGTTTTTTTAAGGCTGGTACGATTTTAAAGAAGCAAAAATTAGTGCCGGTATATAGCGATCTACAGGGGCCAACTCCTATGACATCTCTTGGAGGCTCTTCTTATTACAGGGCTGACTCAAAAGGAAGACATGGGTTTATTCCTGAAAACATAAATTTAATGATGATTTCATAAAATGAAAAGCTTTAGTGGAGAATAAAACGAGATTAGAAATCAAATGGTTGCAATCAAATCATGGTGGGGAATATAAACTCAAGAAGTTCAAAGAATTATGCTATGATTGAAAAAACCATTAATAAAATGCCACCACAAATTGGTGTGACTGAATATATGAACAGGACTCTCAATGAACGTGCTAAGTGTATTAGAATGGTTTGCTTCTGCATAAATGATAACTAGTTAGCACCGTCTTAGCTAGTTACTTCTGGATATCTAAAAAATAGTCATCACTACTAGGGCAGAGCGATATGGATAGAACACCATATGCTTTTATTGTTGGTAATCTTATATATGCTATGGTGTGCTCAGACTAGATATACCATATTTAGTTAGAGTTGTGAGAAGGCACAAGAGTAATGCAGGGAAGTAGTATTAAGAGACTGTCAAATGAATGATTCACTATTTATGGGGTACTACAAGCATAAGCTTGAGCTTTAGAGTAGTAAGTTTGCTAGTGCAAGGTTATGTCAGTTTTGATTTGTAATATTGATGATAGTAAGAGTATCAGGGTTATGTATATAGTTGGGGATATTGCTATTAGTTGGGTCTCTCATTTACAATAGATTGTTGCTCTCTCTACTTAAGAGGTTTAGCACATGGCTATAATAGAGGCTTGTAAGGAGATGATCTGGTTGCAGCACTTCATGACCCAACGATAGTCAGAATGCTATTTACCTCACAAAGAATCCAACATTTCATTCGAGAACATAGCATATAAGTAAGAAGTACCATTTCATTTGCAATTTTATAAATGGTGAACTTATAGAATCGTTCCGAGAAAGAAATAAATATTTGTATATGGTCTGTATAAATTTAAAAAAAGTCTATGATAAGGTACCACGAGAGGTGATTTGGTGGATATTGATGAAGAAGAGTCCCTATCAAGTATAGTGAGCTAATTAAGGATATGTATACCAGAGTTATGGCCAATCTCAGAAGTTGTGATTGTCTAACAAGTGATTTTTAACCACAATTGGATTGTATCAAGGATCTGTATTGAGTCCGTTCTTATTGGCTATAGTAATAGATGAGCTTACTAGAGGTATTTAGGATGGGATACTTTGGTGTGTGCTATTTACTAATGATATTGTCTAAGTTGACGACATAAAAGCAGAGATAAATGCCAAGTTAGAGTTATGGAGGCAAATATTAGAATGTAGAAGTTTTAAATTGAATAGATCCAAAATAGAGTATATAGAATGCAAATTTAATAAACAGACTATAGTGCTATGACACTAGACGGGTAAGGGATACGAATGAGCAGTTAGTTTACGTATTTGGATTCTATTATTCAAAATGATGGAGAGATCGATAGTAATATTAATCATAGGATCCAAGCTGGTTGGTTAAAATGGAGGAGTGTAACGGAAGCTTTATGCGATTGTAACATTCCATTAAGACTGAAACGAAAATTTTATAAGTCTATTATTAGACTAGTTTTATTATATGACACGGACTGTTGGGCTATAAAAAATCATCATTCATAAAAGATAAATATAATAGAGATACGCATACTTCGTTGGATGTGTAACAATACTAGGAAAGTAAAGTCAAAAATGAAGATATTCATACTAAGCTAGGTGTAGTATCCATTGAAGAGAAAATGCGAGAAAATTGCTTATGATGGTT
The DNA here is from genome assembly GCA_036321105.1 of Dracaena cambodiana. Lineage (NCBI taxonomy): Eukaryota > Viridiplantae > Streptophyta > Magnoliopsida > Asparagales > Asparagaceae > Dracaena > Dracaena cambodiana. The sequence continues at coordinate 23,427,277 of JAYEPQ010000014.1, read as the reverse complement.
TGGTCAGATGCAACATAGACCTACCAATGTACCAGTTCGACTAGAAAATATCAACATATGGCAAGTTAAAAGAGCAAGGAAAGAACAAAAAAAATATGGATGGAGGTGATATAAAAAGATATGGGTTCTAGATGTTTAAATGAGGACACATTACTCAATTGGAATGAATACAGAAGGATTATTAGTGTGATCAGCGTGATTCTCATTTGGTTCGTGTAGCCTACTCCAAGTACTTGGGATAAAAGGCTTAGTTGTTGTTGAAGTGCTGCTTCTTGAGAAGATTCGAGAAAAAGGAAAACTCAGCTGATATATTAACCAAGACAGTTTTAGTTGACAAACTGAAGCTATGCATAAGTTCAGTTGGCCTAAAAGCTTGAGGCTTAAATTTATGCCACCAGGTTGAGTTTCGTCAAGTTGTTGAGAAGAAGTAGGAGGATGTGGATGCATTCAGCCTCAAAGTGGGTAATTGTTGAGTTTGTGGAGCCCGAAAGTATTGTACATCAATTGCCAACTTCGTGAATCCAACTTGTTAAAGAGAGGGTTTGGAAGAGTAGGCCCCGTAATTTTTTTGAAAGGGTATTTAGGTATTTTCATATATTAGTGAATTACAGTCTAGCTATATATATTCTCATCATGTATTTATAGTATGATTCTCTAATAATAAAAAAACTCTCTGGCGGCCATGGGACGAACCACACAAATCTCTATATTCATATGGTTTCTTGTTCTTTATTCTTCCGTGGTTACAACTTAGATCTGTCATATTCCTAACATTTTGATCACGAGAATCACCTATCTTGTCTATAGTTTTTGGCCAAGAAATCTCACTATTATTAGAGGGTTGACATAAGGTTGATTGCTTGTTATAAAACTTTGTCAAATTTTTTGTGAGGCATTACTCCATGGCTGGTCCAAATTTGTTGAAAAAAGACTTGGATGACGATGAAGACATCAATTTTACCAACAAATGACATCCATAATGGCATCAAAGCGGGTTTTGTGGATTTGGCTATTTTAGTGCTAGATTTCTAAACAGGAATGCGCATAAAGACATATACAGATGTTTTATTCAATGGATTTGTTTTCAAGAAAGATTCTCCCAAGATAAATTGTTTGGAGAGAACAATCGTTCAATATGAAATTTTCATTCTTTAGGCTTATAAAAAGTAAATTATGATCAACTATGTTACGAAGTATAATTGTAATTGTCAAAAAGCTACATGTTAGTTCTTCAAATTCTCTTGACTTCCTCTGTAATATTTGACAATAGATTTGTTAGGGGAAAAAAATAGTCATTGGAGTCATAGTCCAAATTTGAACCAAACAG
>JAYEPQ010000014.1:23325950-23420950 GCA_036321105.1 Dracaena cambodiana | reverse complement strand
TTGCCAACACAATTGCTAATATTTTGCATTCTACTCTAGTTTAATTGTGGCAAATCGTGTCAAAAATCATGAAAAAAAGGCCAAATATGGATAGACGTGCACCAGCTGCCATCAGTAGTATAATCCTATCATCGAAGACGATACAGTCTGTGACCGACTTTGCTACAGACCATCGCTACCCCATTGTTGGCAGTATGGCTGATATGCACGGATATGGGTGCTTCTAGGTGATATGGACTTGGATTTTGGAGGAGATTATATGGAAATTCTCTTTTTAGTCCGTTGGATTGAAAATGGAAGGATATGATTAGAACGAGGTGTTAGGGTATATTTAGAGCGTTGAGAAAATTAATAAATATGAAATCGTCGTTTAATAGATTCTCCCAACATGACTCAAGCGAAGGAAATGAAGAAAGATGTCAAAAGGTTCCTAATGATCAAAACTTGAGGGTTTGTGTGATTCAAGATCAGAGATCAATTTCACCATTTTCATTTTTGTTTCTAAACATTGCTCATATAAGTATATAGTAAACTCTAGATGTTACATTTTCTCTTTGATATTGATTTACAATTATAATCTTGAATGATATTAGATCAATTAGATGATTAAAAGTTGGGATCTAATTCAAGATTGTCGAGTGATTTAGAGAATTTAGAACATTACTAGCAACTGTGGTTGCCTAATAGTTGTAGGAACGAGTGGTGGTAAAAAAAACTAAAATTTATAGTGCAGTTCTTTCGTAGTTTATCGCAATATTTGGATTTTCAATGTTAAATCACTATGTCGATCTGAGTTAATTAATTGATGTTGATTCTTGTGTTTGATTGTTTGACTGGTTGATTACCATATTGTTTATTCATTGAAACATATTGTTCTGGATTGTGGCAAACTCTAGGTTGAGCTTGTACTAGCATTCTCAACGGTAAGTCCAATAGTGCCGATTTTCAATAGCTAAAACCCTCAGCTGAAACTATACCGATTAAAAGATTTTAAAGCTTGGTAAGAATTTATCCTATGTTGACATCCATCCATTGGTAAAGTGTATGGAAAAATCTTATCCTCAGCTAAAATGTTGCTTGGAAGAATGATGAGGACCATCTTCAGCTCCAAAGTGAATATACTAACATAGAAAGCATCTGTTCCTGATGTCAACTTGCTACCTCCCAAACTAAACTGCTGACTTCACCAAATTAGTCCAATATAAACATCATCAAGGTTTAATAGGAATTAATAAGCCCTTCAAAGTTAAAGAATCCAGAGGAGAACATAATGTTTAGTTCAAACTAATTATCATACATCAGTCTGTTGCCATCAACTGGAAAAAGAAAAGAGGAAAAAGAATGGAAGAAAAATTCTGTTGGCTCATCAATTTCAAACGACTAAAAGTTGACCAGTTGATACGAAAAAATGCATAGAAAATTTAACTATTAAAGACATGTGAACCTGTATCAAAAATAAAAATTTTAAGAGGGATTCGAAATATACCTGTTCAACCATTTTGTGCTTAAGAACCTTCTCCCTGTCTAGGATCTTGATAGCAACATGTTCTCCTGTTTCACAGTTCCTTGCAAACCTAACCTTGGCAAATGTTCCGGCCCCAATTGTCCGGCCAAGCTCATACTTCCCCACTCTACGCTTTGCCTTTTGTGCACTCATGTTCTCTTTATCTGTATTTTACCTAAAGCAAATCAACACCAATCAGCACATGAATGTTTTTCCAAAACAAAATTAAGATATACCGTAAATGAGAACTGAAAGGTAATTCCAAAAAGAAAATAGAACAATTAAATATCAAGTAAGACTTGAGTTCCTTGTCTATACCAACGGAATTCCAGCCAATTGCAGTAAACGAATTGAATGAACATCTCACTATTTACCAATCGACGTTTTGATTTAAATAGAACACAAAGATTTATGGCATCAAGATTTATGGCATCCTACAAATATGTCATCCTACATTTCTAATCCCAAAAATTGCAATCTACTAGTTCTATGTTACAGTACAAGACACACAAATCAATGAGATGATGGTAGAAAAGGTTTTACCTCACTGTAAGAAGTGAGAAAACCAATTAAGGGAAGAACATAACCTATTTGGATTTAAAAATGAAAGAGTGGAGATCTTTAAAAAATGAAAGAGTGGAGATCTTCTTCCATACTTGAGACAAGAAGTAACAATTTCTTAAATTCCATTAACCCAAAGAAAGCAACAAAACAGTGCCGTATTCATTCTACAACTAAATTCTAGATATTTTCCGCAAATCAACAAAATAGGCCAAGAAGAAAGGGAAAATTCAAGTAAATCTGAAGAAAAAACATGTGATGGAGTATAAAGAGCAAAAATTGAAATAAAAAACAATATGTCCCCTAAAAAACCATTCTAACCTTGCAAAATTAAAGAACATCCCCCCTCAGATACCAGCTTAACACTGATTCAAGATATACAAACTTGTCCTCATACAACAACCTATGTATATAAGGAGTAAATTCATGAACCTTCAAAATACAATTAAACAAAAATTGCCGAAAATGTAAACTATTCAAACAAAACAGCTGCACAAAAATTCCACCATTAAAAGTTTAACATAACAGATGGTGGGGAAGAATTGATAAAGCCACCATACTCCTTCAACTACAGCTATTAATCTACAGAAATTTCTCTGATTAAATCATTCGCAATCAAGTATCAGAAATGGACTCAGAGAACAATTCAGCATAGTAAACTTTTCAAATTTTCAAACTGAAATTAAATAATTGGAATAAAAAAGGGCAACTTTTGAATCTTTCATTCCACCAATAGCTAAAAATTTGAAGGAAAAGAACTGACTGGATCAAATTAGAAGGGATTAAAAAAAAAAAAAAAAAAAAAAAAACCAAGACCTTAAAACAAGAATTGAAATGACAAATATTACCATCCAACAGAAATTAACGGAAAACAACATTACATAATAAAAAACTAGCTGGACACTGAGACATGCAGAACCCCACAACCAACGAAACCCATATTGTGAAACAAATCATGAACACAAATATGACAATCCCAATTCTCAATGCAAAGTTGACAATCACAAAATTCAACAAAAACCCACCCCTCTCTCCAGTATTTCTGTCTGTCCAGAATAAAGCCTACATGTAAATTGTTAGAGTGAAGATGAAGAAGAGAGAGTTCGAGAGAGAGATAGAAAGAGAGAGAGAGAGAGAGAGAGAGCAGTGAGGTTTGTAATAATGCAGGATTGCAAGCTGGCTCAATATGGCTGCTACGGCTGCTGCCTCTTATAGCGTCAGCATTTTGTTGTTTGCTCTGGATACTGACAGAAGGATTTTTTATCACAGTCAAATGTTAACTGCCTTTAAAAGCATTTTACTGAGCTCTTTACGGTGGTCCCATTAGGAGCAGAGCTCTCCACATGGCCCCCTCCTGCATGTTTGGTTGCTCACTCCTGTCTTCCTCTCAATCTGATGATATTTGCCTCTTTAGAAATTCTGATTTTCTGTAAATATGGTTCCTGAATAGAGGTTTTGAGTAGAACTGAAGGAGGATTTTTGGGTCCCAATATCTTATTTAGTCATTTAAATGAAACTAATGTGCATTCATGTCTTTATCAATTGCAACTGCCTACCAAAATGCTCTTCAATACTGTTAAAATGCTTTTACAGTTGACTATGACTATACACCGGTGGGAGTATACAGTCATATGTTCCGTTACTCACATGTGTTTCGGACCACCAGCCCGGCGAGTTTCTGAAGGGGCACACCATTTTTCTTAGTGAGCCCAGTTTTTCTAGTGAGCCCATCTCTCTTTTGAAAGAGAGGATTTTTCCTAGTTAGCACGCCGAAAATATCCAAAATATCATTCCTACATTCTCTAACTCACTTTTCTTAAAATCCAACTTCTCTACCATTCTAGAAATTCCTCGTCTCCTTTTTAGGATTGGCCAACCCCCCTCCCCAATCCACTGCAAATCTTCTTCCCCTGCTTCTCTCAAGTCAAATGGATCGGATTTGAAACATAAAAAAAAAAAAAAAAAAATCTGCAGCTGTTCGTGCGCGGGAGGGAGAGGAGGAGCTGAGGTTGAAAGAGACTATAACGTGGTTCAAAACATTTATGGACAATCTTATTATAAAAGCAAACTTTTAAAGTGTGCTCACTAGAAAAAATGGTGTGCCTCTTTAGAAACCCTCCAAGCCAATAGTAGACCCAGACCCAAACCCAAATCCAAACCCAAATCCAAAATATGCTAGGATTTACTATTGGAGGGGCGTAGAGGTGGGAGCAGACCCGACTGGGGTAAACTAATAAAAGAGAGCATCTAGAAGCACCTCCTTATTTTTAAGTACACTCCAAAAAATATATTACAAGTTTATATTGAAATATTCAAAATCTGGTTTCACTGTGGCATTAATTGGTTTGCGAATTTCGAAAACAGGATTGCATGTTAGGGGAGAGAGGACTAAGAGAGGGGGTCATGGGAAAGGGGGCACGATGTGGGTGGGTGACGGAAGGGGATTGGGAGAGATGAGGGTAGCAGGCGGCAGGATGCGACAAAGGAGGAAAGAGGGTGGAAAGGGGGAAATTTTGTTTATCGCACTGCAATTTAGTCTTTACAGCTCTTATTACTCTTTATTTCAATTTTTTATTTTGAAATAGCATTGATCAATGCATCCAAAAAAAAATTCAATTTTAACCCTCACTCATGTCATCCCATCTCAAATTTTTTCAAAATTTTCCGAGTCAGATATTAATTTTCAAACAAAAAATATGTTAGTCGAATATTAATACCCGACTAAAGAATCATTTAGTCAGGTGTTAAAATCCGACCCGAAGCCGACGTAGTAACAATAAAAATACACAAAAGACTAAGAATAATTTTAAATTGTAACTTAGATTTGTTCTCTGATACCAATTGCATATTTGGAATTTTTCATTTGAATAAAAAAAACTCAAACTCAAACTTCAAATTCTAATTTCACTTGTTACAATGAATTTGAAAATTTTAAAATTCTTTCAAACCTTTAAAGGAATGTGAATGTAAAAGTTTTAGGAGATTGAAAAATCAAATCAATGAGTTTGTGGGAGATATTTTTGTATTTAAATTCTACTGAAAAATATTTTTTATGGTTTTAGGGAAAAAACAGAGGAGGAAGATGATAAGTCGTAGTTCCAAATTCTAAGAAGTCTTTTTAGGATTTAAAAGGGTAAATTAGTCAAAAAAAAATAAATAGCAAACTTGTAATTATTTACAAGTTTTAAAATTATGCGTGAAGAATAAATTTTCGTGTGTAAATAGAATTTCCACATGGAAAGGGTATGATTGGAGTTTGGAAGATGTCCTTCGTAAAAATTAAGTTTTTCTTTTTTCTTTTTTTTTTTTTTTTAGTGTCCTCTAAAAATGGGTGCCCTTATACAAATGAGGTGTGCCTCCATAAACTCTCATAAAAACATAAATCGGTATCCATTAATATTTTTATGTCCAAATCTGGAGTTGAGTTTTTTAAGCCGAAAGCTAATGAACGGGTAGGCTTAGGCTTGGTCATAATAGAATTCCTTTGGTAGCATAATCTAATCAAATAATTTCAACATAATGTGTGGCTTCCAATTTAACCATTTTAATAAACAAAATAATTGAAATAGTTCAAATTAATTGCATACTTAAATATTTAACAAGTATGTTTAATATTTGACTAAACTGTATTTTCTTTATAATATTATTGACTTTACAGATAAAGATCATAGTTTACAAAAATGTGATTGCATGATATTAACTATTTTTTATTATATGTTTCCATATTACATACACATAAATAATCCAAAGAAAAAATATGTAAATAAGAATAATATAGCATTGCAAACATCTAAATATTTAGGTATATAAACTTCTAAGCATGTACCTCATTAGAATTTGTAAGGCTAATTGTCCTAAGCACAAGTCAACATAATTAACAATGGTGCCAAACCCCGATATTTAGTCCAACCAAGTTTAAATCAGATAAGATTTAATCAGTTTCGAGCTAAGCTTGCCCAATTCCCATCATAAAGCTATAAATTTAGTTCTCCCATGTGTTACGCTCCGCATCTCAAAATATGGGTAACGTTAATGCAAATGCCAAGCCTTAATTTTGTAATAACAAATATTATTATCAAATCACCACATATACACCTATTAAAAAGATAACATGAGTCAACTAAACAATTTATTTCACCGAGAAGATAATCAATCTCAAATAAACGAGAGAACTCAATGTTTTGAATCAATGAGTAAATGGATAGAAGATCCTCTCATCACAGTGTAACAACTGGAATTACCTACTGAGCTCCTTTGTCTTCCATAATATATATCAATGTTTAAAATAGCGATAATAGTAACGTAACGTTTTGTTTCTATTAGCTTATGCTGCATATAACGTAACGCATGACGTAGGTTATACAATTTCCTATTTATTTAATAAAAAAAAATATAAAACTATATAAATATTTTTAATTGAAAAATAAATTTAAAATATTTAAATAAGAATATAAAATTATTTTATACTACATAATCTATTCTAAGTTTATATTAAGTTTTACAATAATTTTTACATTTATCTTTACAAATTATATTAAATCTGCGACCGTAATTCCAGTCATCATTTAAAAATGAAAATAAGATTCTAATTTTCATTTCAATTCCAGTTATTATCATTTTTATAATTTATATTTTGTAATGTTCAATTTATTGTAACGCCCCCATTTTTCAGCTGCTTTCCAAAACAGAGAACTCTACATAATATATGTACTAGACAACCCAATAGTTACAGAATTTTAGAATTAACTATTACTACAATCAGATTGATAAATAACACGTCTGAAACTGAAAGATTTCACTTATACAAAGAGTTAGTTACATAAAATGCTCTGAATATGAACACAAAATAGTAAAGCAGTGTCTAGACAAAGATGCAATCTATCCTTTACGATAACAGCCTACTAATAAAATAAACTAGTCTGGTGGATAGAGCATAGGTCTACGTAATAGACATAGGGAGATGTAGTAAGTAAAACAAGAACTTGAGTTTGATGTCGAATTTACCAACGTCGTCAGTGGTAGACATGGATGATAGGTGGCCTCCTGAATCAATGCTGATATAAACCCGGTCCAGGCCTAATAATAACATATCGCCTGGATCTAACAAGGGCTAACGTCCAGGGTAAATGTGGGATGAAGCGAACAGGGTTTTTGCTGCGAATAGCCTTCACTAATCTTCGTATGTCTAGATCGCTCTCGTCAGACTCTATCTCCTGAGGCATATCAGGCTGGGCAATGACACATGTATCATGCTGACTAAAGGTATGTCCAATCTGAGCACACTCCTGACACAGAACCTCATCTACCCCTTTAACTGCCTCCGGACTAGATACCTGTGTCTGCATTTTATTTGCAATCTAGGGTTTGAAATTTAGAGGATTAAACCCAGCAAATAACACAAGGAAAATATATATGTACTATTTACAATACTAGAGATAAAAGTATGTAAATGAATAAAATATTTTCATTGGGGATATCCTCTAATAAATAAATAAATAAAATGCAAGTAAATTGCGATAGTGTTAAACATGTTACGTGAATAATGAAAAGTAGAATAAGCAAGACTATACATGTCATTTGCAAATAGCAGATAAAAAATCTTATAAAAATGACAAGTCTAGCTCAAGTCCTTATTAATAATTTAAAACTAAATAATGAATAACATGATGCACAGTTTTTCGTATTATACAAGACCCGTGCATACTCGGGACTCAGTCTCAATACTCATGACGCTGAACCATGGCATGCCGCTAGGCATAACAATTCAATTCTCGTACTGTATTACAGTAATAGACATACCACTCTGAGTATCATTTATCAATTGGTAATCCAGCAATTACCCAGGCCGCTGCAGTAAAAGAATATCGGCCTCAATCAAGAAGTTGACCAACAAGTTTCTTATACAATACAGATCTTATCCATCATGTAGTTTTTTCAATCCCCATGTCAGTAATACACGATATACATGAATTAATAGAAACACGTAGCTTGTGAAATCAAACAGTATACATATCCTTATCACGAGAAATAAGAATTCAGGAATTAAAATTCAAAATCATGTACATATGTATTACGAGAATACTTCATTTTACGTAAACAAGATATAAGAACTTGTCATCACGTTTTCATGAATAATCATGTAAAAGTATATCTAGTATGTCAAATAATAAAATTTTGTTCATTATTTATAATATTAATAAATGCAATGTCACAATTTATAACACAAGATTGTCCTGTATTATAAACATAATATTAATAAATGCAAATTATCTAATGCTATCACTAGGTAGGCGCCAGTAGATGCTTAGCTTAATTTCTAATATTATCTAATTATCTACAATTAGTTTAATAACACAATTACTATCTAAAGTTTAGTTTAATATCACAATTTATTTAATTCAAAAATTTAGATTAGTGTCACAATAAATACAATTAATATTAATAAATGCAGACTACTTAATTCAAAGTTTAGTTTAATATCACAATTAGCTTACATCACAATTATCTCAATATCACAATTATCCATATATGTAAAATGAATAAATAATTATTAGAAAATTATTTGATTCAAAATTTAGCTTAATATTACAATTATCTCAATATTACAGCCCTGATCATATTACCCGTATGTGTAAAATAAATAAATATTTATTTATTTATTTTACAGAAAAGCCATCCACCTTCACTTATTTACATTTCTACCAAGCCCATGATAATTTAGTCATTTTACAGAAATTTCATCCACCTTCCCTTATTTACATAATCAACATGCAAGCCATGATAATTTAGTCATTTTATAGAAAAACCATTCACCTTGCCTTATTTACATTTCTACGTAATCAAAATGCAAGCGCATGCGAAAATTATTTTTATTTTTCTTTTTCTTTCTTTCTTTCTTCTCTCTTTTCTCCCTTTTTTTTATAACATAAAAAAAAAGCAAATACTACAATACATACACACACACACACACACACACACATATATATATATATATATATATATATATATATATATATATATATATATATAAAAATTGATTCAGTTCTCAATATAAATAAACAATCCAAAGAGTGAACCAAATATTTTTACAAAATAAATTATGTACACAAATATAAATTAAATAAAGGAACGAACAAAAAATAACAGTGTTACTTGTCTCTTCTTGATTTCAAATTCTCGGTGTGATTTATTTTTCTCTCGTTTTCTTTTTCTTTCTTTTTTTAGCTCTCTGCTGCTTTGGTTCGGGCACCGGATAGAAATGAGAAGAAGAGACTGAGAGAGAGAGTGAGAAGAGAGTGTGAGTGCTTTTTTTCTCCCGCTTTTTTTTTGTTTATTTTTATATTCTCAACTGCCCCAAAGGTGCTGATTGGTCTAGGCAACCGTCTCTATTTCTCAAACGCCACCGCCTCTCTCTCAATTATCCAGATAAAACTAATCTCATCAAAATATCTAAATATGTCTGAAAATATAATACTACATTTTTCAACTAAATATAAAAGTCCACTACTCAATAAATAACAACAAAGCTTACTAATTTTGCAATTCGCTTGGTCCTCAAAATGCACTAATTCTTACTCGGTTTCTGGTACGTCAATAGATATGTCCACTATATGTCCACTATGCATAATCATGATCATTAGTAAAGTGATCAATAAAATAAACAATAAATAAACAAAAGAAATATAACATATCAATGAATAATAATAACTACAAAGAAAACCCAATCAAACCTCACATTGATCTCATATGTCCACCTCTCTTATCATCTTGCATCTTTTAATTAAATTATTTAGAATTCAAAATTAACATTTAACTGACTGTATCCTCGTTCGCCACGAAAAAAATATATCAATATTTTAATAGTTCAGTTGGAACCTATCTTATCTATGTTCAAGAGCAAGTTCAATAGTTTAAGTAAATTTAGAGCGTTAAATTACAACCTTGATTTCCTCAAATAAAACTCATGTATTCAATCAATCTCACTTGTCTATTCAATATCTCAGTTCAAGTGATAGTAATGATGAAGGTTCATGATTTCAAGATGATTTTAAGGTCATATAAGTAGTATAAGATTAATACCTTATTCCATCCATCATTGCGTTATTTACTATCAACGAGTCCAATTTAGGTTCGGTACCAATAAGATTTCTTGTTGCATTAAACTATACAAAACAATAATTACATTGGTTAACATGCAATTACAAGTGCTCAATGTTATAATCATGAAATGCACCACAGCAATGGATCAACAAAATTTAATACAATACAAAAATCCAACTGTGCAACATCATGCTTTTGCACAAGTATCGACTTTTGGATGTCTTAGTTAGAAATAGAGAAAATGTAAAATGAAATTTAAAGAAAATTGGATTATCTTCTAAATAAAATCAAAATAAACTTATTTGGAATCCATATTAAAAGTTATGGATAAATTACTGAGAAGGTACATGGGCAGCAGCAACCTCGTGTTTGCACAAACAACAACTTTGCACTCAATTTTGACAGGGTTATACATAGAGTTAGTAAGAATGTAAATACCAAGAAAATTCAATTTTCTTTTAAACAATGCTAGTATCAACTTACTTAGAGTTATATATCAAAACTTATGGTTGAAATACCGATAGGACACGCAGATGATAACACCTTTATATTATCTTCAACAAGATACTAAATGAAATCATTCAACGATTTACTTAATAGCAATAAAGTAATAATAAATTTAAGTTTTAAAACAATAGTTAGCATGTTAGATAAGTTTAGAACTCATATGGATTGGATGATGAAAAATCTATGGATGCGAGTGTCAAAAGTGCTCCAAAAATCTAGATCTACGATTTTTGGACTGACTCTTCTTCTTCTTGTCACTCCTTCTATTTCTCTAATTTTCTCTTTTTTTCCCCTTACGTTGGCAAGGTGGAGAACAATCTAAAAGCTTGGGGTCTATTTATAGATATTAGGGGATTGCTGATGTTCTAATGTAAATAGAATCCAACTGGATTTCTTTATCTTTTTAAAGTAAAGTCTATTTGGCTAAGGGATTTTAATTCAATTTGTATTAGTTAATTAGATAAATTATTGCATAAATTTTATAGAATAATATCTATTTTATAATTTTAACTAATTATCTAGCCTAAATTGGTTTAGGCTTAGATTAGATTCTGGATTACTGGTTCAAATAATGGATTCCATTAATTAATTAAAGAATTTTTTAAATTCACTTTTTATTTAAAAAAATCATCCAAAAATCCAAAAATATATTTTTAGGATTTGAGAACTCATGCAATCAAAAGTCGATGTTATAATAACTTTTGCTCCCAACGTCCGATTAAGATGATTAAACAAATCTATAGAAAGAGGACTTTAAGCTTTTCAACTCTTTCCAGCATATATTTTTCAATTTAGCATACATCAAGTTTGAAACTGGTGATGTACATATTTCATTTTATTTTTTTAGTATTTAAAAGCAGACAGAGAATTCTTGAGCAGTGTAGATCGGAGATCTTTTCTTGATTGAACCTTGTTAAAAACCTATGCTTACTTGCTCTTTCTATCTAATTTTTTTTTTTATTTGTCAATCGAAATACTAAGTTCATGTTGAGTTTAGTCTAGACAATCTGGCCGGATACTTTTTCATATTCACAACCTGTAAGTGTTTGTTAGTGACATTTCGTGCGTTAAACTAGGATAGTTTTTGGGAGAAGACTGTATTAGAATTATTAGAGCTGGATGTTGAAGAACTTCTTGTCTTTTTCCTAATTTACTATTATGGCACCAACCGGAGTTAGAAGGGGAGTTTCTAGAGGAGTACACTAATTTTTTTAGTAAATCCACGTGTAGTGTAATTTCTATTCGGACTTTTTCGTTATTAGGTGAGCTCACTGGGAAAAATGACGTGCTCCTCTAGACACTTCCCCAAGAAGCAGTCCAGGATTTGGAGTCCTTCCATGGCAATCATCATGGGCTGATAATGATGAAAGCTACGTTGAAATTATGTGATCCGTGTTCCGTCCTCTACCAGTACATGAAAATGATAGCATAACCATTTCGGGTTGGACCCATACGACCCACATGTCCACTTGTCAGAGACCTAGATTTGTACTATTCTGTCACTCTCAAATGAAAATTCCGGGAAACTTCCCTTTAATAAATGTTGGTTGTCATTTGTCAAGGAAAACAAAAGTAGAATATGAAAATAAGTGACTGGTGGAATTTTAAGAGACCTGATCTGTCTCTGGCACCTTGCGGGAATTTCCAAAGGGGCACACCATTTTACCCAGTGAGCTCATTAAACTATTGGTGGGCTCACTACGAAATATGGTGCGTCCCTTTGAAGCTCCCAGCCTTGCTTTTTTGTAGGGCTGAGCATAAAATCGAAAAAACCGAATCGAATCGTAAAACCGAACTGAACCGAAATAATTGGTTCGGTTTATTCGGTTTTCAGTTCGGTTCGGTTTAAAAACCGAAATTAATTACGGGTTTCGGGTCGGATTTCGATAGCTTTAGCTCCAACCGAAACCGACCGAACAAACCGAATTGTTGGAATTGTACCTTATTTTTTTTTGATTTATTTTCAATATGTTTTTCTTTTAAATTTTTAATAAAAAACATGTAATTGTTATTTTAATAGGTAGAAAAAGAAAAAATAGAAAAAAAATTATTATTTTTCTTATAAAATACACGCGTTTATCACCTAATTAGTTTTAAATCCTAAAAATCGAAAACCGAACTGAACTGAAAATTCGATTCGGTTTTCGGTTTTTACTTTTATTTGGTCGGTTCGATTTCGGTTTTATATGTTCGGTTTATATGTTCAGTTTGCGGTTGGATTTTTTTTTAAAAAACCGAACCGAACCGACCGATGCTCACCCCTACTTGCTTGTATGGTTGAAATTTTACAAAGTCTATCTCAAAAAACGTTTAAAGCACTGTTTGGAAGCCTATCTCAAAAAAACGTTTAAAGCACTTTTTGGCTCTTAGAAGTAGGAAAAACAGAGAAGAAAAATAGAAGTAGTTTCTAAAATAAAAGCTTAGAAAGTGAGTTGTTCAAAAGAATTTAAGTATTTGTAAGTCCATTTTTGGAAGTAAAAAGTGAAATATGAAAAATATTATTTTATAGTTAAATTAAATAAAAAATAAAACTAATATATTTGTTAATTGAGTAGAATTGAAAAGTTATAATAAGAAAATAACAAAAATAATAATATATTATTTTATTTCTTGAGCTTCAAAAACACTTCTAATCAAAAATGAAAGAAAGAAAAAAAGAAAAGTTGGGATGCCATATAGGATGCACATCATTCTAGTGAAAATAACTTCTAATACTTTTCTTGACCAAATGAACAAGTGAAATAGTGAAAATAGCCTTATTTTCACTACTTTCATCATATTTCCATGCAAACAAACACATTCTAAGCTTATCTGTAGGCGGCTACTGTTCGGGGAATGTCTGTGGGTTGGAATTTTCTTGGGACTCCGTGTGATTACGACATATCCTTCTAGGAGTTTCCAAAAGAGCACACCATTTCTAGGGAAAATGGTGTGCTCCTTTGGAAACTCCCTATCCATCCTTTTCTCTTATACCGCTTCAGTTTTTTTGTTTGATTTTTTTTTTTTTTTTTTGGTTTTTTCCCGTTTGTTTGATGCTTATGCTAACGGTTTGGATATCGTATGGGATGCCCTTCCCTTTCTAGGAGTTTTAAATCCATGGTAAAGGGTCGTGTGATCATCTATTAAATTCGCTTGATCTATATTGTTAGCCTCTAACTAATATTATCAAAAGGTTACAAATTTGTATCTCTTTATCACTTTAAAATATAGGGATATTTATTGGTTTGTCCCTCAAATCTTTATATATTATGATTTTGCCCCCCAAATCTTCATATTTAGGATTTTGCCCCCCAAATCTCATAAGTTACAACAATTTAGTCCTCCTCTCTAACACAGTTAAATATTTGACCATTTTATCCCTCTTTTCCTCTTCTATTTTCCTCCTCTCTTTTTCTTCTCTCTTCCTCCTCTCTTCTTCTTCTCTCTTCCTCATTTTTTCTCCTTTTCTTCATTATTTCTCCTCTCTTCCTCCTCTCTTCTCCTTCTCTTTTCCTCCTCTCTTCTCCTTTTGTAACTTAAGAGAGGAGGAAGAGAGAAGAAATAATGAAGAAAAGGAGAAGAGATGAGGAAAAGAGAAGAAAAAGAGAGGAGGAAAATAGAAGAGGAAAAGAAGGGTAAAATGGTCAAATATTTAACTGTGTTAGAGAGGGGGACTAAATTATTGTAACTTATGAGATTTGGGGGGCAAAATCCTAGATATGAAGATTTGGGGGGCAAAATCATAATATATAAAGATTTGAGGGACAAACCAGTAAATACCCTAAAATATATTCTCTAACCTTAAGGGTTTTTAGATTATAGATCACTAACAAATTCCTCTGTTTGATTAATTTCTAATAAGTTATTATTTGTATATCAATACTTAACAATTATTTCAGTATTTTATCTAAAATATCAACTAACACTCAATAACAATTAACTATAATAGAAAATTTATTTAATTCTTTCTGAATTTAGTTAATCAAATTAAGTTAATGACTATTATCTAGTCTTCATTTTCTTTTCCTCCCTCATTATTTTCGTATATGGATTTTGTATCGTATTTTCTTCGTAATTTACATATAACTCATCAAAATTTTAACATATAAAGCTCCTAAAATCTTGAGATTTTCCCCCATGAAACTAATTTTAGAATTAAAAAAGTTTTTAATTTCAACTAATTTATGTCCTTTTTTTTAAATACTATGTCATTTGTTATCTGCAATTTTTTTAATAGAACGAGTAGAATAAATAGAATCTATCCTATGAAAAAAAAAATTATGATTAAAATCTAAAGCATCCCCAGAGTGGCCAAAACAGAGAACCCCCAAGCTTTTAGTTGCAGGACAAATTCTCGTTATTATTGCATACATCTCAATAGTGAAGTGTTCAACAGGCAAATATAATTCGAAGCAAAAAGATTTTATAGGAAAACATATGTAAGTTCAAATTTTAGGTCTCACAACTACAAATAAATAAACACAAAAGTAAATAAATAAATACAAAAGTAGGGTATAATTCTAAATTTGACAGTATAGAAGGACTTTTAACTTGCTCGACTCTTAACAAATTATCTCAATATAATTGGATACTAATATCTAAATAATACTTTTTAATGGACTAACATCCAGAGATGAAATTTGTCAAGAACCTATGTTTTAATAGCCCAAATCCTAAACATTCATATGCACTTTGCATGCAAAGTCATTTAAACACATATAGATATTGGGATATTACCTTGTTTAACAGCCATTAGTTTTATTGGAAATTTAACTTTGTGATTTTGGGTAAAATAGTTTCTTATACCTGGAAATGAGTATCTTATTTCTTCTTGATTCTCTTAGAGATCGTTTTTTATATATTTTGTTTTTCACTTTTTTCCTACATACAGATTATAGAATTGAAAGCTTGTCATCCTACATTTTCACCATTTTTTTTATATACTAAATTAAAAATGAAATGCTACATAACTTGGAAAAAGAGGGAGGGTTGGACTATGGGAGACCCCTGATTCATGATTGCCTGATGAACTCTGTTTAAAAAAAAAAAAAAAAAAGTATCGAGATGCTAATTCAAATTTCCAATTTTGAAATGAGAGTCTAGGACTTTTAGCCTGTGCTTGGATGTCAAAAACAAAGTGTTTTGGAGTATTTTTAAAATGTGTGTTTTGGAGTGTTTTGCTAGTATGTATTTTGTGGTGTTTTTACCATGGGTTTTAGGATATTTAAATATCTGTTTGCGAGTTTACTTTCTCATGGGTTCCATAAATATATAAAAGATAAAAAATATCCTTCTATACAAATTATGTTTAAATCAATATAATTTTACTTGAAACAAAATATCGTCCTTTTGGATTGGTAATACGTCTCATTACATTATCCTTTGCTTACTCATCCTGTAATCGAATTATTTTTTTTTCTCAATATAGAAAAACTATCGTTCAGAATATTACTAAGTTTATTAGAAATTTGCATTATAACTTTTTAAGATTTTGATTGAAAATGTAAATAAACAAAAAGAACAAGGATATGATAATTTGGAGAATTTAATAGAAAATTAAAATAGAAAGATAATAAATTATACTTACCTGAATTAAAAAGAAAATCCTAATTTCTCTAATGGAGGAAAAGATCGGATTGGAATTGAGTTACATTATAAAATCCTAAACTTTCTCTTTAAAAAAAATAAAAGATGTTTTTTTTTCTTTTTGCGCAAATAAATAGCAGCTTCTTCTGGAAGAGAAGGTAATGTGAAAAGAAGTGGGAAAAAATACGGTCACAGAAAAGGTTCGGATAGGAGATAACGTGAAAAAAAAGTGAGAAAAGAAAAAAGAGGAAAACAGTTGGAAGGAGGGTAGTTTTGGATAAAAATTCTAAACAGTAAAACACCTTAATTTGTAGTGTTTTGAAAAATACTTTAAAATACATTTTCAAGTATTTAGGGATGTTATGAGAACACCCTAACACTTATTTAAAAACTCACAAGTAAGAATTTTTTAGAACACTTTATAATTTTTAGAACACTTTATAACACATGACTTTAAAACACTCCAAAACGTTTCATAACTAATCTCCCAAGCATAGTCTTAGTTCATTCGAAGCCTTAGTTCATTAGGAGGAGGGGAAAAAAAATCTTTATAGTTTTCCAACTAACTATTATTAAAAGGGAGGAAAAAGAAAATTGCATTTTTTTTTCTTAAATAATGGTGAGTAAATTAAATGCTAACCTCCTCAAACTTAGGGGGAAAATAACTTATATATTGACCAAACAAAATTATGTTTTGTTTTTCTGGAGTCATCCAGTGATAATTTCTTTTACATGTGTATTGTGGTAACAGTTTAGCTTGGATAGTGGTAACAGTTTAGCCCGGCCCACCTAGCATTCCTAAGTTCATTATGTAACTTTATATATATATATATATATATATATATATATATATATATATATATATATATATATATATATATATATAATTACACATAGCATCACTTAAAAGACGGTTAAGAGAGTTTTTTTTAATTTGTTAGCTTTAGTGATATCACGTGTAATAATTATATTGGACCACCTAAACGGCGGTGAACGACTAAGAGTTAGTTATTTTCACTCTTCTTTTTTATTAAAGTGCATTCTTATCTCTCAAATTCCTATTCTACTATCATCCCTCCCTTTAATCAACACACTCCCTCTCTCTCTCTCTATCCTCTCTCTCTCTCTCTCTCTCTCCTATCTATCCCTCTCTCTCAGTCACTCACGCTCCTCTTTGACTGAGAGAGAGGGATAGAGAGAGAGTGACTGAGAGAGAGAGAGAGAGGAGAGAAAGAGAGAGGGAATGTGCTGGTTAAAAGGAGGGATGATGGTAGAATAGGAATTTGAGAGTTATGAGTGCACTTTAATAAAAAACGAGAGTGAAAATTACTGACCTTCACTAATAGTGTTAACAGTCCAGGGTTTTTTTTGAAAGTTTCAAATTTTAGAGGTGTTAATTTACACACCCCTAATATTACATAGGGGACTGTATTTAACCATTCTATAGAACCAAAGAGTCTAGTTATTTGTATTGATATAAGATTGGATTGGACAATACACAATCTGATGGAAGATCTTGAGAATCTTTTGCAATCTCGAAATGGACCCCACGATCGAGAGCTGACCACAGCTAAATCTCGCCGATTCAACAGCCTAAAGGGCAACAACATCCCAGCTGCACCTCAACAAAATGACTTACATGAAAGGGACTTGAAAGTCCCACCACCTACTCGTTTAGTTTTGCTTTTATTTAGGAATTAGACTAGACCGAAAGATGGATAACCAACCAGTAGGTCCCGTACAGGAGGAACCTTGTAAGATGCACATGTCTGATGTAAAATTGAGGTGTGATTAAAAGTGTCTTGGGATTGTCTTACCAGCTTAATTATCATGTAAGCGCTTCTCTTAGATGGCCATATTTTATTGCTCTCTCTCTCTCTCTCTCTGAGTATCGACCGGAAAAGAAATTGCACGTGAAAATAACATGAAATTTGATTTCCTTTCTTATTACTTTTGTAGGAAAATATATGAGAACGGTAAAGTCCAGATAAAATAGAGTTTGAATTTATTTTATAATTTAGATAGAGTTTTGATTTCAATAGAATTTTAAATAGAATTTTAATTTAGATAAAATTTTTAGATAGCATTTGAGTTTTGATAAAGTTTAGATTGTTAAGGTTTTATATAATTAAGTTTTGTGTGTTGGAACTAAAAAATTATTGAATAATTTGTGAAATTGTTCTTGAGTGAAAATCGTATATTAAAATCTTTTTTCGTGAATTCATTGAGAGTGAGTATAGAATTGTCTGAGTATTGGGCTCGAATTCCTTTGTTCTTCTCCAATTCCATAAAATCTCTAATTTCTAAATTTTTAATCCTAATTTAGTTTTTGTCATACGTTACTTATAATTGATCTCAAGTCGCTTTTTTATGGGAGTATTTACAGGTTTATCCCTTAAATCTTTATAAATTATGATTTAGTCCTCCAAATCTTCATATTTAGATTTAGTCCCCAAAATCTTCATATTTAGAATTTAGTCCCCCAAATCCTCTAAATTACTACAATTTAGTCCCCTCTTTTAGTTTTTCCATCCAAATAAGCGGCAAAATTTAATTTTTACTTTTTTAAAATAATGAAATGACTTAAATACCCCTATGAAGAAAAATGAGGAAGAATAGAGAGATAGAAGAGAGGAAGAAGAGGGAAAGCCAATGAACCCAATGAAGAAAATGAGAAGAGAGGAGGAAGAAAGAAGAAAAGGAGAATAGAGGAGGAAGAATGAAGAAAATGAGAAGAGAGGAGAAAAAATGAAGAAAATGAGAAGAGAGGAGGAAGAGGGAAGAAACAATTAAGGAGTGATAAAATGAAAAAATCAGGACAAAAAATAAACTGGATTAACGGAAGTTAGGGAGGGGGACTAAGTTGTAGTAACTTAGAGAATTTGGGGGACTAAATCTAAATATGAAGATTTGGAGGACTAAATTGTAATTTATAAAGATATAAGGTACAAATCTATAAATACCTTTTTTTTTTTTATACAATTTCCTCTTAAAACAATTCCATCATTTTACGACCATGGGAATGATAACCTGACTCCCTATATTAATTAGGATAAGATGAAGCAATCATCCAGATATCTGAGCTTGGATCCTGAGTTAAAAATTACGGGTATGGATATGGATTTGGACACGAATACCGGTATAGATATGGGAGATTACATTTGTGAGAAAATAAAGACATAGATACGATAAGAATATGACAAAAAATATAAATATAAATATATATATATTTAAATATTATTAACATAATAATTTTACTAAAATATCTAAAACGAAATCATTTGCAACTTATGAGTTCGTTTCTTTATTTTTGTATAAAGAACAAATCTTATCATCAACCATACATCTCTTTCCCTTTCTTCAATAAAGTGTTACATAAAAAAAGTTAGAATGACAATAGATTATTGATCAACATATTATGTAAATTAAAAAAAAAAAAATCACCTTTTCAAATATTGAAACCAAATAATTATGACTCATGTTTATAAGAAAAGATTAAAATATAACTTCATGAAACTAACTAGTTTTTTTTAGTCAAACTTGTTGCTAATGGAGCCCATTGCCGTAGCGGGTTTCGGTCTATGGAAACGGGTCCAAAACCAACCAAAACCCATTATGATATAATATATATATGGGGTGTGGTGCTAGGGTTTTGTGTGCCGAAAATTGGAGCCGAAACCAAGTTCTTTTGATACGGCTGCTGTTGATGAAATAATTGTGTGTTCCTGCAATTATTTTGGCCGAAGTTATCTTCTGCTTTGTTGCGAGGCGGTTGCAACAAACAAGGAGGCCAAGACAAATTATTGTGCTGCTTGAATTCGGCGTAGTTGCGGCTGCTAGGTGCTGCTGTTCTTCGTGTGGTGGGTGCGGCCTGAAGCAACCAAATTTTCAGCCAAGGGAAACAAATTAAATTTGTGAGCGGCGGCGATTCTTGGCTAAAAATAAAGGTGGCGGTTTCTTGGGATTTTCGGTGTTGAAACAAAGTGGTAAATCACTGCAACAAGAGGTTAGATTTTGATTTCAAAATCTTGTGTGATTTCTTTGTGATTTCTCTTGTGGTTGAGAACTAGTATTTTGTAATCCTCTTTTGATATAGTGGAAGTTTTTCGATCGGTCCCCGTGGACGTAGGCATATTGCCGAACCACGTTAAATCTGCATGTTCTCTGTCTCTGCTATTTTTCTCTTCGGTTAACTATTTGATTCCCCTAGTTGTTGCATTAGTATTATCCGCTATCGATTGTGCCTGACAAAGCAGGTTGTATTCAACGTCTCCAAGGAGAAGACCACTTCAGATTTGATGTCAGCGTTGGCTAAATTTTATGAGAAGCTGTCTGCTTCAAATAGACTGTTTCTAATGAAAAAGTTGTTCAACTTAAAGATGCCTTCTGATAGTTCAGTTGTTAATCATTTGAACGAATTTAACACATTATGGGCACAACTTGAATCTTTAGATTTTGTCTTTGTTAATGACATTAAAGCTTTGATGTTTATGTGTTCGTTACCGGATAGTTGGAGTAATGTTGTTATGGCCAACAGCAATTCTTCCAATACTGCTCTTAAATTCAATGATATTGTAAGTACAATCATGAATGATGAATTGATGAAAAAGAGTATGGGTGAGAGCACGGTTTCTACAAGTACTGCTCTGTCGGTTGATAATGACAGAAGAAAGGAAAGGGGTAGAAGTCCAAGCAGGGAGTCGAAGTAAAGAGGAAGATCAAAATCTAAGGGGAAGTTCAAGGAAAAATTAATGTGTTGGAAATGTAAGTTAGAAGGTCATATGAAGAAGGATTGTCCAAACAAAGACAAGGAAGGAGCGAATGTGGTGAATCTAAGTGAGGAGTATGATGACTTGTGCTTGTCTGCTTATACAGAATCGAGGTCAGATCTGTGGTTTGTGGATTCAGGGGCTTCGTTCCATTGCATTGCTCGCAGAGAATGGTTTGATAATTATGTCCAAGGTGATTTTGGGCATGTGACTGTTGGTAATGGGCAGGAATGTAAAATTGTCGGTAAGGGAACAATTCAGCTGAAGTTGCACAATGGTGGAAAGTTGCTTTTACAAGAGGTCAGGCTCATACCAGATTTGAAGAAGAATTTGATATCTGTTAGTAAGCTGGATGGCGAAGGTTATCAAATCTCATTTGAGAAGAAACAGTAGAAGATCAGTAAAGGAGCAATGGTAGTGGTCAAGGGTGAGAGAGTGGAAACTCTATATTTACTCTCAAACTCAGTGGATCATGTTGTTTCTTTGGCCACCGTGAAGAATGAGAAGGTTACCTTATGGCATCAGAGACTCGGTCACTTGAGCGAAAGCGGCATGAGGGTATTGCAATTCAGAGGTATGTTGACAGATATGAAAGATGCTAATTTTGATTTCTGTGAGAACTATGTGTTTGGAAAGCAGAAAAGAGTTAGGTTTATGAAGGATGGCAAGGAGAAGAAAACTGAGAGATTGGAGTTGGTGCATACAGATGTATGGGGGCCTTCTTCGGCAAAGTCTCTTGGAGGTAATTCTTATTTTGTCACTTTCATAGATGATGCAAGTAGGAAAACATGGGTGTTCGCACTTAAGCAGAAATCCGATGTCTTCAAGATTTTCAAGATATGGAAAGCTCTTGTTGAGAATGAAACAGGTTTGAAGGTAAAATGTCTGTTGTCAGACAATGGTGGGGAATTTTGCAATAGGGAGTTCGATGACTATTGCTCTACCCACGGGATCAGGAGAGTGAAGACTGTACCGAGGACACCGCAGCAAAATGGCGTGGCTGAGAGGATGAATAGAACCATTTTGGAGCGAGCTCGGAGTATGAGACTACAAGCAGGTTTGCCTTTGCAACTTTGGGGAGCTGCTGTAGATACGGCAGTCTATCTGATCAACAGGAGTCCAGCTAGTGTTTTAGATGGAGGAATTCCAGAGGAGGTGTGGTTTGGTAAGACTGTGAATTATTCATTCTTAAAAGTGTTCGGTTGTATAGCATATGCACATGTGGATCATGAGATGAGAAAGAAGCTTGATTCGAAGTCTCAGAAGTGTGCATTCATTGGATACGGTGGCGACGAATATGGTTATCGCTTATGAGCATAACAAGGTAATTCGTAGCAGAGATGTAGTATTTAATGAGGGCTGTATGTATAAAGACTGAACGGAAAGTAAGAGTGAGAAAGCAGTGGAAAAGGAGCACTTGGAGCTGGATGAGCCACATGATGGAATAGATCCCATGGATAAAAGAAAGGAAGAAATACCTACATCTGAAGGAGAAAAAATGACTACACTTGAGAATACACAAGTTTCAGATGAGACCGAACAGGAAAGAGAGCCATTGACTGAAGTAGATGGTTCCAGTACTTCATTAGAGAGTATTCCTTCTTTGAGGAGGAGCACGAGGATAAGGAAGCCAATCCAAAAACTTTGTCTTCCATTATATCATGTTTTGTATACTGATGCAGGTGAACCAGAGAGTTACCAAGAAGCTATGCAGGATAAATTTCGTCTTAAGTGGGAGCAAGCCATGCATGATGAGATGTCTTCTTTGGAGGAGAATCACACATGGGAATTGGTGAAGCGATCGGAAAAGATGAAAGTATTGCATAACAAGTGGGTATACAGGGTGAAACATGAGGCAGGAGGGATACAAAGGTTCAAGGCTAGACTTGTGGTGAAGGGATAAGGTCAGAGAAAAGGTATTGACTTCAATGAAATATTTGCACCTGTTGTCAAGATGACTTCTATCATAGCAATACTGAGTATTGTGGCTGTGAAAGGATTGTATTTAGAGCAGCTCGATGTGAAGACTGCTTTCCTTCATGGTGATTTGGAGGAGGAAATATACACGGAACAGCCGGAGGGATATGAAGATAAAGGAAAAGAGAATTGGGTATGTCGACTGAAAAGGAGCTTGTATGGGTTGAAACAAGCGCCGAGGCAATGGTACTTGAAGTTCGACAAGTTTATGTTGGATTCGGATTTTGCCAGAAGAATTCAGATCATTGTGTATATCTACAAAAGTTTAAGGATGGTAACTTTATTATACTTACTTTGTATGTAGATGATATGCTTGTGGCAGGTACATGCATGAAGAAAATCAATGATCTGAAAAGGAAGTTGGCAGGAAGATTCTCTATGAAGGACATGGGTGAGGCTAAACAACTTCTTGAGATGCAAATTACCCGAGATAAGAAAAGCAAGAAATTGTGGTTATCTCAGAAGGGGTACATCAAGAAGGTGTTGGAGAGATTCAAAATGGAGAATGAAAAATCGGTAACTACAGCTCTTGGTGGTCAATTCAAACTGTCAAAAGAGTAAGGTGCTAAGACAGATGAGGAGAAGAGACACATGGAGAATGTGCCTTATTCATCGGCCGTTGGGAGTCTCATGTATGCAATGGTGAGTGCAAGACCAGATATTGCACATGCAGTGGGAGTAGTGAGTAGATTCATGAAGAACCCTGGAAAGGAACATTGGTAAGCGGTGAAGTGGATTTTCAGGTATTTGAAAGTTACTTCAAATTATTGTTTGTGTTTTGGGGGTGATAACATTGATGTGCAAGGTTTTGTGGATTCGGACCATGCGGGTGATAGAGACAATGGCAGGAGCACCACAGGTTATATTTTTACTGTAGGAGAAACAACGGTAAGCTGGGTTTCAAGACTACAATCAATTGTTGCTTTATTTTCGACAGAAGCTGAGTATGTTGCAGCTGCAGAAGTAAGTAAGGAGTTTATTTGGTTGCAGCGATTGATGAGTGAGTTGGGTTTTGTTGGAGTGGATTGCAGGTTATTCAGTGACAGTCAGAGTGCAATTCATCTTACTAAGAACTCGGCGTATCATTCACGGACTAAACATATTCACTTGAGATATCACTTCATTAGATCTTTGTTAGAGGATGGCCAATTGAAGTTGGAGAAGATTGAGAGCAGCAAGAATCCTGCAGATATGTTGACAAAACCGGTTGATGAGAAAAAGTTGAGCTATTGCTCAACTTTGGTGCATTTGTGTTGAATGCTGAAATTGGGACTCTAAACGATCGAGGTAAAAACTTTGGATACTGGAATTATCATGTATAGAGATTACATTTTTGCAATAGGTCTCCAAGTGGGAGATTGTTGCTAATGGAGCCCATTGTCTAGCGGGTTTCGGTCTACCGAAACGGGTCTAAAACCAACCCAAACCCATTATAATATAATATATATATGGGGTGTGGTGCTAGGGTTTTGTGTGCCGAAAATTGGAGCCGAAACCAAGTTCTTTTGATACGGCTACTGTTGATGAAATAATTGTGTGTTCCTGCAATTATTTTGGCCGAAGTTATCTTCTGCTTTGTTGCGAGGCGGTTGCAACAAACAAGGAGGCCAAGACAAATTATTGTGCTGCTTGAATTCGGCGTAGTTGCGGCTGCTAGGTGCTGCTGTTCTTCGTGTGGTGGGTGCGGCCTGAAGCAACCAAATTTTCAGCCAAGGGAAACAAATTAAATTTGTGAGCGACGACGATTCTTGGCTAAAAATAAAGGTGGCGGTTTCTTGGGATTTTCGGTGTTGAAACAAAGCGGTAAATCACTGCAACAAGAGATTATGGTTTGATCTTAAAATCTTGTGTGATTTTTTTGTGATTTCTCGTGGTTGAGAACTAGTATTTTGTAATTCTCTTTTGATATAGTGGAAGTTTTTCGATCGATCCCCGTGGACGTAGGCATATTGCCGAACCACGTTAAATCTGCGTGTTCTCTGTCTCTGTTATTTTTCTCTTCGGTTAACTATTTGATTCCGCTGGTTGTTGCATTAGTATTATTCCGCTATGTTTTGCTAACAAAACTCAAATACATATATACACACATATATTTTTGCAACACTATTAAAATTGAGTTCCGAGAGAGTCAAACTCAAAACCTCTCGCAAGTTGGAGAGAGCTGATGCTGCTATAGCGCAGGCTCATTGAGACGAAACTAACTAGTTATAGATAGAATTACAAATTTAACTATATTTTTGTATTTTCCCAGCCAATTGAACTCTTTTCTTTTTAGACATAGTCTATAAAAAATACAGACACGGTAATAATATGTGGTATTTTTTTCTTAATTTTATTAGACACGTCGCGTGGCGTGCCCAACACGATTTTTAGCATTTTTATAGTGTGTCAGCATCGGACATGTATTCGGCACGGATACGGCTCTCTAGCAGTGTGTCTCTGCTTCTTGGGAGAGGATCACACCCCTTTGAGGGGCAATGCTCTTTAGATCTTCCACGGAGAAGGTGATATCACATCTTCGTAGGTGATTACTAGCCACACATGATGTTCTTGACATAATTCTTGGGACTCCATGAATAAAGAGGCCCCCTGCTGTTGTTTGGATGACCTCATGTTTGTTGGGGTTTTTTTTGTGCTGTAGTTTGTAACACTCCAAATTCTCTATAGATAATTTTTGTATTTATCAAAATAATATTATTGTATTTATTTATTTATTTTAGATACATAATCTAAACAAAGAAAAACTAGTATTATTTTTAAATCAATTTTATCTTTATCTAACATATTATTTTAGTTTATCTCAAATATTATTTTGTTGAATGATAACAAAGTTAAAAGAATTTGGATTGGAATAGAAAGTATAATAACCTAGAATTATAAAGTTCAAATAATAATAATAATAATAATAATAATAATAATAATAATAATAATAATAATAAAATAAACAAGATATTTGTCTAACAAATCTGATTTTTCCCTTTTTCACTTGTAATTATTTAATACTAACAACTAGATAATGATAGATTTATTTGGTTTATATTTGATAGATTTAGTTGGTTTAGATTTGATTCTATGAAATATTATCCTAACTTAAATGCCAAAAAAAAATAATAATATAAAGGTCAGTAGAGTAGAATTTTTTCTGTTGAATGCAAGAGAGAGAGAAGAGAAGGAAGGAAGGAGAAAGAGAAAAAAAAAAACGGTTATTGCAGTCATTTTTAGGAGCAGGATTTTTGAGGCAAGTATTAATTCCCTTTTTTTTATTTATTTACTTATTTATTTATTTATTTATTTTCTTTCCTTCCACCACCTCCTCTTTGTTTAATGAATATATCAACTTTAATTATGCTTAAAAGATAGAAGGGCTTGGGATGTTAGGAACGGGCATATTTGGTTATGACACTATTGTGAGAATAGGGAAAATACAAGTAGGACATAATCAAAACATTTTCTAGGAATTTTATCTCCGAGTTTGGAAGCATGCGAAGTTGGAAAATAAGTTTCACATAAATGGATAATTATAAAAAAAGGGGGGCCAATCTCACAGCTCTAATTTCTATGTTTGACCTGGATATTATTTCCTTCCATATACGCAACACTAACTTCTAGCAACTCAAAAATTAAATTATTATTACATACCTCTAAACCATGCCTGTGTTAACTTATGCCGTTAAGGTGATGCATAACGTGGTTTTGAGATGAAGTGTTTAAGTAATAACTGGACTTATCTAGTATTCGATTTATTTATTTTTATTATTTATACGGCCTACCTATCAAAAGAGGCAAGGTCAATTCAATTTATTCAGTTTATTTAGACCCAAGAATAACGGCTCAAAAAAAATGATAAGGTTCAAGATATTAAATTCAGTAACAACTGTTGATTTATGGCATCGGTATCAATATAACTAGTAACATTGTATTATATCATCAGTACGAGAATACTATATAACATATATCACGTATCAGATACCTCTATAAAAGAAATCGTGTTTTAGACATGATACTTGAGAAATATACAAGTATCGGATTTTTTTTTTAAAACCTTAAGAAAGTTTATGTTGATAGAGCTTAATTTTAACAACTAAAGTTCATTTATACCCATCAATAAGACAACCTACTCACCGTCAACAGTTAAAGTTCTTGTATAATTTAGGAACTATTTGCATTACAATTTGGATGCCACCAATATGATATACATATAGCTTTACTTTCCTTAGAAAGAAATATAATTCAAACCATTTAATTGAAAAGAAAAGGATATACGATTTGGAGATTCATACTAGTAAAGTGGATACAAGTGGATCTTTCATCATAGCATGCTAATCAGACCATTTGAGAGTCAACTAAATAATCACTAAAGAAATTATTATTCACTGGAAAAAAAAAAAAGAAGAATATCTAGTATCTTGACTAGCACGTATGCTAAGTCAAACAACAATTATCCCCTACATAAATTGGGTGCTTTTATATGGTGCAATATATGGGTCCAAGTGTTCAACTTATGACTAGATGGACTACAGTTAAGTTTGTAAGCGACCTAACTTCTGTTGGTGCGTTATAATAGGTGTTGTTTGCCATTATCTTTGGTAGCACATAGTTCTCCTACACTCTTATTTATCGGGTCCCATTAATACTGTATTAATTTTCTCCCTCCTTCCTATTTTATCATCTCCTGTCTCGTTTCTTTGTACTAATTTGATAACAACACATAATCCTAAATCTTAAATCCATGTAGGAGACATTCATATCGACTTTTCAATTAATCTAAAATCAACAAAAATTGACCCTTTTATTTATCAAATAAATTATCCAAACGAAATTAACTAATAGTATCTCATGAAGAGTTTGTACGGCTGATACAAAGAAATTAGCCAATAACTGCATATGTACAAAAAAAAAAGACACATTGAGCTTGTTGAAGAAGACACAAGAAGGTAGAACAAATAAATTTTCTGGCAAATTGTTTTGTAGACTGTTTGCGGAGGGGCGAAGCCGAGTCTGGGAATGACGGCATTTGATTCTTGAGTAATGACAACGACTATAGATTGGACTCCACGCGTAGGTGCGCCTGCGATGACTAGAGTCGGAGGTGAGTAACAAGAGGTTAGGTCGACGAGCGCAGAGGGTGTCACAGGGTTGGAGGTGGAGCGGATCAACGAGTGCATAGAAGCAAAATAAAATAATATTTATACAAGTTAAAAAGGGCATAACATGTAAGTGATAGGCTTAACTAATTTGAAACTTGATTCAGATTAGGTGAATTAATTGGCTTAATCATTGTGATGGCAAAAGCATACTTTGGCCAGTGAGGTTGTGTTAATTTCTTTGGTGTGCCTATTGAGAAATATCATTAGCTTTAACTGAATTATTATTTGTACCTTGCAAAAATCTATGCTTCCTTTTACTTCATCTTCCTTAGCAACTTGGAAGATAACAATCTATTTTAAACATGATACATTCTACACACTCATACTAAAATATCCTTGAGTTCTAAGGAAACAGCAAACATAATCTGATGAATGACATGTGGCTTTGGATTTAGAGCATGGATAACGACTGAGAGAATGAATACATGCATATTAAATTCTATATGGTCTTTTATATGCTAGTTGGAATAAACAATATGATTAGGATACTAATATAATAATGGGGTTAAGGAGGAACTTGAAGGAGGAACTTGAAGGAGGAACTGTACACATGTTTTAGGAGTTTTACATTTTTGAGGTTGTACAACCGAACTAAGGAACCTAACTATGGGGGCTCTGGGTGATTACTGAATCACTATCATTATATAGGGCTGCGCGCTTGGAGTTTAGAATCATCAAAGTTCATATTCATTAGTACTTAGTAGTATGTCCTGAGGCAATACCAGGAATCATGGTCGTGGTCCAGGGTATGCACGGGATACTGGTAAAATATGTGGCACATTACTTCTGACAGTTCCAAATAAATTCACAATGAACATATTATGATATCATATTACACTTGCATGCTTAAATTTTTTTATATTTGTTGCAATGCCATCCATAACATGGTACATGAACATGCACATTGACTGTTATTATTCTCAATACAACTGCAATTTCTCATGTTCTACTCCATCGTAATGATTTGTGATACATTCATGATTTTATAATTTATATAACTCTTTACTATCATGTTAAATTCCAACAATATTCAAGATATATATTTCACTACTAGTGGTTGAGTTAATATTCTCTTTATGCAAAGTATAATTTAATACATGTTCCATATTCTTTATAATGTTTGAAATTTTGATACTATCGTGATTTTATAATTTTATTCTGTTTTATGTTTTATTTATTTATACACATAGCGTGCCTGTGTATTATTATTTCTCCTCTTATAATACTTGTTAGGTTGTTCTAACGACCCGATTTGACACGCCCGGATATTGATTTGTAGGTTAATGAGGAGGAATAACTATTATAGCTGAAACCATATTTTACGGAGATAACAAATTCTCAATAAGTGCATTTGCTCAGGAAGAATACAACAGAGATCCCTTCCAGTTTGTTTTCATTTTTAGAATCTTCATTATTCATCTTTCTTTTATCACTTAAACTTTTTGATGATGTAACAAAAATTGTTTGGCTCTGTTATACACTTGTATTGATCCTTATTTATGAAAAAAAATTATTATTTTAATTCCATATTGTTATCTTATTGTATATGTGTATGTATTTTACATATGTATTAATGTATTTTAGGCTTGGCATATTCTTTTATGATACATCGCCGAGCGCTATCCGTATCTTAGGATGCGGGACATTACATAGTCTTTGCCTCAAATACTCAACCTGCATCTTCACCCCCCCATATTCCGGAGTTTGAAAAGGACATCGGGATAGAATACACGATGTAATACCCCAAAATTTGAACTACTTGTATTACTCTCTTGAGACTAGTGGTGCCGAATAAATCCACCGAATCAATTTAGAACACCGAAATAACTTTCGGTTAACATAACTTTAAATCCACAAACCCAAATGACATTCGGTCTTCGCGATTATTAGTTTTGTAATATTTAGGATTTTTGGAGATTTTTCTTACGGGGCCAAAAAATACTTCCAAAATTGCTAAATTAATAATATTAAAATTATCCTTCTAATTATTTCAGAATTTCGGTTCATTTATTCCGGACATCGAAACAACAAATGGATAATTTTGTAGTGTTCCCCTCATCGAGCACTACGTCCTACATAAATTTGTTAGTATTTGGAGAATGTTACACGAAACCAAAATTATTAAATTATTAAGTAAATAAATAAATAAATAAATTGAAATCAATGAGGTGTTGTGATTATGGAGAGGGTGGCAGAACATTTGGTTGTGCTGTCGAGTGGAAAATTAGTGTGGCGGGTTGGAGGCTACGTGGGTGAACAGTGGGTGAACAGATTATTATTAAGTTATTAAAATTATGAATTTGCCCTCAAATTATTTTCTTCATAAAACCCTCCACTCCTTTTATTAAAATTACGAATTTGCCCTCAAATTATTTTCTTCATAAAACCCTCCACTCCTTTTCACCCTCACCACTTCTCCTTTCTTCTCCTCTCGGCCAAAATCAACAGCAAAGGAAAAAAAAAAAAGAACAAGAAGAAAAGGAAAAAAAGCAAACTGAACCGAGAATTCGAACCGAATATTCGAGATCAAACCGAGCCAAGTAACACTACTATTTTTCGTTCGTTTATTTATTTAATTTATACTTGTATTCGTATTTATTTTGCAAAAATACTTGGTTCACATTTTGATCGATTGATCGATATTGAGAACTGAGCCAAATTACTTGGTCAATTTTGATATATATAAATATTGTGATATTTACTTATTTTTGATTTTTAAAAAAATAAAATAAAATAATTTACGTTATGCAAATACAATTTATATCCATGCAAAAATAGGTTTGCATGCAAGTAGGGAGTTGCACCATGCAAAAAGAGAGAGGAGAAGAGTAAAAGAAAAAAAAATATAAATAAATAAATAAATAGGGTTGCTTTGCTGTTTACATCAAAAAGTGAGAGAGGAGAAAGTTTGGGGAATGGGTTTTCGTGGGCTGGGCCGAGAGTAGAGAGAAAAGAAAAAGAAAAGAGAAAAAAAAAGTAACTGGGCCTGGCCCAGCCCAGAAGAAAAAGAAAAAAAAAGAGAAATATTAAAAATAAGAAACTAGGCCTGGCCCAGCCCAACAAAAATAAAAGAAAAATAAAATAAATGAAGTGGGCTGGATTTAATTTGGACCAAAAAATTATATATATAGAAAAAAATAATAATAATAGACTGGGCCGACCAGCCCAGCCCAGTAAAAGAAAAAGAAAAAGAAAATAAAAATGAGTGGGCTTAGGCATGGAGTGGACAGAAAAGAAAAAGAAAAATAAAATTAAAATTAAAATATGAAAAAGTGGGAGTTTAGTAGGCTTGGACTTAATGGATTAAATGATTGAGGGAATTAAATTAGACTTAGGTTGGATTTAATTGGAAATAATTGATGGATTGGGTTTGGATTTTAATTAGAAATTAATCAAAGAAAAATATATAAAAATATATGATTTGAGCCTAGAATAGAATAAGTCCATAAGTTTGAATTTATAAATAATGCAGTATTATTGCATGATGCACTTGGTTTCCAAATTGGATTATTGATTGACATTGAGAATGAAACCAGATTATTAATATAAGTTTGATGATATGCATTGTGGTATAACTGTGCACTAATATGTATCATGCTACATGTCATGTGTTTTAATATTAGAAGTCATGTGTTTTACATGTCATGTGTTTTGATATTACAAGTTATGTGTTTTAATATTACAGATCATGTATTATGATACTACATGTCATGTACAGTCATTAAAATGGAAGAATGTTATCATGAATAGAAAAACAATTAAAGAAGGATTATAAAATTTTCATGTGTATAATTCATTATGAACACGAGAATGGGAGAAACTATATGATGGATAAGAACTGTATTGTACAAGGATTTTTTTGGCCAACTTCTTGATTGAGGTGCTGAGAACTTTTACTGCAGCAGCACTGGGTGGTACTGGGCCACTGTCCGATACATGAGTCACTATAAGAGTGATGTCCGTTACTGTTTTACAGTACGGGGTTTGACTTGAATACCTAGCGGTGTGTCATGGTTCAGCGCCATGGGTTTGAGGCCGGATCCCGGGTATGCACGGGCACTTGTACAATACGGAAACTACGCGCTATCATATCCATTATTTAGTTTCAAATGCTAATAAAGATTTGACTTAGACTTGACATGTTTACAAGATATGATCTTTACATGATATTTACATGTTATTTGCAAATGACATAGATAATCTTGCTGTTATATTTTTCATTATTCACATGACTGTTCAACATTATCACAATTTAATTGCATTTTTTCTGTTTATTAAGAGATATTCCTTATTAATTTGCATACTTTTATCTTTAGTACTGTAATAGTACACATATATTTTCCTTGTGTTACTTGCTGGGTTTAATCCTCTAGGTTTCAAACCTAGGTTAGAGGACCAAGAAGGAGAACCAGTCTCGACTAAGGATCCGTACTTCATCGATCAGACCAAGCAATATTAAGTAGTGAAGTACGTTTCGAAAAATCTTGTATATCTTTGTCTAAACACTGCTTTTCTCATTTGCTTCTGTTGTGTTCATATTTAGAGCAGTGTGTCATTTTATTTAATAAACTTTTTATATAAATAAAATCTTTTCAGTTTCAGACATGTTATTTACTTATCTGATTGTGACAGTAGTTACGGTTATTCCAAGATTCTGTGACTGTTGGGTTATCTAGTGGAAATAATAAGTAACGTTCTCCGTTTTGGGAAGCAGCTGAAAAACGGGGGCATTACAGGGTGGTATCAGAGCCTATGTTTAGGTGGAAGACCATATGACTACTGCCACATAAGAACATGTCTGTGACTTATTCGTAATAATTGTTTCTTATTCTTTAATACCTATCAGATCTAGTATCGTGCCTATCCTATCGTTTCCTATTTGTTTAAGATATCTATCTTCAACTCCTTTTATTGATTCTATCTGGACCCTTACAGAACAATATCGATCCAATTTTCGACCAATATGTCTCTTAATGATTAATAATAAAGAATTTTATGTCAACTTGCTAACTATTAATAGAAATGGATATGATGTCATTCTAGACATGAAATAGTTAAATGCCTTCCACGCGGTAATAGAATGCAGTAAAAGAAGAGTAGTTGAATTTAGAACTTACCCTTAAGCATTCTAAGAAAAAGAAAAATAATATTATACTTGTATTTTTTTCTTGAAGATTGAGGAGATATAAATGTTTATGAATTACAATAATCAATATTTGTAGACTTGGCTGAGTAATTGTAGTTGGCGAGATTAACTAGTTAAATGAATTAGAAAAAAAAAGAACAACCTATGGAAGAATAAGTGTAAAAATATAAGAAGATCTTAGAAGGTTGAGAATTTTATAAAATTAGTTAAGTAGAAGGTAGAGGATAAGAAATTGATGATGAACAAAAAAAAAAAAAAAGAGAAATTTTATCAAACCAGAATATGGCATTATATCTTGTTACTCAAGTTAAATTTATCTTTCCAAATGATCGTCCTATTCCATTACTTTTTGTTGATCATTCCCATTTGATATTTTGTATCTTCTATCTGAATATTATCATAATACGATTCATGTCCTGAGCCTTTATACATCACAAGTCTTATTGAGTCGGCGAGGCAATTGTAGAGAGATATTCTCTGGCGCCAGCAATTGCAGTCGCTTGATAAGATCATCGTGTGTGATTGAATTCTGTAGTCATGAATTCACTTTTATCCTATATCCCTACCATTTATAGTCTTGTTATTTCGGTATTTTAATAGTTCTGATTTATTTTCTCTTATAAAATCCATTACAATATGTAATAGGACCCTATAAATGGACTCTATAAAAATATTTGTCACTTGTATCTTTGCCATTACTTAATCAGGATGGCGTGGCATACCGAATTGGTAGCAGCTATTCCTAATTAAACTCTGTCTTACTTTTGTGTTCCTTCACCCAAATAAAACTTCAAGAATAAATTGGGAATCTTGACTATCCATTATCATTCCTATTAAAAATGGAAGTCGTTCATGATGTATTTTATATATCATAATCGAGAAAGCACTTAGTTAGAAGTACAAAATAATGAATATATTAAAAATAGACTTGAGAAAAGGTTTAAAGTTTTTATGATTATTTCAGAAGAAATGAAACAAAAATATGAGAAGCGATATGTAAGGATTATTAATCAATGGGAGAAGTCTTGAAGAATAAAGTAACATTATTAGTTCTTATTTTATGAGATATACAATTACCAAGAGATTCAGCTTTGGAGCTTGAAAAGGACATCAGTCTAAAATACATATACCATTTCTCATGATCAAAAACACCAATTAAATTTCGAGGACGAAATTTTTTTATTAGGTGGGAAGGAAGTAATACCCTAAAATTCGAGCTACCTGTATTACTCTCTTGAGACTAGTAGTGCCGAATAAATCCACCGAAGTCAATTTTGGACACCGAAATAACTTTCGGTTAACATAACTTTAAATCAACAAACCCAAATGACATTCGGTCTTCGCGATTATTAGTTTTGTAATATTTAGGATTTTTGGAGATTTTTCTTACGAGACCGAAAAATACTTCCAAAATTGCTAAATTAATAATATTAAAATTATTCTTCTAATTAATTCAGAATTTCAGTTCATTTATTCTGGACATCAAAACAACAAATGGATAATTTTGTAGTGTTCTTCTCGTCGAGCATTGCGTCCTACATAAATTTGGTGGTATTTGGAGAATGTTACACGAAACCAAAATTATTAAATTATTAAGTAAATAAATAAATAAATAAATTGAAATCAATGAGGTGTTGTGATTATGGAGAGGGTGGCAGAACATTTGGTTGTGCTGTCGAGTGGAAAATTAGTGTGGCGGGTTGGAGGCTACGTGGGTGAACAGTGGGTGAACAAATTATTATTAAATTATTAAAATTATGAATTTTCCCTCAAATTATTTTCTTCATAAAACCCTCCACTCCTTTTCACCCTCACCACTTGTCCTTTCTTCTCCTCTCGGCCAAAATCAATAGTAAAGGAAAAAAAAAAGAAAAAGAAGAAAAGGAAAAAAAATCAAACCGAACCGAGGATTCGAACCGAATATTCGAGATCAAACTGAGGTAAGTAACACTACTATTTTTTGTTCGTTTATTTATTTAATTTATACTTGTATTTGTATTTATTTTGCAAAAATACTTGGTTCACATTTTGATCGATTGATTGATATTGAGAATTGAACCAAATTACTTGGTCAATTTTGATATATATAAATATTGTGATATTTACTTATTTTTGATTTTTTAAAAAATAAAATAAAATAATTTACGTTATGCAAATACAATGTATATCCATGCAAAAATAGGTTTGCATGCAAGTAGGGAGTTGCACCATACAAAAAGAGAGAGGAGAAGAGTAAAAGAAAAAAAATATAAATAAATAAATAAATAGGGTTGCATTGCTGTTTACATCAAAAAGTGAGAGAGGAGAAAGTTTGGGGAATGGGTTTTGGTGGGCTGGGCCGAGAGTAGAGAGAAAAGAAAAAGAAAAGAGAAAAAAAAAGTAACTGGGCTGGCCCAGCCCAGAAGAAAAAGAAAAAAAAAAAGAGAAAGATTAAAAATAAGAAACTAGGTCTGGCCCAGCCCAACAAAAATAAAAGAAAAATAAAATAAATGAAGTGGGCTGGATTTAATTTGGACCAAAAAATTATATATATAGAAAAAAATAATAATAATAGACTGGGCCGGCCAGCCCAGCCCAGTAAAAGAAAAAGAAAAAGAAAATAAAAATGAGTGGGCTTAGGCCTGGAGTGGACAGAAAAGAAAAGGAAAAATAAAATTAAAATTAAAATATGAAAAAGTGGGAATTTAGTATGCTTGGACTTGATGGATTAAATGATTAAGGGACTTAAATTGGACTTAGGTTGGATTTAATTGGAAATAATTGATGGATTGGGTTTGGATTTTAATTAGAAATTAATCAAAGAAAAATATATAAAAATATATGATTTGAGTCTAGAATGGAATAAGTCCATAAGTTTGAATTTATAAATAATGCAGTATTATTGCATGATGCACTTGGTTTCCAAATTTGGTCATTGATTGATATTGAGAATGAAACCAGATTATTAATATAAGTTTGATGATATGCATTGTGGTACAACTGTGCACTAACATCTATCATGCTACATGTCATGTGTTTTAATATTAGAAGTTATGTGTTTTACATGTCATGTGCTTTGATATTACAAGTCATGTGTTTTAATATTACAGATCATGTGTTATGATACTACATGTCATTTACAGTCATGAAAATGGAAGAATGTTATCATGAATAGAAAAACAATTAAAGAAGAATTATAAATTTTTCATGTGTATAATTCATTATGAACACGGGGATGGGAGAAACTACATGATAGATAAGAACTGTATTGTACAAGAATTTTGTTGGCCAATTTCTTGATTGAGGTGCTGAGAATTTTTACTGCAGCAACACTGGGTGGTACTGGGCCACCGTTCGATACATGAGTCACTATAAGAGTGATGTCCGTTACTGTTTTACAGTACGGGGTTTGACTTGAATACCTAGCGGTGCGTCATGGTTCAACGCATGGGTTTGAGGCCGGATCCCGGGTTTGCACGGGCACTTGTACAATACGGAAACTGCGCGCTATCATATCCATTATTTAGTTTCAAATGCTAATAAAGATCTGACTTAGACTTGACATGTTTACAAGATATGATCTTTACATGATATTTACATGTTATTTGCAAATGACATATATAATCTTGCTGTTATATTTTTCATTACTCACGTGACTGTTCAACATTATCACAATTTAATTGCATTTTTTCTGTTTATTAAGAGATATTCCCAATGAAAGCATTTTATTAATTTGCATACTTTTATCTTTAGTACTGTAATAGTACACATATATTTTCCTTGTGTTACTTGCTGAGTTTAATCCCCTAGATTTCGAACCTAGGTTAGAGGACTAAGAAGGAGAACCAGTCTCGACTAAGGATCCGTACTTCATCGATAAGACCTAGCAATATTAAGTAGTGAAGTACGTTTCGAAAAATCTTGTATATCTTTATCTAAACACTGCTTTTCTCATTTGCTTCTTTTGTGTTCATATTTAGAGCAGTGTGCCATTTTATGTAATAAAATTTTTGTATAAATAAAATGTTTTCAGTTTCAGACATGTTATTTACTTATTTGATTGTGGCAGTAGTTACGGTTATTCCAAGATTCTGTGACTGTTGGGTTATCTAGTGGAAATAATAAGTAACGTCCTCTGTTTTGGAAAGCAACTGAAAAACGGGGGCGTTACAGGGCCCACCCCCCTTCTTATTTTATTTTCTTGTGTCCAACTCTTTGTGGGAAGCACTTCTATAGGAGCAAGTTGATGTCAAGTGTCTACTTAAACATCCATCTTCAAATTTTTCTTGTGTCCTACTCTTCTCCAAGCAGTATATTGTGATTCAAGTATTTGAGAATAAGTGTTGTCCACTTTGGGGTCGAATTGATTTCCATGACCTCGTTCATTTTGATACTTGGATTTGCGTTCTCGACACGTCATCGAGGACTTCTCACCAGAATTGAGGGGTTACGGATGAAACTAGTTTTCCCAAGGCATCAGAGCACCTGTTATCTCCCTACAAGTGTGTTCAATTTATACCTTCTCGAATTGGCTTATCAACATCGTAGTGTCGGCGAGATATATACTCTGTCATTTACTCTTCCTTTTCTTTGTATTCGATGTTGATGCTTAATTTATCAATTACTCAGTAGTCATTTAACACAATAATTCTCTGAGTCTTGGTATGCTTTGCTAGTTTTAAACCACATCAATCAAGACATCGTACTTGAAATGTTTATTTGAAGTTTTAATGTGGAAGTAAGCACGTGGTGTTCATTTGGTCCTTGCTGGATTATCCCCGTACCAATTTTGACTTCAAAAGAACAACTGTTGATGGAGATAATCCACGTTTTAGGATCTCTTGGAATTTCTTATTTGGCCATTTCGACTTTCCTTCTGTTGGTTCTTCATCTTTTATCCATTTCAACTTTCATTCCATCGCTTTCTCCATCGTCCCTTGTGGATCATGCACTCAATAACGAAGTCCCCGTGCTTGTGCCTGGTTGGAGCGAATATTTGTTATCGAACTGAGCTTGAATCTCCTAAATTTGTATTTAGACTGACATTTCAATTTTAGGTTCGGTGGATCTATTGATCGTATAGGAGAAGAAATGGATTGCATGGACTTCAAAGTGTGGCTTGAGCTTCCTTGTAGTGATTACTAGTGTGTAAGCAAGCAACCGTCTCGATTTTGGAGAAGTTAATATCATAATTTTTCAGTATTCGCGTAACAACTTTAATACTTAAATCCTCATATCAGTTTAT
Organism: Dracaena cambodiana; assembly: GCA_036321105.1. Classification (NCBI taxonomy): domain Eukaryota; kingdom Viridiplantae; phylum Streptophyta; class Magnoliopsida; order Asparagales; family Asparagaceae; genus Dracaena; species Dracaena cambodiana. Next base: position 23,382,450 of record JAYEPQ010000014.1, on the reverse strand, counting down.
TCCGTATCATATATTTCAGCCTGGGAGTTCGGATGCTGAACGGGCGTATACTGAGTAAATTAAGTTATATCTTTCCTTTTAATATTCTATTTCAAATTCTACATATTAGAGATCTCTTATCTTATTATTTTGCATTTTTTATAATAATTTTCTTGAATTATTCCATGTTTATTGATTTTTGGACAAATATCCAATTAAAATTATTAATTTAAATAAAAAATTCAAATTTTAACCTCCTCCCTAACTCAAATTTATCTCTAGCAATACAACAATCTTCCTTGACCAAATTTAGATTGAATTTGACCAAATAACAATTTTGAAATTAAGATGAATTTTAAGGATTTTTAACGTGACAGTATACTCATCTTTCAGTAATTGTTTAACCCCTCAAATAAATTATGTGAAATCTAAAAAAATCAGACTTCTTCATCTCATGTTTTTTTTATTTTCTCTTCAGAACTTCAATCCTAATTCATTCTCCAATTTCTTCAAATAATTTGCATGATATTGGACTGAAAAATTAATATATGGTGATGGGAGCTTTGTTCTTGAGTTTTCCTTCTTCAAATGAGCTATAATCATCTCTATCAATGTAAGGACATCTTCTCCAGTATTTGTGCTTCTTTCCTAAGAAGATTCTTGGGAGATTTCTCCACCTTTAAAGTATACTCACATAAATATTGGTTTTTTTTCGATTTGGGCTTAATAAGAGGCCAGAAAATACTTTCAAATTGTTTAAACTTGTAATATTTCGATATAATATCTTCATATATGATACTAGATGTATTATTAATTCAATTTCAATATTATGCAAGCTCAAAATTGTTGGGCAGAACCCGACTGTTCCTTGTTGGGCAGGAAGGCTCTGGTATGAGAGCTTGGCCTTTTTTGTTGGGCAAGAGAGGTCTGCAGTGTGTACAAAGTATTTTCGGTGTGATGCTTACTGTTCCGATATGTATTGTATATTTTGAAATTATTATAAAATAAATTGTACTTTCTCTGGTGTGTTAGACAAGTTTTATGTATATTTATTTTGTGTGATTTTATTCCCAAGATATTAGTAAAAAATCGCCAAAAATCATAAAAATTTAGAGAAAAATCCTTGAAAATTGGAAAAAGTCACTATAACAGCATTGTAGCAAAATCAGAAAAAATCAAGTAAAAATCGGGAAAAATCAGAGAAGCTTGGGATAGTATGAGAAGGCTTTTTTTAGCAAGAATATGGTGTCGCATTGACTATAAGACCGACTCTTGCTCTCTCATGATCTACATGTGGACTGTCCAAGTTTCATTCTAAATGTATCTTCCTAGATTTGGATAATCTTAAAACCTAAATTTCTATGTGTGCCCTTTGTTGCCGTGGATAGGCGTTTGTAGGGACCCTCAGAAGGTGGTTTTAGGCGTTATAGGCTACTCAGAACTAACTATTTGCCAACATCTTAGATGGCTACGGATATACAGTGCATATTTGAGAATTATAGGAGGCATTTATCTTGAATTTTATTATATATGTCACACTGTGCATGTCATAATGCACATATCGTATCACTGTCCAGACCTTAGGAGCAGTTCATCTTAAAATTGTTGTAACTTTTGTATTTTAATTTCGATCGACCTTATTCTTATACTATAAGAAAGATAATTCACTAAATTTACAATTCTTCAAACTACAGTATATTCTAATTTAGCCATTTTTCTATCCAAAAATAACTTGGAAGTTTGACAATTGCTATACCAAGTCAGTAGTTCAATAGTTTTGCAATAATATGTCCATGGTAAAATGACCATTATTTTTACTCTAGAACTCGCATTGAGCTCATTCAAGATTTATTGGAAATATAATTGAATTATTTAGAACTAATTAATATCTTAGGTTCCTAATTTATTTTTAATCTTGGTCAAAAATAACTTGAAATTCTGTAATAATCCTTAACTTTTATTAGCCATAACTAAATAAATAAACAAATAAGCATAAAGAAATTTGACTATACATCTTTTATCTTCTATAACCACCTAATTCAATCATTTCTCAAACCCGATCCTTTCATCTTCTCTATGAGTTGACATATGAAACTTCCAATTTAATTTCTTATTTGAACAAATCTCCTCTTTAATTCCTTCAATCCTTCATAACTTCTCTAACCCTCCAAATTTCATAACTCTCAATCCCTTCACAGTGTATAACTCGTAAATCAATACTATATAAACCCATCCTCTTTTCTTAATTCAACTCTACACTCTTTCTCTAAAATTTCTCTTTTCCTCTTACTTCTTTGGAGCATCTCGTTGAACTGCTGCTAATGTGCTACCCCTCGTCGCAGCCACCACCCTTGCTGGAGATCTACAGAGGAACTTCCATTTTCTTCCTTCTCTTGCATCCCCGTTAATTGAGGCTAGTAAAATTATCTTCTTTACTTTCTATTAAATTTATCTTATTGGATCCAAACATTAGCTCAACCACTATTTAACAACCGCAATAAATTTAAAAATAATATCCACCATCTTATAGAGTCAATTAGATGGATTCAAACCCATTTATTGATTCCTGACCTGCTAATAATTTTTAACCTTAAGATTAATTCTGAGTGCTTTATGAATATTAAAAACTCCCTAAAAATTAACTAAATTCATGTTAAACAAATTTCAACAAATATATTATAATTTTCGGTGTAGATTGATTCGCGTGATTGCTAATTGGTAGATAAGAGCTTCATGAATCGAGGTGAGTTCTTTTTTTTTGTTACTAAATATGCTAGTTTTTTTTGTAGAAATATTATTTCAATTATGTAGTCTAATTTGTAGATAATAAATTTGTTATTACAAGTGCAACAATTGATATTCTTTTTATTTCTTTATACTGTTAGAAATTAAATAAATACTTGTTAAATTACATAAAATAGTTAGATTTTAATATTTAATAAATCATGAAAAAGCTATAATCATGGACAAAACTGTTTGTGACATCATTTGTATTGGTGTCTAGAAAAGTTATCTTTTATGATGGTTCTCTAATTAAGAAACTACATCGCACAGAAAACCTCCTATAATCTATATACTTGCATAGCCGATATCTCTATTATGTCTCAAATCATTAAATCTTTGATATAGTAAATTGCAATTTATTGAATAAAGTATAAACTGAATGAACTCTATTAAATCCTGTTAACAAATAAATAAAATCCAATTGAAATATTGTATCAGATATGATCCATATACAAGTTATTAGAACTAGAATTTAGACATATATAACTATATTGAATGATATTAGGAGGGAGAGAAACTAAATGATAGGAATATACCATGTTTCGACTATAAACTTGTTAAGTTGTACAAATGAATATTTTGCATATAATATGTGCATGGTTATTTGCTATATCACACCTGATTATTTCTACTTGCCTGATGGCAGGTTCGACTCAGTACGGGACAATCTTGTGACCATTTTCTGAATCTGTATAGGAGACAATTAAAATAGTAGTATCCAATTGTTGGCAAAGTTTTTGAGAAAAGAAAGAAAAAGAAGAATTAATAGTTTTTGCCAAAAATTGGCTAGCATGCAGATCATTTACCATAGAGAGAGAGAGAGAGAGCTAAGAAAGGTTAAAACGCAACCCTGACAAAGTCGCATTTTATCTTTAAGATATCAAAAGAGTTAACAAACTCAAGCTAGCCAAAACACGAATACTTATCTAGAGAGACTCGCGTGATGGGCTAAGTAAAGGCTGACAAACGTGGGCTCCTCAAGGTCACATTTTGTACTTAAAACCTTAAAAATATAAGGTTACCCACGTGGACTCTTAGTTATATTTCAACCAAAATGCGGATCTAATTCGCGACTTAAATGCAAGATTGCGTTATGGCCCATAAAGTCTTATAAAAACTAAAGATGTCTCTGTTTCAGTACAAACACGGGCCCAGCTGAGAAGTTAACACGTGGATCATCAATTAAAGAGAGATCCATATTTTTAGCTAGCTTTTGAACTTATGATTAGAGCTAAACATAATTAAAATGCGAACCCCAGAGGGTCACGTTTCATTATAAAGTCTCAAAGGATAAAAACTATCCTCATTTGTATCCAAAGGCGGGTCTAATAAAAAAAATACATTATTGAGAGTTAAAATGTGGATAATCTACCATAGAGGCTCATATTTAGAGTTAATTATAACTAAATCACGAGCCCCAGAAGGTCGCATTTTCATCCCAAAGCCTCGAGAAGCGAAAATCATCTTCAGTGACACTCAAACGCAGGTTTGAGCATGCCACCCGAGCTACCAGGAGTTAAAACGCTGATGTAAAGGCTGAGATCCACGTTTTAGTTATAAATTCAGAGAATTAAAGATGTCAATTATAAATCCTGGAGTTTTAATACAAATTCAACAGATTAAAAGACAGAGTTAATCCTCAAATTAAGGAGGCTATTTATTAGATGGTTACACCAATTCAAAGGTCTCCAGATATCTATAAATAGCTAAAGACTAGGTTAGAGAAGGGGTTACTTGGTTACTCAGTTAATTATCTCCACTTGAGCACTTACGCTAAAATCTAAATCCCTTGCATCCAAAAGCTTTACGAATGCTGTCAACTGAAGGACTTGTTCGAAGTATCAATGGAAAACAGGATCGTCCTCAATGGCTACAACAAAAACCCAATATTAAATAAAGATGAAACTATATTCCTTATCTTCTGTAAATGGACAACCGTTCTTATTATAACTTTTATTCAAAGTTTCAATAAAAATTTCAATGGCAAATAGAAATTTGGTGACTTCGTTGGGGAGCCCTATCATCTCCGATAATGTGACTGTAGCCCAATCTGATAAAGTTTCAGTCGGCACTATGGTTGAATCACTCATCATTGAGTTCGACCAAGAGAAGTACGAGGAATTCGTCTCCTCTGGCTCCATGAGTCCAAAATCCTTGTGAAAATGCCATAAGGTTCAACCAACTCAGTCTCTGATGAGGCTCTAAAAGTTATAGTATTGCTAAAGGACTCTTTAGATCAGTCTAGTCTCAAAGGAGAAATTTCTCCTTTTTAGCACAAGGCTTCAGGACTGTCCCACTTAAGACATGCATTGATCCCAAGGAGATGGATAAGAATCCCTGCAATAACAAAAGGAAACAACTATTCTCTAATCTCCAAGGAGATGATACTAAAGACAAGGTTTCTCTCACCCGCACTATGAGGAGGAACCTAAGAAGAAGTAAGGCTCGTGCCTTTTGCAGAGTCATGCAAGAAAAACCAACTGTTGTCGAACAACCACGTAAAATTTCAATTCGCGTACGACGACCAAAGAGCGAAGTCATGGCCCCCAAAAAGAAGCTGGACCAAAATGTGGATAGATTCATTCGCGTTTCTTATAGGAAATGCAACTCGCCAACCAAGTACATCTTTGACTACAAATGTGGAGTTTAAATCCGCATTTCATAGATTAAACGCGGGTCCTAGACTCGCATTTTTTGAAGCCAAATATGAACCTCAGGGTTGCATTTTAGAAGCCAAACGCAGACCATAGATCCGCGTTCTTAAAGCTAAATACAGATCTCAAATCCGCGTCTCAACAGAAGCCAAACGTGACCCTCAGATTCATGTTCATGAAGAAAATTTAGCTTCTAAGGCTCATAGACTGTCAATTCCAGCCATACCATCATCATCAGAAGTTCATTCTTCAGCCAAAAAGGTTAAAGTGAAGTTTGCTCCTAATATCTTTAGGGGGTAGAAACTCCTATCTCAAAGATATTATTTGGAGGGGATGTTGCCTCTGCCAACAGTCCCACGAGCTTCAATATAGAGGATCTTAGGAAATTTCTTGAAAAGAAAAGAGGAAAATCCTAAGTGACTCAGTGTTACTATGAATAGTTAATCAATGCAGTGCTGTCTCACTACCACTACATTGCAACTTCTGCAAGGCCATTTGTCTTCAACAGACTCGCATCGTCTCTGGTCCAACCTTCAAAGAGGAGACGACGTGTCATCAAACAAGAATTCTTCGAGCCAGAGTATCCTGAAGTATCACTCAACATGATATCTTCAGGAGGAAAGAAGCAAAAGAAAACAAGGAGTATTCCTTGAATAGATTCATCAGACTCTGAGCACTCTCCTGATCTGAAGATAGCCTGAATTTCCTCTGATTAAGAAGACATAAGAAACTCTGCTGTGGTAGAATTTCACACCTCTAACTCACTCCTTGAAAATTCTACCTTTGAGCATATAGCGTAGGGAAATCCTAAAGAGTTCATGAAAAGAATGGATGAGCAAGAAAAGATCATCCAAAAACAAATGGAGATTATAAGTGAGATTAGGGGAATGCTCCAATTCCAGATCAATGAGTAAACAAAGAACAAGCAAGAATCTTCTTCTAAAAGTTCATGCATCTTGAGGAAGGATAAAGGAAAAACAAAAGGGAATGAACCTCATACTTCTCCTGGAAGCACTGATTGCGAGGAACAAAATAAAGAAGAAGATCTCCATTCTGAACACTCGTGCCATAAATCTGAGTACTCATAACATGAAAGCAATCCTTATGCTTCCCTCATGGAGAGCTTCCAGAATCAGCTCAACATTCTGGTTCCTAAGAGAAATTTGCAAGAGCTAGGTGTCGTAAGGCCTTATCTGATGGAGTAAGAGAATATACCATTCCTAGAAAATTACAAGTTTTTGCTAGAAAATTACAAGTTTTTGAAGCTCAAGTTTTTTGATGATAAAGGAGCCTCATTTTTTTAATTTGAACTCTCGAACATCCTTCCTGGCTAGCCACCAGGAAGGTTGGCACTGGTCGAAAGGGCCGTGCGTAAAAGAAGTTCTGAGGTTACCGTTACAGCCACCTGGGGTTAATCCGGACCGATGTAACTGGTATCAGTGCTTATTTAAACAAGAAGGCTATAAACAGTCAGATAACATGATTCAGGACTCTCACAGAGTGATCTGTGGCGAAGCTTTGGCTCTTACCTGAACACGTCCTTCCTGGCTAGCCACTGGGAAGGTTGGCACTGGTCGAGAGGGCCGTGTGTAAAAAAAGTTCTGAGGTTACCGTTACAGCCACCCGGGGCTTTGTCATATCATTTGCCAGCTTCAAGATTGTAAAAGAAGTATGTTAAAATACAAAAACTATTAAACATATGAAAAATCAGATATTAAAGTCAAAAAGTCCCAAGTATGACGAAGAAATAAATACAAAATTTGGATATCCATCAGTATATTATTCTAGATATCAATACAAATCTAGAAAACATAAACATAGAAATAAATACTACAAACGAAAGAAATTTAGAATTACTAAAAAGAAATGGAATCCCGAATTCAAAAAGAAATACAATAAACATAAATCATTTGAAAAAAGAAAGTTTGTTAAAAATAAAAAATTTAAGAAAGGTTGCAGATATTTCAAATGCAATAAACAAGGTCATTATGCAAATAAATACCCTTTAAATATTAAAACAATAATATTTGATGACATTGATAGTTATGGAATCAATGTAGGTACTATACGAGATATACCTAGTGATATTTCTACTATATATGAAGTTGAAAGTATATATTCAAGCCCTGAATCTGAAAAGTTACTCTTAGATTTTGAAAGTTTTAATATTAATATGGTTACACTTAGTGAAAAATATAATAGAATAAAAATTACACTGTTAACACCGTAAGCTATTCTTCCTAAAAAAGAAAGGATACATTCGGCTAGTCATATACTTTACCGTGGTAAAAGTTATAAATTAAAAAGATAAAGATTTACAAAATTTTTTTAGATTTAATTATACATATACCATTTGGTTACTTTGGAATTATATACAATATCCAAAGACACGTAAAAAACAATATTTTCATTACACATGGTTTAATAAAACTAATGACAAAACTCAATATTAGTATACTATTTAAAAGTACAAACCTTAAAGATAAGAAGTATGTCATAGATCAAGGTGATCCGATAGGATTATTAATCTTATAAAAATATGAAGATCTACCTTTGTAGATACCAAAAAAAAAAAAAAAAAAAAAAAAAAAAAAAAAAAAATTAAAATTGCTAAGTGGGCACACCCGCGGCCCGCGGGGGCTCCCGCGGGAAGCAACCCGCGGGTGCTACCCGCGGGAGCACCCGCGGGAGCCCCCGCGGGAAGCAACCCGCGGGAACCCCCGCGGGAAGCAACCCGCTGGAGAATTCCCGCGGGAGGATTCCCGCGGGTGGCAACCCGCGGGGGCGATCCCGCGGGTTGCCACCCGCGGGTTGTTTTCCGTTCTTTATTTCCTGTTGATTTATTTCTTTGGACTGATAATCCGTGATCCGCTTTTTCAGGAGAGAATTGAGCCGGATTTCGAGCTTCTTCGGTTTATAAAATACAGGAATTTAACGGGAGAAGGGACTTTTGGACTTTTCTGGATTCTTGGACTTTGGGGAGATTTTGGGCGAGCTCTGGAAATTGAGAAGCAGAGCAGAGCCATCTTCTCCGGTCGGACGGTCAACGGAGGCAGCAGCAAGACTCCACCGCCACCCGAACCCACTTAAAAAAGGGAATCCACCAATATTCCCGTTCTTGTAATTCTTCGGAATTTTTGTAATCTAAATTCCTATTGTAATTTATCAATTTTGCAATGGAATCAAAGATTCAATTTTCGGGCGTACAAGAACTGGCGACCACAGTGGGAGCCTATCTGTTCACTACAGAGAACGTCGTGGCGCAGTTCGACTTGATACCCATCGGATCTGTTGTCGAAACGCTGATCGTAGAGGTTGATCAGCAAAAATACGAAGAGTTTATCTTTTCCTCTGACTCGGAGCCCAGGCATCATCGCCGGGCTATGATGAGCAAAGGTGAGGCGTCATCGCCCACCGAAAAGAAGAAGGCGTCATCGCCTATTAGAACTTATGAGGCGTCATCGCCCGCTAAAACTGACTCTGTCAGAAAACTTGAGGCGTCATCGCCCACTCCTAAGTTGAAACAAAGCTCCAACGCTGCCAGACCCACAAAAATAAAGGGGAATCGAAATCAATCGATCCCCATTCTTGTAATCTCGATTTTCTATTTTGTAATTTTTCTTTTATTGCTGTAATTCAAAATTAAATTGGCATATAAAGGAAGATTCAATTTTTCGGGCAAACAAGAATTGCGTCATCGCCCAAAAAAAAAAAATGACAAGACGTCATCGTCTATCAAAAAAAAAAAAACTTTTGAGGCGTCATCGCCCGAAAAAAATATGACAAGACGTCATCGTCTGTCAAAAAAAAAAATTATGAGGCGTCATCGCCCATAAAGAAAAAAAAATTTGACAAGACGTCACCGTCTGTAAAAAAAAAATTTTGAGGCGTCATCGCCCAAAAAAAAAATGACAAGACGTCATCGTCTGTCAAAAAAAAAAAAAAAAAAAAAAAGGCATCATCGCCCATGAAAAAAAAAAATTATGAGGCGTCATCGCCCATAAAAAAAAAAAAAAAAAAATTGAGGCGTCATCGCCCAAAAAAAAAAAATGACAAGACGTCATCGTCTGTCAAAAAAAAAAATTTTGAGGCGTCATCGCCCAAAAAAATATGACAAGACGTCATCGTCTGTCAAAAAAAAAAAAAATTTTTTTGAGGCGTTATCGCCCAAAAAAAAAATTGACAAGACTGGATACAACTCCAGGATGCAACCCGCAGATGGAATCTTGGGACCCGCGTGGATGCAACCCGCATATGGAAGCGCGGGATGCAACCCGCAGATGGAATCTTGGGACCCACATGGACGCAACCCACATATGGAAGAGCGGGACGCAACCCGCAGATGGAAGCGCGGGCGCGGGACGCAACCCACAGATGGGTGGGACCCATCTGGGCCACCCGCACTTTTCTCCCTCTCTCCCGCACAAAAAAAAAATAAAGAATAAAAATAATATTAATAACAAGGCAAAAAATAAAAAAAAGAAGGAAAAAAAAAAAGAAAAAAAAAAGGAAAGGGTGTTATCGCCCACAAAAATTGACAAAGTTAAAAAAATAATAAATATTAAAAAAAAGAGAAAAAAACATGCAGTATGAGTGCTCTACCCATGGGTTGTATCCAACGGATGCACCCGCGGATGCCAAAAAAATAAATAAATAAATAAAAAAATTAATTAAAATAAAAAATAAAAAAATATTAAAAAATATATAAAAATATAAACAAAAAAAAAGTAAATAAATAAAAATAAACAAAAAATAATAATAAATAAAAATATATTTGCGAGGCCTCATCGCTTACCAAAATAAATAAATAAATAAATAATAAAAAAATAAAATGCTAGGCGTCATCACCTAAAAAAAAAAGAGGACATCATTGCAAACAAAAAAAAAGAGAGATAAAGAAATAAAAATGTATATATAAAAAAAAATAAAATAAAAAAAAATGATGAACCGCCCAACGCCGATAAGGCTACGGGAAGAGAATAAATTTCTCGCTAACCCTACCATACTGGGGGTAAAAAGTATGAATTACCCAATGCCGACAAGGCTACGGGGAGAGAATAAATTTCTCGCCAACCCTACCATGCTGGGGGTAAAAAGCATGAACCGCCCAACGCTGACAAGGCTACGGAAAGAGAATAAATTTCTCGCCAACCCCATCATACTGGGGGTAAAAAAGTATGAATCGCCCAACGCCGATAAGGCAACGGGAAGAGAATAAATTTCTCGCCAACCCCATCATACTGGGGGTAAAAAAGTATGAATCGCCCAACGCCGATAAGGCAACGGGAAGAGAATAAATTTCTCGCCAACCCCATCATACTGGGGGTAAAAAAAAAAAATGAATAACCCAACGCCGACAAGGCTACGGGAAGAGAATAAATTTCTCGCCAACCCCATCATACTGGGGGTAATAAGTATGAACTGCCCAACGCCGATAAGGCTACGAGAAGAGAATAAAATTCTCGCCAACCCCACCATGCTGGGGGTAAAAAGCACGGATTACCTAACGCCGACAAGGCTACGGGGAGAGAATAAATTTCTCGCCAACCCCACCATGCTGGGGGTAAAAAGCATGAACCGCCCAACGCCGATAAGGCTACGGGAAGAGAATAAAATTCTCGCCAACCCCACCATGCTGGGGGTAAAAAGCATGAATCACCCTAAGCTGCTAAGGCAAAGGGAAGAGGAAAAGTTTGGTATTTAAGCCCAAGCGAAATCCTTGACAACTCACCATGCTGAGGGGAATAGTATGGCTAGCCCAACTCAAACGGTAATTGGTAAAGGCAAAATCAAACCCGTTGATAGCTGGGGGTTTGCTAAAAATCCCACGACAAATCTGTCACAACAGTATTCTTATCCGAATATAAGAATACATCACTGCCCTAAGCTGCTAAGGCAAAGGGAAGAGGAAAAGTTTGGTATTTAAACCCAAATGAAATCCTTGACAACTCACCATGCTGAGGGGAATAGCATGGCTAGCCCGACTCAAATGGTAGTTGGTAAAGGCAAATCAAACCCGTTGATAGCTGGGGGTTTGCTAAAAATCCTGATCAGATAAATCTCCTGTCACGTTAAGATTTTACCTCTGACAGCAAAACTTTTCTTGTCATTTTGCTCTAGCAGAGCAAGCGACACTCCAAAATATTTATCAAGTTAAAATCATATCTCTGACATCATAATTCAAAATCAAAAGAGATAAAATCCTAATTAAATCGATCCCCTATCACGTTAAGATTTCACCTCTAACAGAAAAGAAAATTCACACTTCATCAAGTCCAACATTACAACCTCTGATGAACGTGCTTTTGATATCGTTAAGTTGAAAATCACCTCTGACGAAAATCATCTCCCTATCAAGTTAACAGTTACCTCTGATAGTCCGATTCCAAAACTAAACACGTTAACCATCACCTCTGTTTAGTCAGCTTGTCCCTATCACGACCAGATCCTCTGAATAGGTTAAGCTCCGAGACACGTTTAATGTCACCTCTGTCTTTTCCTGATTCGTCATACTAGATGTCACTAAACGGTTAGGATTAAAATAAGCACGTTAATATTATACCTCTGCTTGACCTAAAATAAGCACGTTAACATTATACCTCTGCTTGTCCTCTAATGAGTACGTTAAAATCATACCTCTGCTTGTTATGAAATAAATAAATATATTAACAGTTATCCCTATCGACCAAATCTTTTAAAAGGTCTATAACCAAAATTAAAAAAATCCAAAGTATTTCGAAATTCAGTACGGTTCAATACAGAACTTCAAAAACTTTGGAGGGGGTTATGTAAATACAAAAAAAAAAAAAAAAAAAAAAAAAAAATCAAATTTTCTAAGCGGGCACATCCGCGGGTTGCACCCGCGGGATGCAACCCGCGGGTGCGCGGGAGCCCCCGCGGGAAGCAACCCGCGGGAGCACCCGCGGGTTGCCACCCGCGGGAGGATTCCCGTGGGTGGCAACCCGCGGGAGAATTCCCGCAGGTTGCAACCCGCGTGAGCCCCCGCGGGAAGCAACCCGCGGGAGCCCCCGCGGGTTGCCACCCGCGGGAGGATTCCCGCGGGTGGCAACCCGCGGGGGCGATCCCGCGGGTTGCCACCCGCGGGTTGTTTTCCGTTCTTTATTTCCCGTTGATTTATTTCTTTGGACTGATAATCCGTGATCCGCTTTTTCAGGAGAGAATTGAGCCGGATTTCGAGCTTCTTCGGTTTATAAAATACAGGAATTTAACGGGAGAAGGGACTTTTGGACTTTTCTGGATTCTTGGACTTTGGGGAGATTTTGGGCGAGCTCTGAAAATTGAGAAGCGGAGCAGAGCCATCTTCTCCGGTCGGACGGTCAACGGAGGCAGCAGCAAGACTCCACCGCCACCCGAACCCACTTAAAAAAGGGAATCCACCAATATTCCCGTTCTTGTAATTCTTCGGAATTTTTGTAATCTAAATTCCTATTGTAATTTATCAATTTTGCAATGGAATCAAAAATTTAATTTTCGGGCGTACAACCTTTAATTAAAGAAGATCTAAGTGACATATACAATACTCAGAAATCACCAGCTTCAAGTTCTTAAAGTGATAAAGAAAAACATTATGAATATCGAGTCTATATGAATACTATTTCAGAAAGACCAGAACCTTGTAGTTCAAGTATATCTGGATCTGAAACATAAAATGATAGTATATAAAATAGTATGGGTGAACAATTCATCATTACAAACGAAGATCTCGAAAGATTAAAAGAAGCAATACCTCATACAGAGAAAAAAGATGTATACATAAGTCACCATTTAGATCAAGATTTCTAAATACAAAAACCTATGTATTCGAAAAGATGCAAGGTAATATCGAATTAAAGGGTGATGAAGATTTTACTTCAGTAAAACTCATCAATCCACAACAAATAGATAAACTAAGAAGAAAATATCCTAAAATGAAATATCTTCATATATGATTAATTCAAATCAAAATTACTGGATTATTCCATTCAGGAATAGATACACCAATTACGATTGTTTGATTAGATGAAAATCATCAATAATCCATTAAATAGTTTAATGGACGGTGCTAAATCAAATTTAGCAAACAGAATATTCGGAGTTAATATTTATCCTAACTTTTGTATAAGTCTAGATGACAAAAATATTGATAAAGTATGTTCCTTATCAATAAGTTTGAAAGGAATTGAATTATTACCTGTTTGGAAAGTTTTAGGAATACAATGGAAATATTGTATGACCCTAGATGACACTTCAACTTTTAAATTTATTACACTAAATCAGTTTGTAAAACTATTTGAGGTTGGTCCAAGATTAGTAGATATATGACATCTTAAATTTGATAATGACATGCAAATCTTTATTAAATCATTAAAACCAAAAATACAGTTACCACTACATTAAAGTAAGTATATTATTTCACATGTTGATAAAACCAGAATACTTACTGCCATGAAAGATGCTTGTGGGTCGAATATGAACGGTAAAGGTACTCTTTCTAACCTCAAAACTTTAATATTGAATAAAAGAAAGAATGGTAGAAATAAATTGAGAAAAATCAAAAATAAAATGGAGAGATTAAATGCAAAACTGACAAAAAGGCTAAGTTCATCCATATTAAAATGTAAAAGGATACACTATAAGAGTGGAAAGCGATCAAGAGGTCATAACCGTTTGAATTTCCTAATAAGTGTATAATATTTGTATAATAGTTTTCATATTTATTTTACCACATTTGGTTTATGTATGAGGGCATACACGAGTTTAGGTGTGGGGGAGTGGGTTAGGATATTTTTTTTTGTGTTTTTCTAAGATTATAGTTTTTTTAGAGTTTTTATTTTATTTTTGGGTTTTTTTATTTTACACTTTGGGTACTTTTAGGGTAACTAACTAATTTTTTTCAAAAAAGCTAAAAAAATAAATAAAAAAATTTAACAACAAATTTATGTATTTTTTTAAATAGATCAACCTAATTACAGATAACGGAACAAATTTAGATTTGAAATTGGATAGGAGAGTAGATTGGATGATACACTTTGAATTTTATAAAAAGATTAAAATTCAAAAAATAAATATCGTTAACAGTAGTTTTGAGGTAAGTATAAATCTATTTTTTCACTTCACAATAGTTTATTAGGTTAAGGACAAAAATGATAACGATTGAGTAAGTCTTCTCTCTCTAAATAAAAAAAAGAAAAAAGTGAGAATAAAATAATGGGGTGAGCCTTGTATTAAGGCAATAGTTTCGAGAGTGATAAAATAATGGGTTGAGCCTGGTATTAAGGCAATAGTCTCAAGAGTAAAAAAAGAGTATGATCCAAGTAATCAGGTACTTTGCGCCTAAGTAATCATGAATATTCGCATGGAAGGTGAAATGTTCTTTAAAAATGAAAAAAAGAAAAAAAGAAAAAAATGTTATGAGAGAGGAGATGAATCATGAGTTAGAGTTGGAGTTCAAGGCCGAAATAAACTATCACACGTGTATGTAGTTGTATAGGAACCAATGAATTATCTGTTAGTGGTTATTGAAAGATAGGATTTACATTTTTGATTAAAATGATAAGTATATCTGATATGACGCTCGATTTGAAAATTTATAATCTAAATACGTTCTTGAGTTTATATATTAGTGATATTAATTGATGAAAATATCATTAAAAAAAGATTTTTCTTTCTTCTGTATAAAATTTTTATTTTTTTTATTTTTTGCTTATCCTTATTTTTTTTCTTTATTGCTTAACTTATTTTCTTTATAAATTTTGTGGGTATACTCACTGCAAACCCTCACAAAACAACACTCGTCCACTAGGATAACCTAGGCGTTTAAAGGTTTGTTGCACGTGCTTAATGCAATCGCGATTCCTGTGAAAGTGAGTTAGGATTTTTATTTTTCTTTTTAGGGTTAGGTTATGCTCGAGGACTAACAAAAAATAGGTGTGGGGTGTGATGAGTGCCATATATTACATATTTATAGCCTTCATATTATCTATTTTGTATATAAATAATGCTACTCGGGTATTTTTAGTGTCTTTTTTAGGAATTTTATTTGTACAAGAAAATGGTATGAAATCAGAGCTGGATTGAAAATTAAGTCCAGAAAAGAGTTTAAAAAGAGCAAAACTACAAAATTAAAATACTTCAGAGAGTCAAAAGTCAAATATAGTCAAGAAAACTAAGAGTACGAGACATAAGACTCATGCGGAAGAAATTTCAAGCCAATATCTCAAAAAAGTGCCGCCAATTAGCAGTATTTATTGCCAAATAGAGGCCCAAAGTGGGCCCCACAAGATGATTTTTCTTCAGTGGTTTCGTTGTAATTTTGTAGTTTTTCTATTCTGTTATAATTATGGTTTGATTTCCTAAACCTATATTTTGACCATATCCTTGTATTCGAGGATAATCCTGTAAGTTTTGTACTCGTTTTAATTTAATAAAATTAGGGTTTTGTTGAAAGCGTGACAACCATAATACCGTGCTTCAGAGGTATGTCATTACTTTCTAATTTTTTCTTGCTTTTTTAGATAGAGTTAATTACTTTCTAGTATAGATTTATTCGCTTTCTAGATTAGATTTTATTGTGTTCAAAAATAAAAATTCGATTTTGCTTATTAGGAATATGAGTAGCTAATTTTCTTTAGTCCTCGGATGCAGATGAAATTAGTTTAATAGATCTAACATGGATTTATCTCATGTTCTTCCTAAAAATAAATAAAGTTATGATTTTTCTATAAATAAATAAAAGATAAAGTTCACAAATTATAATTCTTTGATAGATTATGCTTAATTAATATTTTGATAATCTATACTTAGATGAAGTTTGGAATTCTTATTCTTTATTTATTTTAGAATTATCAATAAAGATTTTCCTATAAATAAATTAAATTGGATAAACTTGTAAATCTAATTTCTTTGATAGGTTATTGCACATCACTTGATAGGTCATAATTATGGGCACTTGATTAAAATCAAATTTAAAAGATCACCTTTTTAATATGTTACTTAACCGTGCATAATTAAAAAGATAGGAAGAAAGAGATAATTCACTGTTAGGCTATTATTCTAATGGATTCGAAATCTTAGGCTAATCTTTAGAACTTAGAACCAATTTTCCCTCAATTTAGAAACTCTTAGTTAATTCACTAGAACTAAAGAAATAGTAAGAATCGTAAAACACCTGAGATCTCTGTGGAACGACTTGTATAGCGCTACAACTAACACTGTACGCTTGCAGTAATTTATCACATTAATTATGATTTTTCCGAAGGGGTGATGGCCGCAATACCGAGCTTCAAAGTTGATTCCATTGTTGTTTATTGCTTTATAGTGAGTAAAAATCTTTTAATTGATTTTTAGATAGATTTAGATGCTTTCTTTCATAGATGTTTAATAGCATTCATAGAAAAATAGGATTTTTAATACTTTCTAATAATAAAAATATAATCTTTATAGTTAGTAGCATAAGTAACTTGTTTGCATTATCCCTAGGATATAGATGAAATTAGTTTAATAGATCTAATATGGATTTATCTCACATTCTTCATAAAATAAAATAAAGCTGTGATTTTTCTATGAATAAAATAAAGAAAAGGTTTCGTAAAATATAAATCTTTGATAGATTATGCTTAATTTATATTTTGATAGTCTGTACTTAGATGAGATTTGGAATTTATAATCTTTGTTTATTTATAGAATTATTAGTAAGATTTTCTTATAAATAAATTGACGAGAATAAATTTGTAGATCTAATATGTTTGATAGGTTATGCTTAACTTAGGCATTTTGATAATCTATACTTAGAATATGCTTTGAATTTTATTTCTTTATTTTTGTTTATGAGATTATCTACTTGATAAAATTTGTTTTTATGAAAGATGCTACTTATGATGATCTATACTTGTATGACACTTGATAGGTGATGAGTGCTAGATATTGCATATTTATAGTCTCCATCTTATCTATTTTTGTATTTAAATAATGCTACTAGGTATTTTTAGTTAGTTTTTTAGGTAATTTGATTTCGACAAGGAGATGACATAAAATCAGAGCCAGATTAGGAAATCAAGCCCATAAAAGAGTTCAAAGTGAGTAAAACTACAAGATAGTGATACTAC
Source organism: Dracaena cambodiana (assembly GCA_036321105.1). NCBI lineage: Eukaryota > Viridiplantae > Streptophyta > Magnoliopsida > Asparagales > Asparagaceae > Dracaena > Dracaena cambodiana. The sequence goes on along the minus strand of JAYEPQ010000014.1, from coordinate 23,364,929 downwards.
AAAGAGTAAAAGTCCAATACAGTTAGAAAAATCAAGAGAATAAGACAAGCGACTTATGCAGAAGAAAACCAAGAACCAAATCCACTGTAATGCCTCTAATTGGCGGCAAAAAGAGGGGCCCATAGGTTCATTTTTTTTTGACAACTTCGATGTAATTTTGTATTTTTCCAGCAGTATTAAAATTAGGGTTTTATTTTTCGAAGCCTATATATTGGTCGTATGCTTGTATTCTAGGGTTTAATATAGAGATAAATCATAGAAAAAGTAAGATATAATTTGTACTCATATTTTATTAATAAAAAATAGGGTTTGCTAAAGAGATGACGGTTACAATACTGACTCCAAAGGTAATCTTTGTTGTTCTTCAATTTTGCTTAGATAATCTCTTCTAATTGTTTTCTAGTTTAAATTTATATTGCTTTATAGATTAAATTTAATTGCTTTTACGAATAAAACTATTATTTTGTTAACTAAAACTATGAGTAGCTAATTTAGCTTAGTTTTAGGATGTAGATGAAACTAGAATCTACCATATAGTTGCTCTCTAGTATTTTCTTCCTAATTAAAATAATAAAGATATGATTTTTCTATGAAAAGATTAAAATAAAATAACTCTTAGATTAATACTTTGATAGGTTATACATGAGTTAAGCTTCTTAATAGCCTATACTTAATTAGGGTTTGGGGTTGTTGATTTTTATCTTCTTCATTAAATTATCTAATAATTTAGTTCGCTTTTATGAAAAGTAGTTTATGTGATGAGTTATTCTTACATACTACTTGATATCTCATACTTAGAATATTTTAAGTAAAGATTAAAACTAAAAGATTAAATTTTTATGATAGGAAGAAGATAATAGAAGTAATTTATGGTTGGAAATTAGTGGATTTTATATCCTAGGCTAATTATATCAACTCAAGTTCAAATTATAATCTTTGGTTAGTTAGAATAATAGGAGTAGTAAGAATGCAAAAATACCTTAGATCTTTATGGGAATGACCTGTACAATGTTATACTGCCACTGTATACTTGCAGTAGATATTACACATCAAGTTTTTGACACCGTTACTGGGGATCGATGGTGTTTTTCTTACTTTTTCTAATATTTTACTGGTTAACAGTGTGTGTTGAGTATACAGGGACCAGAAATTGCAGATACAGAAAGACAAAAAGGATCAGAAGAAACTCAGAATTATATAGCAAAACCAGAGAGTCAAACTCTCTTCTTCTACTGCTATTTGGCGGAAAGAACCGTCAATTAGTGGCAGTTGAGGTATATCCTTACCCCCAGTTTTCTCTAGTTCTATGTTTTGGCTCTCTAGTTTTGTAAAAAAAATTTTAAAAAAAGTTTAGAAACAATAGGAATCACATCTTTTATTTGATCATATCTCTTCCATGTTTTATCTCCTCCACACCACATTTCTTACATTAGTCTAGGAAATTCACGTATTCATTCACGGTCGCTGGTTAATGCCATATTAGACCCATGATCAATTTGGTCAACTTAAGAGATCAGATTCGTTCATGGGTGATAAGATGGACCAACCGATCCCGATTCTTCAGGATTGATTTACTTGTTGCACACATCATTACCATCATGCATCAAACTTCCACACGCAGCAGGTAATCACTATGAATTAAAACTGCAGTACATTAGCATGCTTCCTAAATTCACTAGTTCTGATACAGAGGATGCATATTTCTTTATCAGTGAATTTTAGGAAGTATGCGTGATGATTAAACTGCAGCACTTATCGGAGTACGCTATTAAACTCCACTTCATCCCCTTTACACTCAAGGAAAATGCCAAGAAGTAGTTGTATAGTATACCTACTGATTCAATCACTATTTGGAATGAATTTATTTCATTGTTTCTAAAAAAGTATCATCCCGTGCATAGGACAACAAGAATTCGAAATCAAATCAATCAATTTCGTCAAGTGCCAGGAGAACCCTTCTGGAAATACTTAGAACGGTTCAAAAATCTATTAGCTCAGTGCCCCCATCATGCGATAGAAAAGTGGTGGTTGTGTCAAATAATGTACGAATGACTCGATTACATATCCAAAACTCTTCTTGAATCTTTGTGTCAGGGGTAGTTCATGAAAAAGAATGAGGATGAAGCAAAATTGAGGGTGGGATTCATAGCGTCGACAGCTCTATAGCTGTCGAAGCTAAAATTGCAGCTCTTATGAGAAAAATTGAGGCATTAGAGACTCCTAGTGCTCCACTAGTGGGTCAAGTGAACCAAATCCAAAGTCTCACATGCTTTAATTGCGGAACTCCAAATCACGTTATGGAGGAGTGTCCACTATTAGTGCCCATGGGTTCCACACTTGAGCAGGTTAATGCCTTGTATCAACAACTCATGAACAATCCTTACGCTCCTACATACAATCCTGACTAGAGGAACCATCCAAATCTCTCATGGGTCAGGGGCAATATCAGGAGGCCCCTAACCCTAACATGAAGCCTCTAGCCAATGTCAGTTTCCAAGACCAAATGTGGGTATTTATCAATACCCAAATGCTTCAAATCATGGGAACAACCAGAATAGACTGCTTGCACAAAACCACTCACATCCACAATAGGGATCTAATAATGATCAAGAAAAGCTACTTTAGTCACTTGAGAAGAACGTTGAAAATCTTCTCAAGTCTCAATCCAAGTTTGACACGCATATATCCAACCTTGACACGCACATGCAAAATCTTATGAAAGTATCAACTGATTTTATTCAAAGAACAGATCAGCATCTACTTGTGAACTCTCAATCTATTAAGAATTTAGAGCAGCAGGTTACATAATTAGCGAGTCAAATGAGTGAACGTGGAAAGGGTACTTTTCCAAGTCAACTCTTAACAAACCCTAATGCCAGTTCCTCAAACTCTATTCAGTCGCATGTCCACCAATGCAATGCTATTCACACACTCAAATCTGGCAAGTAAGTGGACAATAATGTAGCCATTCCCTTGATCTCACTCCTACTATTTTGCAGGCTACACTATCTTTTCCGCCTCTTTCTCCACCACCATCTCCATCGCCTCCATCACCATCACATACTCATTCAGAAGAACCTGTTCTTAAGATGATAACACCATATACCAATCGGCTTAGGAAGCCTTCACCGCAAGTAAAGAAAATTCCTGAAATATTTCAGCAGGTGAAGGTTAATATTCCACTCTTTGACATTATACAATCGGTTCCAACTTATGCTAAATTTCTTAAGGATTTGTGTACTAAGAAACGAGCAAGAAACATTTCTGAGAAAATTTTTCTTTCTGCAAATATATCACATATCCTCTCTAACTTCTTACTTGTCAAGTACAAAGATTCAAGTTCCCAACAATCTCATGTATCATTGGGAACACTACATTTGATAGGGCGTTGCTTGATCTAGGGGCAATTGTCACTTACTTCCTTACACTGTTTATCAGTAACTTGGGTTAGAAAGACTTCAACCTACCAAAGTCACATTACAGCTAGCTGATCGTTCGATTAGGAGACCACTTAGTATGGTTGAAAATGTGTTCATTAAGGTTGACGAGTTCTTATTTCTTGTAGACTTTATTGTCTTAGAAACTGAGCTGATTTTCAATCTATAGAACCAAATTTCCGTTATCTTGGGAAGACCATTCCTTACAACATCAAATATATTAATTGATTGCAGGAGTGACCTCATGAAGCTATCATTTAGTAATATGACCGTGGCTTTGAATATATTCAATATGGATGAGCACACAACGAGCTCCCTCATTGAGATAAACATGATTCACACTTTACACTTTCATTCTATCTCTTGCACTGTTGATGTACCCTCATTTGAGCAAGTTTTCAAAGATGAACTCATATTATTAGATGAATTGGCACATACTGAGTCTATGTATGATGATAGTTTAGCACGTGCGCCATTCATTTATGAGCAAACTTTTAAAGATTTGTTTGTAGAGAAGCTCGCATTACTTCGTGAGTTAGAAGGGCCACCACCACATTCACTTGATCATATAGCACTCTTCTCACCTCATGATATTTCTATATGTATGCTTGTTACTAATAATGATTGGCAGGTTTATAATGAAGAACTTTTTAACCCAATTATTAATACTTATATGTAGACAAAGAAAAAATGAGGACGACATAAGAAGCACATATGTAATTTTGTGAATTGTAGAAGCATGATGAGATACAATAATGCACCAAGTTCACGTTTAAAACGCATACACTATGAAAGTGGGAAGCAATCGAGAGGTCATAACCACTTTACATGCATTAATAGAGGGACGATATTGAGATCGTAATTTTTTACATCTCACATTATTTGTATAGTATTTAAATAATAGTTTTCATATTTATTTTACCACACTTGGTTAGTGTATGAGTGCATACACGAGTTTAGATGTGGGGGAGTGGATTAGGGAGATTTTTATTTTCTAGGATTTTTTTTTTATTTTTAGAATTTTTATTTTATTTTATTTTAAGATTTTTGGGATTTCTTTATTTTATATTTTGGGTAGTTTTTAGGGTAACTAACAAAAAAAATAAAAAACTAAAAAAAAATATTTTCATTAATAGATCAACCTAATTACAGATAAAAGGATAAATTTAGATTTGAAATTTGATAGGAAAGTAGATTGGACGATACACTCAGAATTTTATGAAGAAGATTAAAATTCAAAAAATAAATACCGCTAACAGTAATTTTGAGGTAAGTATACATATATTTTTCACTTCACAATAGTTTATTAGATTAAGGACAAAGATGATAACGATTAAGTAAGTCTTCTCTCTCTAAAAAGAAAAAAAAAGAAAAAAGTGAGAATAAAAAAAATGGGGTGCATCTGGTATTAAGGCAATAATCTCGAGAGTGATAAAATAATGGGGTGTGCCTGGTATTAAGGCAATAGTCTCAAGAGTGAAAAAAAAGAATATGATCTGAGTAATCAGGTAATTTATGTCTAAGCAATCGTGAATATTCGCATTAAAAGTGAAATATTCTTAAAAAAAGAAAAAATAGAAAAATTAAATTGTTATGAGAGAGGAGATGAATCATGAGTTAGAATTGGAGTCCAAGGCCGAAGTAGATTATCACACATGCACGTAGATATATAGGAGCCAATGGATTATCTGTTAGTGAATATTAAAAAATAGAATTTGAGTTTTAGATTAGAATGATAAGTGTATCTGATATGACGTTTGATTTGAAAAATGCTAATCTAAATGCTTTCCTGAGTTTGTATATTAGTGATATTAATTAAGAAAATATTTAAAAAAAAGATATTTTTCTTTTTGTTGTATAAATTTTTTTATTTTTTTTTATTTTTTGTTATCCTTTATTTCTAAATCTATTTTTTCATGAATTTTGTGGGTATATTCACTGCAAATCCTCACGAGATACAACTCGTCCACTAGGGTAACCAAGGGTTTAAAGGTTTGTTGCTCGTGCTTAAGTGCAATCACGATTCCTGAGAAAGTGAGTTAGGATTTTTATTTTTCTTTTTAGGATTAGGTTTTGCTTGAGAGCTAGCAAAAGATAGGTGTGGGGGTGTGATAAGTGCCATATATTGTATATTTATAGTCTCCATCTTATCTACTTTTGTATTTAAATAATGCTACTTGGGTATTTTTAGTTCGTTTTTTAGGTAATCCAATTCCTATAAGGAGATGGCATAAAATCAGAGCTGGATTAGGAAATCAAGCCCATAAAAGAGTTCAAAGTGAATAAAACTACAAGACAGTGATATTAAAGAGAGTCAAAGTTCAATACAGTTAGAAAAATCAAGAGAACAAGACAAGAGACTAATGCAGAAGAAAAACCAGGAACCAACTCCACTGTAATGCCGCTAATTTGCGGCATTAGCCACCAATTGGAGGCAAAAAGAGGGGCCATAGGTTGATTTTTCTTTGGCGGCTTCGAAATAATTTTATAGTTTTCCAGTTGTATCAAAATTAGGGTTTGATTTTTCAAAACCTATATATTGGCCGTTTCCTTATATTTTAGGGTTTAATATAGAGATAAATCATAGAGGAAGTAGGATATAATTTATACTAAGATTTTATTAATAAAAATTAGGGTTTGCTGAAGGGATGACGACTATAATACCGACTCCAGAGGTAACCTTTGCTATTCTTTAATTTTTTTTAGCTAATCTCTTCTAATTGCTTTCTAGTTTAGATTTATATTGCTTTCTATATTAAGTTCAATTGCTTTAATAAATAAAAATAGAATTTTGTTAAGTAAAACTATGAGTAGCTAATTTAGCTTAGCTCTAGAATGTAGATGAAACTAGAATCCACCATATAATTGCTTTCTAGTATTTTCTTCCTAATTAAAATAACGAAGACATGATTTTTTTATGAAAAAATTAAAATACAAGAATTTGTAGATTAATATTTTGATAGGTTATACTTGAGTGAAGTTTCTTGATAGCCTATGCTTAGTTAGTATTTGGTGTTATTGTTATCTTGTTCATCGAATTATCTAATGATTTAGTTTGCTTTTATGAAAATTTGTTTCTTTGATGAGTTATACTTGCATACTACTTGATATTTCATGCTTAGAATACTTTTAGTAAAGATTAAAACTAAAAGATCAAATTTTTATGATAGGAAGAAAATAATATAAGTAATTCATGGTTAGAAACTAGTGGATTTTATATTCTAGGCTAATTAGTTCAACTCAACTTCAAATTAGAATCTATGGTTAGTCCGTTAGAATAATAGGAGTAGCGAGAACGCAAAAACATCTTAGATCCCTGTAGGAATGACCTGTACAGCGTTACACCGACACTGTACGCTTGCAGTAGATATTACACATCAATTTTTTTTATCATACTTAGGGGCTCTTAATTAAAATTGAATTAAAAAAATTACCCTTTTAACATGTTACTTGATTTCACATTATAAAAAAAATTAGGAAGAAAGAGATAATTCATTGATATGCTATTATTCTAATAAATTCGAAATCGTAGGCTAACTTTAGGAACTTAAGACTAATCCATTCAATGTAGAATCTAATAGCTAACTAGATAGAACTAAAAAATTAGTGAGAATACAAAACACTCTAGATCCTCGTAGGAACGACTCGTAAATCGCTACAATCGATACTGTACGCGTGCAGTAGATTATTCACATCATTGAGTTTCAAGTTCCTATCCCTCATCACTTTGTGGAGATATAGTGTTGCAGAAGCATAAGTAATAATCAAAATAAGAACTAGGATTTGGATTAAAAACAATGCTATAAAAATTTTAGAGAGAGAATAGATAAAATCAGAAAAAACCAATTTAGGTGGTTCAGAACAAGTTCTGTATCCATGGTCTAACTGAACTTCACAATTAATAATATTTCTAATTATAAATTTTAGATCTCTCAACCGTCTCAAATTTACAAATTGATCTCTCATGAAGAAGATGGCTACAAAAAACTCAAAGAGTTTCTAAAAAAGAGCTCCGAAATCTCAAGCGGATCCAAATAAGTCTAAATCTCATGTTTCATGCCAAAACCCTATCAAAACCCCCTTATTAGATTAGGATTGATAAAATTCAGCCCAAAGTCAAATAAAACTTGATTAGCCCAATTCCGAGTCTAGAAACATCTCAAGAACCCAAGCAGGGCACCTCACTCTCGATGAGGCTGAACTTGCGATTGATGGTGGATTTTCTTGGGTAGCGATATTAGTACGGACATTGCTAGCCCATCAATGACAGTGGTGCCATTGATTACGTTAACTTGCCCATCAATGGCAGTGGGGCAATCAATGGCACCGACATAGCTCATCAATGGCCCCATTAAAATTGAGCCAAAAAATTAATTAATCGTCACAATGGCAAGATTTCCAATCCGTAATTTTGATTCGGAGTAATCAACAATGAAATTCTAATGAGTGTTACATTTTCATATTTGGAGCTCATATTTTATCTACTTTTGTTTACAAATAATTGATACTCAGGTATGTTTAGTGTATTTTTATATGTAATAAAGTATTTGTAAGGAAGAGTAGAAAATGAGCCAATTTCTTATAATGAGCTAAGGAAGTCAACCATGGTTAAGAAACTTGAACTGAAAAATTTTATACATGATAAATTTGTAGAGATATGATTACCTCTAAATAGAACCAAGAACAATTCAATTGGAGTTCATATGTGAAAGCTATGGCAACTTTATTGAAATGTTGTCGGATGGAAAACCTAGTCCAGTGGGTTACGGGCATGTTGAAATGAATTTCAGATTTTGGACGTGAAAATTAGTAATTTAAGTTATGGAATCTCAATAATTGGTTTCTAATAATTATGGATCAGATTAGTATTATATATTTTGAGATTAGACTGTATTGAATTAAATTACATATTTTGTAGAAGAGTTTGAGTTGAATTGGGATTGTAGTTAGATTATAAATATTCCAAGAGACCAACCACGTAATATATACTTATTTTCATAGGGATATGAGCGAGATTTTGGAGATCTCCCTCTTCCTCCCTGTTGTACTTTTAGGTTTGTTTAACAAAAACCTAATCTTTTTAATTTCTTTTAATTGCTCTAATTTCTTTCTTTTATATTAGTTTATGTGCTTTGATCAACTCCATGTCTAGATAAGTATCTCTAGATTGTAGGATGTTGATTAAGTTAGATTATATAGATCCATCTATATGAAACTATTCTCTCTTTTATGCATGTAATCGTTAAGGTTAATTATTTAGATTGAATTAAATTAACTAGTTTAGAAATCTAAACACTTGATAGGTTATTCTTAATAGTCAAGGTATTGAGATAATTTCACCAATTATGCTTGTTAAGTTAGAATAGGAATTGATGATTTAATTTGTTTAATCTTTAATATAAGGATTTGTTTTAATTAAATAAGTTGAGATTTCCTTGATATTTAAATTGAGCTCTTTGATATTTCTTGATTAGAGATTGAGATTGATTACTTTAAAATAAAGATCACCTTTTATTATGCAACGTGACTGTGCATGGTAAAAAGATAACAAAGAACTATGAATTGAAGTGATATCTTGTATCTAGTGGATTTGATAATCCTATATTTTGATTTTTTTCAATAATTTATTAAAACTCCTCAAAAACAACGACTTTTCAGTTCTTTAATTGATTCGTTAGATAATATTAAGAGTGAGATGAATTCCTTTCTATGGAATGGACCTGTAAAGCACTACAATTAACACTTATGTTTGCAATAATAAATTCATATAAAATTCTATCAAACGATCCAAGGCACAAATAACATTACCATGAATATGAATGTAAATATTGGTTGGCCACACCAATCTGTAGTTTTTTAAACTTGTAAGATGTTGACCAAGTCCCTACAACAATGGAACTTGACCCCAAATATCATCTTTGTCAGTATATTAGTCAGGCTATCTGTAGTGACAATCTTCATTAGAAGAATATTGTCTTCAATCACTATCTCTTCAATGAAGTAAAACTAAACATCAATGTGCTTCATTCTCGAATAATATACTTGGTTCCTTACCAACTCTATAGCATTTTGACTATCACAATAAATATCTACATGTTCCTAAAAGACACTAGAGTTATTAAGTATACCTAGAAGTCAAATTGCCTCTTTGAAGATTCCATCACCAGCATATACTCTGTATCTATTGTAGACAAAGCCACTGCAGACTGTTAACTCGATATCCAACTAATTGGATCTCTAACAAGAGTAAATAAATATCATGTAGTCGATAGATACTTATCCAAATCACTTACAAAGTCAGAATCAACATATTCTACCAACTGAAAAAAATCTTAACCTTACTCGAACTTCAAACTGACATTCACAGTATCTAAAATATACCTTACTGCCTACCAATATCTTTTAATAGGATTGTGTATGTACATGCTCATCTTGCGGATGACCTAAGAGATTTGGGCCTTATTTATGCCATTGCGTACATCAAACTGTCAACCACACTAGCATATATGACTTGGACCATAAACTTCCATTCTTCGTTGGTACACAGTGACAACTGGGAACTCAACTTGAAGTAAAGTTTTAATGGTGTAGTAACTGGCTTAGCAGACTTCTCACTGCCAAACATAACACTTTTCCGCAAATAATGTTTTTGAGACAAATAGACTGTTCCCCTAACTCTGTCCCACAATCTGTATACCTAGAATCTCCCTATCAAACTTTCTTCTCAGTTATGCCTTCAAATTTGCTTTATCTCAAATCTTACTCTTTAATGCTATCAATATATCATTGACATATAAGAATAGATAGACAAAGATCAATCTTTTTGCTTCTTGAAGTAGACACAATGATCAAAATAGTTGTGATCTACATATTTCTAGTTATAAAATGATCAAATCTTATACTACTATTTGAAAACTGCTTCAAACTGTACATGCACTTCTAAACTTACATACTTTATCTTTTCCAGCAACTTTAAATCAATCCGACTGATTTATACATGTGCTCTTTTAAATCTCCATATAAGAAGGCAGTTTTAACATTCAACTAAACTAGCTCTGAATCCAATTATACAACCAAAACTAGGAAAATACAAATACAAAAATGTTTACTAACCGGAAAGAATACCTCATTATAGTCAACTCATTCTTGTTAAACACAACCTCTTGACACCAATCTTAATTTGTATCTTACTTCTTCCTATGAAAAGGGATCATCTTTCTTACCCATTTTGCATCCAATGGGCATATCTCCTCATCCATCGCACTCTTTATTTTCTCAACTTCACCACTCACCTTAGCTTTTCGATAGGTAATAAGAACATCTTCATCAACAAGTGGAAGTGCATTTGCCACAATGTCAGTAAGCTATGTAGGTTTTCTTATATGTCTTCTAGGTCTATTGACTGTCACGGAGTATTGTTTCTGTTCTTCAATATTTGCCTCCTTAGTATTACATGTGCTACTATCCTCCTCCATAACAACTACTTCCATTCCTGCTCTTTCATAATGGGAGTTTCAAATTACATCTTTTGCAGGGTACTCTTATAGTTGCTACCACCTTGAAGTATTACATGTTGGTTCTTTAATATGGAGGACTCATCAAAGGTTATATCTTTATTACTGATTATCTTCTTAAACTCAAAGCATCAGTCTAAATATCTTAATAACTTTCCTAAAGTGCAAGAATATCACTTTCGTAGATCTGGGATCAAACTTATTTTACCTAGCATGGTAATTAGTAGGACAAAAAACTATATAAATGATTGTAATCAGTACCTGAATGACCAGATCATACCTCAAATGGAGTTTCCCTTCATATGTGGCTATGGGTAACCTATTTATGAGATGACTTCCATATGACGAAGTCTTAGTCCATGATTTCTTACCCATAATGTACATCACCCACTATGTACGATCCATACGCTCTGCCACTCTATTCTATTACGGTGTTTCTCTAACAGTAAAGTGTCAAACAATACTTAAATCTTGATACATCTTAATGAGTGGATCTGATTTGTATTTGCCATCATTACTCGATTTAAGTCACTTTATCTCTTTGTCAATATGAGCTTTAATCATATTTTTTTAATTGAAAAACACATCCAAAATTTCATGTTTGTGATGCATTCAGTACATCCAATCTTTTCGCAATTAGTCATTTACAAACTATGCAAACCAATTTGAACCTTCTAATGAAACTGCTAGGTTGGTCTCCAAGTGTCCGTGTGCATATAATCTAGAATCTTCTCAGTTGATGAAATGCAGTATCAGACTTAGCTCTTATCTACTTCCCTATGATGAAGTGTTCATGAAACTCCAATTTTCCTGTCTTTACTCCTTTTAATAAACCTTGCTTTACCAAATCTGTAAAACACCTTCTCTAACATGGTCTAACCTCGTACCAGAATCCTGAGATGTTATTTTTTGTACCCGACATATATTAAGTTACTATAACTCAACTAACAACTTCGCTACCCTGAAGATAGAATAGGTTTTTCTTCCTTATACCATTCATCACTACTAAAATATTTTTAGTAACATTCAAACTTGAATTTGTCAAAGTAATTTTAGATGACCTACAGGGAATTCCAATGAAATAAGATTTTTTTTTTCATGTCTGGAATGCACCAAACTTTTGTCTAATGCTTAATGGGTCTATCATGTATTATAACCATACTTTATGTATACCCTTGATTTTATAGGATATGTCATTACCCATGTAAATATCTCTACCTTCTAACTCCTCCATAGTTGAAAAAATTTCCTATAAGGACAGATGTTGAAGGTGCAACCAAATTAGAATATGCTCATCCTTGGACTATCCGCAGATGAACTTATTAGAGCAATATTTGAAGCATTTAACATTTTCACTTGAGCTGTACTTCTCCTTACCTTTGGCCAATTTGGGACAATTTTTATTTTAGTGGTTCCTTTTTGGACAATAAGAGCACTCATTCTATTTAGAACACTTTTTTAGACTTAAAGTGAGATTCTTAGACTTAACGTGAGATCTTCACTTCCACCATGATTCCTATTTTTAGATGTACCTCGCACCAATAACACATATGAACTCAAACCTTAATGAACTCCTTATCAAACTTTCGATACTCATTATTAATTAAAGTATTAGACAAATCGTAAAATCTAATCCCTAACTTTTCATATGTAGAGTGGTAGTTAGATGCTTATATTAATCAGATTGTAAGTTCAATAACAATAAGGCTTTGTTTTCATCCAAAATTTCTATATTTAAATTCTACAAATCTGTAATTATCTTGTTGAATTCCATGAGGTGTTAAGATATGGAACTAATTAGTATCAAAAGAGTTTCTTTTTCAAATAGAGACAGCTCTCCATGGTCTTCATCATATTCTTGTCTTTCAACATCTACCAAGGTCAATTGTTATAGTTTATCTCACTATAAAATACTTCCGATCTTTGACCAAAGAGGGCCTAATCGTTCCAAAAACTAGACAATTTACCTTTTACTATTCATCTTCTATCATGTCCTCTGACTTATCCTTCTCCATTGATACTACAGATCTTGTTGAAACAAGATGTCCATAACTTTATACTGCCACATGCTAATTTGTTTGCTCTATCAAACTTCTTCACTCAAACTTTGTGTTCATCACCGTGGATCATGAGGATGTTGAAGACATGGAAAACTTTTTTGAGTTGATTGTGGTGCCAATAACCTGAAGTTGAATCTCCCGGCATGGTTATCAAAAAAAGGTTATGTAACGCCCCCGTTTTTCAGCTGCTTCCCAAAACGGAGGACGTTACTTATTACTTGCACTAAACAACTCAACAGTCACAGGATCTTGGAATAACCGTAACTACTGCCACAATCAGATGAATAAATAACATGTCTGAAACTGAAATGATTTTATTTATACAAAGAGATCATTACATAAAATGGCACACTGCTTTAAATATGAACACAAAAGAGTCGAAGAGAAAAGCAGTGCCCAGACAAAAGGAAATATAAACAAAATATACAAAAACTCCCTAGATAGTACTTCGCTTGCCTATTGTCACTCGATCTGTCCAACGAAGTACGGGTCTTCAACTGGGGATGGATCCCCTTCTTCACGTTCCAAATCTGGGTTCAAAACCCAGGGAATTAAACCCGACAAGTAATACATTTAAAATAGGAATTGTGTACTATCATAGTACATGTATATCAGTGTGCATGAGCATGTTTATGTCAGTATTGTTTGTGTGCATATAAAGTAACATGAAGACAACATATAAATAACATGAAATCAAGCATAAATAAATGCATAAATAAATGAACATGACAATAACTTCTCTATCTATTTAATCATATATTCTATTGGTCTCAGTCATCGTCCAATTTAAATTTTTGAAACTGTATTAATGGATAAGATAGCGCTATTCTCCATTGTCGTATAAGTGCCCGTGCATACCCGGGACCCGGCCCCAATATTTATGGCGCTGAACCATGACAAGCCGCTAGGCACTCAATCACGTTCCGTACTGTATTACAGTACGGACTTACCACTCAGGGTAGATATCAATTGGTGATCCAGTAATCACCCAGGCCGCTGCAGTAAAAGAATCCGGCCCTAACAAGACAATCAATCCTTATACGGCAAGACTCTTATCCATCATATAGTTTCTCCCATCCCCGTGTTCATATTGAATTTTGCACAGGAAAATTTTATAATCTTTCTTTAATTATTTCTCAATTCATGATAACATACTTGCATTTTCATGACTGTACATGACATGTAGTATCATAACACATGATATGTAATATTAAAACACATGACTTGTAATATCAAAGCATGTGGCATGTAAAACACATGATTTGTAATATCAAATCTCGTGACATGTAAAACACATGACTTGTAGCATGATAAATTAACACATGATATATTAGTACACATAATTTGTAATATCAAGGCACATGACTTGTAGCATGATAGATGTTAGTGCTCAATTGTACCACAATGCATATCATCAAAATCATTACAATAATCTGGTTTCATTCTCAGTGTCAATTAATAACCCAATTTGAGAATCAAGTGAATTATATAATAATCCTGCATTATTTTTAAACCCAACATATGTATTTAATACATTTCCAGGCTCAATCATATATATTATGCATTTCTCCTTTAATTGAAATCTAATTTATTACTATTATTAATTATGCCCATAGTTTTATCCCTGACATGGAAGTAACCATAGTAGCAAACTTGGCAGGTTTCCTAAGGTCAAAGAAACTCATAGACATCTAGAGAGTGCAAGGAGTGCATAGAGTGAAAAACTTTATCAAATAAGTGAGCAAAATGACTCATCAATAAAAAAGTATGCGTCACACTGGTAATGACTACCTTAGAAGTACACCTCCATGTTATCATCGGCTTTGGTATCAAATATATTTTTCTTTTGTTGATCTGTATAAGCAGCAGTGCCGAGGCATAGTAAATCAACAAAACTACAAGAGATAAACTCTAATAAATTAACATTTCATACCACTGCTTCAATTTTCTATTTTTGCATGGTTGCATGCAAAATTATTTTTGCATGCAACCAAGTTACGTGTGTGTATATATATATATATATATATATATATATATATATATATATATATATATATATTTCCATTTATTTCTTTAAGCATTTTTTTTTAAACAAAAAAAATTATCAAATATAATAATATTTATATATATATATATATCAAAATTGACCCACTAATACAGTTCAGTTTTCAATATCAGTTAATGGTCCAAAATATGAATTAGACATTTTTACAAGATAATCTACGTGCACAAATTTAAATTAAATAAAGAAATAAACGGAAATAGATATAAATAAAATAACGAAAGAACGGAAATAGCAGTATTACTTGCCTTGGCTCGATCTTGAATATTCGGTTCGACTCTTCGATTCGGTTTGATTTTTCATTCTTCTTCTACTCTCTTTATTTTTATTTTTATTTTGTTTTTTCTTCTTCGGTTCGGTTGCAGGCAGAGAGAGTGAGAAAGGAAGGCAGAGAGAGTGAGGGAGAGAATGAGACTGAGATAAGGGGGGTGGGGTTTTTATTTTTATTTTATTTTTCTCTTCTTTTTTTTTTCAATTGGTTTTCCATGCGGCCACCTAACCCCGCTGCCACTCCTCTTTTGCTCATAACGACAGCACAACACCGAACTCCCCTCCATTCAACATCACAGCAAAAATTATTTTTAAGGTGTGCAATTAGAAATTTGTTATGAAAGTATTAAAATAATTTATAATTTATTTAAATTTTATTATTTACGGTTCCTATAAACGTTTTCCAAATGCTACCAAATTTATGCAGGACGTAATGCTCGATGAAGGGAATACTACAAAATTATCCGTTTGTCGTTTCGATGTCCGGAATAAATGAACCGAAATTCTGAAGTAATTAAAAAAATAATTTTAATAATTTGCATCTAAGTTATTATTTTTGCATGTAGTGGAGAGTTATTTAATATTTTGCATGTAGTGTACTACTAAGTTATTTAATACCTTAATAAAGTCACTTTGTTCACACACGTTTCATTTTTTATTTTTTTATTTTTAATATTGAGAGTATTTTTCGGCCTCGTAAGAAAATCTCCAAAAATTCTAAATATTACAAAACTAATAATCGCGAAAACCGAATGTCATTTGGGTTTGTGGATTTAAAGTTATGTTAACCGAAAGTTATTTCGGTGTCCACAATCGATTTCGGTGGACTTATTCGGCACTACTGATCTCAAGAGAGTAATACGGGTAGCTCGAAATTTGGAGTATTACATTCTACCCACCTAATAAAAAATTTCGTCCTCGAAATTTAATTGGTGTTTTTGATCATGAGAAAGGGTATATGTATTTTATCCTGATATCCTTTTCAAGCTCCCAAACTGAATCTCTTGGTGATTGTATATCTCATAAAATAAAAACTAATAATGTTACTTTATTATTCAAGACTTCTCTCATTGGTTAATAATCCTTACATATCGCTTCTCATATTTTTGTTTTATTTATAGAACAATTACAAAAACTTTAAGCATTTTCTCAAGTCTATTTTTGATATATTCACTATTTTGTACTTCTAACTAAGCGCTTTCTCAATTATGATATATAGAATACATCATGAATGAGTTTCGTTTTTTTTTTTTGAGAGGAATGATAATGGATAGTCAGGATTCCCAATTTATTCTTGAAGTTTTATTTGGGTGAAGGAACACAAAAGTAAGAAAGAATTTAGTCAGGAATAGCTGCTACCAATTTGGAGTGCCACGCCATCCTGAATTAAGTAATGTGTAAAATATAGGTGATAAATATTTTTGTAAAGTTTATTCCCAATGTCCTATTACGTGTTGTAATAGACTCTAGAAATAAAAATAAATCTGAACTATTATAACATCGATGAAACAAGACTATGAATGGTAGGGACACAAGATAAGAAATGAACTAGTTACAAAATTCAATCATATACAACGATCTTATTAAGCGACTGCAATTGCTGGCGCCAGAGAATATCTCTCTACAATTGTCTCGCCGACTCAATAAGACTTGCGATGTATAAAGGCTCAAGATATGAATCGTATTATGATAATATTCAGATAGAAGATACAAAATATCAAATGGGAATGATCAACAAAAATAATGGATAAGACAATCATTTGGAAAGATAAGCCTAACTTGAGTAATAAGATGCAATGTCATGTTCCGCCATGATAAAATTTATATTTCATTATTAATTTCTTATCCTTTACTTTCAACTTGACTAATTCTACAAAATTCCCAGTGTTCTAAAATCTCTTTATATTTTTACACTTATTCTTCCAAAGGTTGTTTTTTTTATATATAGTTCATTATCAATTTATAAATATTGTTGGAGCATTAGTTGCTGAAAACAGTATCACCAATTATTCATAATGACTATGTTTGGTTCAATGCAGTTTTTGAAATATTTTCTGTTCGGATATTTACTTGACAGAATCCCAAATAAAGATCTATCATCGAGAATTATTTTCCTTCTCTCAATTGATCAAATAGATTAGTTATCATAAGTAGTGGATTTTTTTTTTTTTATTGTTACTATATTTAAACCTCTATAGTCCACACATAATTTTTTTTTTTACTCTCATCCTTTTTTTCCTATTAATAAAACTGGAGCTCAATAAAATACTAGATCTCACATGATTAAGATTGGCATAGTAGTTATGTCCAAATGTAACTATATTTCTCCAAATAAATTTGTATTTAAAAATTCATTTAAACTTCATCTGAAATTCTGGGTATAGATGAAAATTTAAATCTTAAATGCACTGTCTACAGAATTACCTTGCTTATCGAATGATATAAAAATAGAGCATGAATATGCCCTCTCCAGAAATATCAAGAATTACTAATACTGGTACTGTTGTTAGACTCCGTTTTAATTTCTCAAATAATTTATTACTTTCATTTGTTCAGACATATTCTAACTCATTTTCTGATCTGTTTATTTATACTGATAAGGTCTTGTAAAGTTCTATACAAATGTTCAATAATACTCAGTCATCCCAGAAAATTCTAAATCTTAGACACCGATTTTAATCGCATGCCAATTTTTCATGTCTCCTAATATTAGATGTATTATCTATCGGACTTACACTCATACTCAAAGAAGATCGGGTCAACATTATTCTGCAACAGTCTGGATAAGAATCAATAAAAAGAATTTAAGATAGATATCTCAAACGAATAGAAAACAATAGGATAGGCACGATACTAGATCTGATAGATATCAAAGAATAAGAAACAATTATTACGAATAAGTCACAGACATGTTCTTATGTGGCAGTAGTCATATGGTCTTCCACCTAAACCTAGGCTCTGATACCACCCTGTAACGCCCCCGTTTTTCAGCTGCTTCTCAAAACGGAGGACGTTACTTATTACTTGCACTAGACAACCTAACAGTCACAGGATCTTGGAATAACCGTAACTACTGCCACAATCAGATGAATAAATAACATGTCTGAAACTGAAATGATTTCATTTATACAAAGAGTTCATTACATAAAATGGCACACTGCTTTAAATATGAACACAAAAGAGTCGAAGAGAAAAGCAGTGCCCAGACAAAAGGAAATATAAACAAAATATACAAAAACTCCCTAGATAGTACTTCGCTTGCCTATTGTCACTCGATCTGTCCAACGAAGTACGGGTCTTCAACTGGGGCTGGATCCCCTTCTTCACATTCCAAATCTGGGTTCAAAACCCAGGGGATTAAACCCGACAAGTAATACATTTAAAATAGGAATTGTGTACTATTATAGTACATGAATATCAGTGTGCATGAGTATGTTTATGTCAGTATTGTTTGTGTGCATATAAAGTAACATGAAGACAACATATAAATAACATGAAATCAAGCATAAATAAATGCATAAATAAATGAACATGACAATAACTTCTCTATCTATTTAATCATATATTCTATTGGTCTCAGTCATCGTCCAATTTAAATTTTTGAAACTGTATTAATGGATAAGATAGCGCTATTCTCCATTGTCGTATAAGTGCCCGTGCATACCCGGGACCCGACCCCAATATTCATGGCGTTGAACCATGACATGCCGCTAGGCACTCAATCACGTTCGGTACTGTATTACAGTATGGACTTACCACTCAGGGTAGATATCAATTGGTGATCCAGTAATCACCCAGGCCGCTGCAGTAAAAGAATCCGGCTCTAATAAGACAATCAATCCTTATACGGCAAGGCTCTTATCCATCATATAGTTTCTCTCATCCCCGTGTTCATATTGAATCTTGCACAGGAAAATTTTATAATCTTTCTTTAATTATTTCTCAATTCATGATAACATACTTGCATTTCCATGACTGTACATGACATGTAGTATCATAACACATGATATGTAATATTAAAACACATGACTTGTAATATCAAAGCATGTGGCATGTAAAACACATGATTTGTAATATCAAATCTCGTGACATGTAAAATACATGACTTGTAGCATGATAAATTAACACATGATATATTAGTACACATAATTTGTAATATCAAGGCACATGACTTGTAGCATGATAGATATTAGTGCTCAATTGTACCACAATGCATATCATCAAAATCATTACAATAATCTGGTTTCATTCTCAGTGTCAATTAATAACCCAATTTGGGAATCAAGTGAATTATATAATAATCCTGCATTATTTTTAAACCCAACATATGTATTTAATACATTTCCAGGCTCAATCATATATATTATGCATTTCTCCTTTAATTGAAATATAATTTATTACTATTATTAATTATGTCCATAGTTTTATCCTTGACATGGAAGTAAGCACAGTAGCAAACTTGGCAGGTTTCCTAAGGTCAAAGAAACTCATAGACATCTAGAGAGTGCAAGGAGTGCATAGAGTGAATAACTTTATCAAATAAGTGAGCAAAATGACTCATCAATAAAAAAGTATGCGTCACACTGTTAATGACTACCTTAGAAGTACACCTCCATGTTATCATCGGCTTTGGTATCAAATATATTTTCCTTTTGTTGATCTGTATAAGCAGCAGTGCCGAGGCACAGTAAATCAACAAAACTACAAGAGATAAACTCTAATAAATTAACATTTCATACCACTGCTTCAATTTTCTATTTTTGCATGGTTGCATGCAAAATTATTTTTGCATGCAACCAAGTTACGTGTGTATATATATATATATATATATATATATATATATATATATATATATATATATATATATATATATATATATATATATATATATATATATATATATATATATATATATATATATATATATATATATATATATATATTTCCGTTTATTTCTTTAAGCATTTTTTTTAAACAAAAAAAATTATCAAATATAATAATATTTATATATATATATCAAAATTGACCCATTAATACAGTTCAGTTTTCAATATCAGTTAATGGTTCAAAATATGAACCAGACATTTTTACAAGATAATCTACGTGCACAAATTTAAATTAAATAAAGAAATAAACAGAAATAGATATAAATAAAATAACGATAGAACGGAAATAGTAGTATTACTTGCCTTGGCTCGATCTTGAATATTCGGTTTGACTCTTCGATTCGATTTGATTTTTCATTCTTCTTCTACTCTCTTTATTTTTATTTTTATTTTGTTTTTTCTTCTTCGGTTCGGTTGCAGGCAGAGAGAGTGAGAAAGGGAGGCAGAGAGAGTGAGGGAGAGAATGAGACTGAGATAAGGGGGTTGGGGTTTTTATTTTTATTTTATTTTTCTCTTCTTTTTTTTTTCAATTGGTTTTCCATGCGGCCACCTAACCCCGCTGCCACTCCTCTTTTGCTCACAACGACAGCACAACACCGAACTCCCCTCCATTCGACATCACAGCAAAAATTATTTTTAAGGCCGAACTCCCCTCCATTCGACATCACAGCAAAAATTATTTTTAAGGTGTGCAATTAGAAATTTGTTATGAAAGTATTAAAATAATTTATAATTTATTTAAATTTTATTATTCACGGTTCCTATAAACGTTTTCCAAATGCTACCAAATTTATGCAGGTTCCTATAAACGTTTTCCAAATGCTACCAAATTTATGCAGGACGTAATGCTCGATGAGGGGAATACTACAAAATTATCCGTTTGTCGTTTCGATGTCCGGAATAAATGAACCGAAATTCTGAAGTAATTGAAAAAATAATTTTAATAATTTGCATCTAAGTTATTATTTTTGCATGTAGTGGAGAGTTATTTAATATTTTGCATGTAGTGTACTACTAAGTTATTTAATACCTTAATAAAGTCACTTTGTTCACACACGTTTCATTTTTTATTTTTTTATTTTTAATATTGAGAGTATTTTTCGGCCTCGTAAGAAAATCTCCAAAAATTCTAAATATTACAAAACTAATAATCGCGAAAACCGAATGTCATTTGGGTTTGTGGATTTAAAGTTATGTTAACCGAAAGTTATTTCGGTGTCCAAAATCGATTTCGATAGACTTATTCGGCACTACTGATCTCAAGAGAGTAATACGGGTAGCTCGAAATTTGGAGTATTACAGGTTATACCTTTATCAATCTCCAACAATCCTATTCTCTCAAAATCCAAAAAATAAAATTTGGATGTTTTGATATCACTTGTTATGGATGTACAAATAACAATTAAAATAGAAAAGTAGGTTTTATTGAGATTAACTAAAAAAGATCGTCTAAACAAAAACTTTAGAGAAAGAATAGATCAAACCAATGAACAATAATGATTTACGTGGTTTATAGGATGTCTTACATTCACGGGATGAATCAAATTTCATTATTGATAATGTCTTAATTACAAATTTTAGATCTCTCAAATTAACAAACTAATATTTTTAGAAGAAGATTGGTATAGAAAAAGACTCAAAGGGTTTACAAAAGAGGACTCCGAAATCTCAAGAGAATCCAAAGGAGACCTAATTAATCTTATGTCTCAAATCAAAACCCTATCAAACTACCTTATAAAGATTAAGATTAATAGGACCCAATTCTAAGTTAAATAGAGCTTGATTAGCCCAACTTCGAGTCTAATGATACCTCAAAAACTTGATCTGTTCACCTTGCCATCATGGGGCAGATCCCTCCATTGATAGTGGATTTCCCTGGATAATGCCATGGATATGCGTACCATTATTAGCCCATCAACAGAAGTAGCGCCATTATGGCACCAGTTTGGCCCATTGATCGCCCCTTTGAAATTGAGTCATAAAATTAGTCAGTTGACTAAGAAGTTTCAGAACTGGGCTTAGGTGAATGAACTATTTGGGTACACTGGAGCAAAGGACGAGCTTGCAGTTCATTCGTCTTCAATTTGACGTTTTGGCATTTTTTTTTTTTTTTCTTCTTTCTTCTTTTTTTTTATAGCATTTGCCAAGCTTGTTTTCTGGGGAAGTTCCTATTAATGGGCCTTGTTGGGCCTATTGTATGGGCTTTTCACCCTTCTAGGCTTTTGTCTTGTACAGGACCATCTAAATTATTTAGTAACAAGACAACAACCCACGCATGTCGGGGCTCAAGCTTTTGTGTTAAAATAATTACCGGTGAATTGTAAAATGTCATGATAAGATCCAATTCCGTATGGTGGTCCTTTTTTTGTTTTTTCCGAGAAAGAGAATTCACAGTGCCGGGTGGTACTTTTGAGATTACAAAATTGAGTTAGATATATCTTATTCATTTCCATTCTCTTTATACTTTTTTTTTTCTTAACAAGGATGTCCAGGTCGGTTACAGTTTTGAACCTGTGACTTTTCCTCAAATTCTCTGTATGGGCCTACCGCATATAATGGACATAATAAGAATCAAAACTCAAAACTATTAATCGTTTACCCGGTCCCACCCACATGTATTTTTTTGGTTCCTTGCTACAAATTAGATCGGGAGTTTCCAAAGGAGCACACCATTTTTCCTATTGAGTTACTTTATAACTATTTGGATTTTGAGTCGTGACAAAAATAAAAAATAAAAAATAAAATAGGAAAGTGGGCTCACTAGGAAAATTGGTGTGCTCCTTTGGAAACTCCCATTAGATCCCCTCGTGTGTGGTCAATATTGCTACCATCATTGTTGTCATCACACAATTAGTTGGCAATTTGAATTACGCCTCCCATTATCCTGACAAGAAACTATCTAGAAACTTTCTCTTATAACGGATCTGCTGAAGCCGACAAAACTTAGCAGGGGCCGTTTCTCAGTGATTTCTTCTGATATGAATTCCGTACGGTTTGTACAATTAGTCTTTGCCTTGGTGGCTCGTTGCGTGATGTTGATAATTAAAAAAGACTGGTTTTGCTTCTGTTTTGTGTTGTGGCATCAAATTAAAGAAAGACGAGAGAATCAGAATTCTCCGCCACCACTTATCTTTTTCTCCTCCGTAAACCGATGATCGGCACATT
Organism: Dracaena cambodiana; assembly: GCA_036321105.1. Lineage (NCBI taxonomy): Eukaryota > Viridiplantae > Streptophyta > Magnoliopsida > Asparagales > Asparagaceae > Dracaena > Dracaena cambodiana. The sequence goes on along the minus strand of JAYEPQ010000014.1, from coordinate 23,341,535 downwards.
CGAATGGCTGTGATTTTTTTAACAAGAGGGTAAGGGGAAATTTGCAGTGCAGGAGTTTTTGTTGTGACGGACGTATGAACTATTTTAACCTACAATTGGTTTTATATTCACGGATAAGGATACAAGGCTAGGCTCGCAGTGCTTGGCATAATTAATCTGTTCTAATGAAGTATAAGTGGTGTCACTTTTGTCAAAACCGTCTGGAAACAGTCTCCTTTGCTGTTGGGAGTCTCGGGAGTTGGGACTCGGGAGACCCGGTACGGTGTGGGGAATGGAAACCATGGAAGCTTGCTTGGCAAAGTAACATCAAAACTATTTCGACGCTTGCTTGGCAAAGTAAAAACTAAACTACTTGTTTGCAACAAGCCAAAGTAACCTCTAAATTTTTTTTGCATGATTTACCTAGATAAAATTTTCTTATCGTTTGGAGTGAAATATGGAACCATTCTCTTGGGAGTTAACTATTGCCAATTGGGCTAGCCTTCACTGTTTTCATAGCATCGTAATTATTTGACCTGCATAAGTGCTACTTAACCTAAATGATAAAATATCTTAGCAATTATGTAAGAGGCTAGTGGCCCAAACACCATATTCATCAAATAAATAAGACTTGTTTTGTTAAAAATAATTATTTGACCTGCTTAAATGTTACTTTACCTGCAAAAAAAAAAAGAAAGATTTGTTTCATTAAAAGAAGGGATAAATTCTAAATGCATCTCTCCAATAAATAAACCCCATAAGGGTAATCTAAATACATTTACTTAGGCTGCGTTTGGATGTCAAAAACAAAGTGTTTTTGTAATCCCTCGATTAAAGAATACCCAATTTTTTTTTTAAATTTCAATCTTACTTAAATAAATAATATATTGATTATCTTAAAGATATAACTTATTTGAATTATTCTATTATCTTTATTTAATTTATTATCATAAATTATTTTCAAAAGATAAAATAAAATTAGATAAGATGGTTTTTGAAATATAAACTATAATAATTAATCTTATCCGATAACCATCTCATTCTAAATATCTAAACTTTATTCTACTAAGTAACGAAAAACTTATCCTTCTCCCCAAAATTTTCTCATGTTAAAAAAAATAATAGCAAGAAAAGAAAGAACATCATAAAAGGAAAATAAAATAAAACTGGAGAAGAGAGAAAGGAATAGGGAAAAAAGGGGAAGAAACAAAGACAAAAAAAAAAGAAGAAGAGAAAAAAGAGAGAGAATAGAGAAAAAAAGAAAGGAAAAAGAAGAACATAAAGGAGAAAAGGAGATCCGATATGAAGTTGTTTTTTGAGACAAGTGCTAATTTCAATCAATTTTCCCTTCATTTTTATTTCTTCATATATTGAAATCTTCATCTTTATGTATTAGTTGTACATGTTTGAAAAATTTATTATTTCTTGATGTAAGCAATCTAATTGCGCAATCATGTTCTCTTTGATATCCTTTTTATCTTATGGGAGAGTCTCTCTAAAATTATATCTTGTCAGCAAATTTTATTATTTTGATTAAAAAACCTAGTTCTAATATGATATCAAATGTAGACTAATGTGGATTTAATTATTATTATCTCAACAAACAATAATTTTGTTTTTTTGAAGGATAATCATTAGTTCTTGTTTATCTTTTCTATTTGCTAATAATTAGTTTTGGCTATTGAGTTTATTTATTTATTTTAAATAATATTAATAATAAATTATTTGCTAGATCAGGAATGGTGAGTTAGGACTCTTAAATTCTGGGGAAAAAAACTGTTCTTTTTAGCATCTGAACAAAATATAACAGAAAAATAAACTAAAATAAAATTGAATTTCTAGAAAAATTTCAACCAAAAATAACTCTAAAATGAAAGTAAATTCTAAAAAAAAACTATGCTGAAATAAATAAACAAATGAGAAATTTAAAAAAAAAAAATTGTTCGTTGAATAGTACAAAAAAAGAAAAAAGAAAAAAAACTCTATTCTTTTCTACTCAAAAAAGAACAGATAAAGAACAAATGAAAATAAGAAAAATGAGAAGAGACTATGTTCAAGTACTAAATGGAGTTGGGCAAAGAATTTTTTAATAAAATAATAATGCTTGATATATTAGATTATTTTGTCCAGATGATGAATTACTCACTTATTCATTAGATTTATAATAAAATGTCTTTATTATTTTATTTAATAATTAGACCTTTATATTTTTTTTCCCTTAATCCTACTCATTTTTTTCCATTGTACAAAATTTTATATAATTAAAAGGGAGGGTTCCTCAACATCATAATAAAATTATTATAGTAAGACAACTACAATTAGTTTATTTGACATCCGATAGTTATTTCCTTATAAAAATATATTTTTTACTAAAACAAATTTCGCCGCAATCAACTTAGATTATTTTGATTTAGATAAAATAGGATTGCTAGGAAAATATTAAATAGAATAGTAGTTGAGTTACATTTTTAGAAAGATTGCTAGCCTTCTTCCTATCTACGCAACATATTTAATTTGTACTGGGTGATGCCCCAAATTACACTGGTGGACCTAAGTATATGTCCTAATAATGGTAGAGTGTTACCGACAGGTACTCTCAATACCAGAATGCATAAGTACTTAACATATACAAGAGTGTCCGGATACTATAGTCAGAACTAGAAAGTATGATACATATGCACATATAAGTAAAAATTATAAATATATAAAAGAGATGAAAATCCAACAAGCAGCTCAGTCTACTCCTGAAAATGTGGATCCTCGATGCATGGATCCTCCTCCTGTGCTATCACTATCTTAGCTGGTAGACCTAGGGTGTGATAATCGCATATGTCAGAACCCAAATACAACCCAAACTCGTTCCATATTATATGAACCATATTAGTGTGGCATGTTAATAGGAACAATATAAAACATATATGTGAATTAACCATGAAATATAAAGTATACAAAATATAATATGAATCATAAATTACATGAGATGCAAAATGTAACATGTTCGTGTATATGAATCATGAAGTACAAGGTATGCATAATTTAACATGAATCGCGAAATAAATGATATATATAGTATAATATGATAAATCAAATGGATGCTAACTCTGTCATATTATTTTTAAACTAAATGGTGAGAGTACTCACGTATTCTATAAGTGTTTCGTATATATCCAGTATCACGACCAAAAGTACTGGTTTTCGACAAACTAGATGGCACACCATTATGAAAATTGGATATTCCATATATAAACAGACCTTAGCCGAATCATTGGTTTTCAAATGAATTGGATGACACACTATTAGGCAAACTAGATATAAGACTACAAACTCGCACAATACGTATTTCATTTCATAACTCATTTTCATTTACGGACAATGTGATATATGCTAAGTATCAATATGACATATGTAATAAGGATACATATATCAGTTATCACGTGAATATGAAATGACACACATGGAAATATTGACAAGTATGAGAGTGACTGTAATGACCATAATCCTTAGGCTCTTATATTGGTTTATTCCGTATTATCCATATCAGCTCGGGAGCTAGAATACTGATACGGTTGATATTAAATAAATTGAGTTATATCTTTTATTCTAGTCTTTAATTTCAAATTTCACAGAGCAGGATCCCTTATCTTATTATTTTGGATTTTTTTCATATTTTTTTGAATTATTCCGAATCAACCAATTTTCAAGCAAGTACTCAATTAAAATAATCTAATTAAATTAAGAATTCCAATTATAACCACAACCAACTTGAAATTTATTTCCAAAAGCCCAACAACCATTCTTGACCAAATCTAAATAGGAATTGACCCAATGACAAACTTATAATTAAGAAAAATTTAAGAGTTTTTAACATAGCAACATACTCACTTTCTACTAGCTATTTAACCCTCGAAACAAATTTATAAAAATCTAACAAAATCAAACTTCTTCCTCTGGCTCTCCTCTTTATTTTCTCTTCAAACATCAAACCCTAATTTCTTTTTTATTTTTCTCAAATAAATCACCAAATATTCAATCCAGGAGTGGGCTAAAATCTACTATATTGCTCTTTGAGATTTGTTCTTGAGTTTAGTCTCTCCAAATTAACTCTAAACTTCTCCACCAATGTGGAAAAACATTTTCCAGTTCCTGTCCTAGTTTCTTAGTGTGAATCTTGGAAAATTTCTCCACTTTTGAGAAGCAATCACTTCAATATTGGTTCTTTTTCGATTCGGATTCAATAAGAGGCTAGAATACACTCTCAAATCCTTTAAACTTGTGATTTCTTGATTAAATCTCCTCAAATATGATATCAGAAATATTATTAACTCAATTTCTACATTATACATGCTCTAACTTATATTTATATTAAGTTTCATTGAACGTGTCATACTGTGCATGTTAGGTGTGGACAAATAATGTTATTGTGCAGATGTACACAACAGTGTATCTTAGAAATACTTATATTTACATCTTAACTCTAATTGACCTTAATTCTAATACCATTAGAAAGATTTCACTAAACTATAATTCTTCTAACTACAGCAGATTGTAATTTAGCCATTTTCTAAACAAAAAATAATCAGGAAGTTCACCAAATGTTGCTGTACCAAGCCTGTTGCTGTGATAATTTTTATGCAAGCGTACAATATTGGTTGTAGTGTAAACAAGTCGTCCTACAGAGATCTAAGATATTTTGCTATCTTTCTCTTCCTATTTTTCTAGGGAGCTAACTAACAAATTCTAGATGAGTTTTAATTTATTCTAATTAGTCTAAGACATAAAATCCAGTAGTTCACAACCAAGTAATATGTTTATTATCTCTTCTAATCTTTCTAATATAAACGATTATATTAAAAGTTAATCTTTTTAGTTTAATCTTTTATTCAAAGAAACCCTAAGTATGAGATATCAAGTGGTATGCAAGCATAGTCAATCAAAGATGTAACTTTTTATAAAAGTGAACTAAATCAATAGAAAATTCTATGAATAAAATCAAAACCAATAACCCTAAACCCTAACTAAATATAGGTTATTAAAAACTTTAAGCTACCAAAGTATTAATCTACGAGTTATTATATTTTAATCTTTCTATAGAAAAATCAAGTCTTTTTTATTTTAGGAAGAAGACAGATAAAATTAATAACATAGTTGATCCCTAACTTTATTTACATCCTAAAACTAAACTAAATTAGCTATACATGATCTTAGTTAACAAGATTTGTTTTTATTCGTTAAAGCTAATAAAAATCCTATTTTTCCTAGAAAACAATTAAATTATTATACTAGAAAGCAAGTAAATCCTAATTATGGAAGTAAATAAATTCTAACTATGAAAGCTATTAAATCTAAACTATGAAAGCAATTAAAATATTACCTACATGAAACTTACCAAAAAGATAATTTCGGTATGGCGGCCGTCCCTCTCCAGATCTCAACCCCCTATTTTATTAAGCTAATAAAAAGTAAAAAAAACCATCTAAAAAGTCAAATCAATGTAGAAGGATGCATGGAGTATTTATAATCGGGAAACAATCCAAATCTTGCTCGAACTCGGTACAAAAGATATAGTCATAATTCAATACAAACTAATCTCAAAATATATCCTATTCAATCCATAGTTATTAGAAATCAATGATTGATATTAGATAGCCCAAAATACTATTTTTCAATGCAAAACCTAAAATTAATTTTAGCACTCCTGTAGCCCGCTAGACCAGATCTTCTATTCTACAGTGCTTAAGGAAAATAACCATAACTGTTGCATATGAAATTGGATTGAGCTGTGTTAGTGGCGTTTCGAAGATAATTCCGATTATATAAAATTTTCTTACATAAAATTTTCTAGTTTAAGCTTTATCTTTATCGAAAATGCTATTGAAATTGCTACTGCAGTACATGGATATCTATCTTCACTATAGTTGACTTCCTTTTCTTATATATATCACAAATTTGCTTATTTTTTTCATTTCCTTGCAAATTCTTTATTTCCTATAAAACCACACTAAAAAATACCCAAGTAGTAATTATTTATATATAAAAATAGATAACATATGGGAAAAAATTTGCAGAATATAGCACTCATCATCATTTGCCATTTAGCAGCACCATGTCCATAGTAAATTGACCATAACTTTTGATGTAGAACCCTAATCGAGCTCATTAAAATTTTGTTAAAAAGCTAATTAGATTATCTAGAATGATTATGATCTTAGAATGTAATTTTAATGCTATCTTAGTCAAAAATAATTTGGAAGTCTCAGCTGTAATAGGTCAATAGTAACAAAATCATGTCAATAGTAAAAATAACCATAATTTTTGTTCTAGAACTCCACTTAAACTCTTTTAAGATTCATTATAAAGATAACTGAATTAAGAACTATGAAAATCTTAACCTCTAATTCTATTTTGCTCTAGTCAAACAAGACCTAGAAACCACACGTCCACTGAGTTATAGCAACATAATGTCCGTGAATATAAACTGCTTGATTATGATATTATACACATTTACACATTAAATAACTCTTATTATTACTTGTACATGATGATCTAAGTCTTATCATAACTCATTTTTAGGATATATGCCATATTAGTGCATAAACCACTTGATATAAAATATGATATACATATATACATGTTTGTTTATGCATGATATTATTTGTACATATTATACTTGCTTGAAGGTGATACCTTACTCACATGAACATGTCATGTAAGTCTTATACCTGCCAGAATCACTTTTGTCTTGCTAGTATTGTTGTGTGTATCGTTTCTTCTTCACTTGGCTGTTGATACATGCACCCTTACTATATATGATATCTTGTTACACTGATATTTAGTATTTACTATATTGTGGGTATGAGGAAAATAAATAGTGAAATGTAACATGTATTATAGGAGTTTTAGTCTGTCTATTCTATTTGTTTTGCCAATTTAGTTTGTTCTGCTTGTACTGTCTGTTCTGCCTGTTCTATCTAGGATGCATCCGCCGATATACGCACTGGCACTATCGGTTATAAATTTGCCTAGCAACAACCATTCCGCTCATGTAGAGAGTATCTGACCGCGATCCTGGATAAGCACGGGATATCCAGTATCTGTCTATTTTGTCTGCTCTGCCTATTCTGTGCCTAGCAGCAGCTAGCTGGCTCTTGTAGAGGCTGGTATTTGAGTTCGTGATTCCAGATTTTTGTCTGTTCAGCCTGTTCTACCTGTGCTGTGCTTAATGATAGCCATCTGGTCCATATAAGGATCAGTACTTGAGGTTGTAGCACCGGGTATGCATGATATACTACTAGATATGTAAACCTTGACATTCAATTCCAAACTAATATAATAGAATTTGCGTCCATTTGCCTGATCATGTCATATTATACATACCATATACCATAGGGTTCTTGTTATATTTGGCATATCTCATTGCTTGATCCTTGAACGTTATAATTCATATTATATTTAGCAGACTTTAATCATGTTGTACTTGCATACCATGTTATTCATGATCCAAGTTATATGCATACTTTGTACTTCATGATTCATTTGATACATCTTTTATATTGTTCTTACTAGCATGCCATACTGATATGGTTTTTATATTGTTGCACGAATTTAGATTTGTATTCTTGTGCAGGTTTCAACTCCTGGGATTATCACATCCCAAATCTACCAGTCATGATTGTAGTACCTAAGGAGGAGGACCAACTAGTCGAGGATCCACATTCTTAGGAGTAGGTCGAACACCAGTATTCAGTTCCTTGTAGGATTTTTATCCCTTTTGCGTATTTATCATTTTGGCTTGTATGTGTATATATATCCTACTTTCTAGTTCTGTCCATGATACATAATTTGTTTGCGTATTTTTAGTACTTATATTACTCTGTTTAGATATTGTACTCAACTCTACATGAACAATCTTTGGTATACATATTGTTCATTATTTTTATATATCTGTTTTTGGATATTGTTATACTTAAGTTTGTACGGTTATGGTAGATAGATTCATATCTCTGGGATATATTTCATATTTATGCACTTCCATATCTCTTACCTGTGATAGTATTGAAAAAAAAAACCTCATGCACTGTGGTATTGAGTGCCCACCGATGACACCCCGCCTATAATTGGGATATACACTCGGACCTACCCATGTGATTTGGGGCATCATAAAGATAATGACAGGTACAAGAGTTATAAAATATATTCACGTCAATGAGGTATCATTTCTAAGCAAAATGGCCATGCACAAGTAATAACAGGCATAAATAAACATGCGTGCATGCATATTATATTACTACTCACGTAGTATATTCACGAATATGTTATGTATATCTAAATATGATCTACGACATGTCTGGACTCACTATAGAAAGGTAATAATATAAGAAACTTCGAATATGCATGGAATTTGGCATAGCATAGCATACATGCCTATGCTGCTGTAATTTGGCAGATAGTGAGACTTCCAAGTCTTGCTTGACTAGGATATATATGGAATTTGAGGTTAAGGTTTTGTATAGATGTAAAAAACTTAATTATCTTTCCATTGAATTTTAAATGAGCCTAATTAGATTTCTAGAACAAAATTGGGGTCATTTTACTGAGTAAAAAATGTAGTATTTTAGTTTATTTTATATACTCATAATCCACTTTTGGTGATTAATATAAGAAACTAATAATAAATTATTTTTTGGGTTAATTATACTCAGACCCCCTGTAGCATGAGGGGTGTATAATTTATCACTCATAAATTTTAAAACTCTCACTTAGACCTCTTGGACTGCAGAAAAAAATTGATAGCGAAGCTTAGACGAACATATTTTTTCCACGGTCCAGGGGTGTAAGAAAAAGTTTAAAATTTTAGTGGTGATAAGTTATACATCTCTATATTATAGGGGGTCTGAGTGTAATTAACCCTTATTTTTATTAATCAAATTCTCTAATTTAATATTTTTTAGTATTTTATAGTATTTTTGCAAGGTTCTATGTGGAAGGAAATTGAAGAATTGAAGTATATATTAAATATCAGTCCAGGACTATTTATTTTACAGGTCTGGCTATCAATAGCTACCAGTTGGCTGTCGACAGTCGTCAATTGGAAGCAATTTGAGAGTGGCTATTAATGGAGCTTTGAAAAGACACAGCCACAAAGTTAGATTTTGAGGCTTTTTGAGAGAAAATAGAGTTTTCCCATAAATAGAATTTTTACCAGAGTTTTGTCTATAAATAGACGATGCAATTCAGAATTATGTATAAAATTTTTATGCAATTTAGAAGACATACAGAATATTAGAGATTTTAGTTTTTGTACTCTTTCATAGAAATCAATAAAAGAATTTCTTTTCCTTTATTCATGACTATGAAGAGTATGAGTGGCTAAATTCTTTCATTGATTCATGAATATAGGATACTTTGAGATTAAATCTGGAGTAGTTCAATTTCTGCCTAAATCCCATAGGATGGATTCAGAGAGCTCATATTTGCACCTTTAAGAATTCAAAGAAGTTTGCTCTACCATTAGTTTTCAAAACATTACTGTAAACCAATTTAAGCTTAAACTCTTCCATTCTCCCAAAAGGATAAAGTAAAGACATGGCTACATCCTTTATGTCCCAATTCAATAGGAAGATGGGAAGAGATTCAAAGAGAATTCTTAATGAGATTCTTTCCTTCACATTGAATAAATTATATGCAAAAGTAAAGTCTCAACTTTTAATAGAAAGAAGATGAACGATTGTTTGAATATTGGGATAGATTTAAAGGTTTGCTATTCTCATGCTCGAATCACGATTTTGAAATATGGATGACTGTAAGTACCTTCTATCAAGGGTTAAACACTACAATCAGGCATTTTGTATAAGCCATGTGCAATGGTGAATTATTAAACAAAGATACTGAGAAAGTATGGGACTATCTTGATCACTTGCTGAAAATTCACAAGTCTAGAAAATTAAGGGTACTTGGGATAGACACCAATTGAAAGAGAAATCTTAGAATAGAGGCCGAGTTCTTAAATTGGGAGAAAATCGAAGATATAACTGCACGATTAATTTCCATCACCAAGAAATTTAAAGATATGCTTTTAAAGAAAGCTGAAGCAGTTTAGTTAAAAAAAGTTTTGAAAGGTTGTGCTATTTACGAATTACAAGGACACGTGAGTCGTGAATATCTAATATGTTCTACTTTTAAAAAATTCTTGAATGAACAAACTAATATCTTTAATACTGCTCCTCAACCAGTAAATAACCTAAATTCACAAACATATAATTCTGTTTAGAGGAATCATTCAAATTTTTAAAGGAAGCAAAATCCTCAACAATAATTTAATAATCAAAATAAGCCACCCACTAATCCACCTCAATAATAAATCTAGCCTACTAAATCAACCATTGGTGTACTAACCACCACCAAAGAGAAATTTTGAGGATAATTTCTTGTAGATACAGTAAAGAATGGATCATATGATCTAAGCACAGTAGCAGTTTATTCAGTCACAGTGAACGATCAACAATCAGAATACGATAGCCTTTAGCAATATCCGCTCACAGATAAGCCATCACAATTTGCATTGCAAACGAAGGAAAAAAGTAAGTTACGATCTCAACCGAAGGCCAGTACTTCAGGAAAAAAGGAAGGTATAAATGTCATTGCTTCTTCCATTAGTAATGATATACCTCAGGTAACTGCAATAAAAAATTTGAGAAGTGGTAGAGTACTTGATAAGCCCGTTTCAAAAGGAAATATCGAGGAGAAATAGGACAATGATTCAACGCAATAATCAAAAGATGATAATTCTAAAGAACACACTTCCAGAGATTATAAACCACCTGTACCGTTTCCTCAAAGATTAAAGTCTAAAAATATTAATGTATCTTATACTGATATTTTAGAGATTCTCAAATAGGTACAGACCAATATAACTCTCATTAAAGCAATTAAACATGTCCCGTCATGAGCAAAATTCTTGAATAATTTGTTCACTACCAAAAGACGTCACAATGTAACATTTCTCATAAAGCAGGTAAGTGCATTATTTTGTTCTAAAATGTCTCTTAAATACAAGGATCCTTGATATCTAACTATTTTTTTGTGATAGGTCAACATAATATAGAAAAAGCTTTGCTAGATTTGGTGGCTAGCATAAATCTTTTACCATTTTTGGTTTACAAGCATCTTCATCTAGGAGAACTTAAACCTACACCGGTCATATATTAATTAGTTGATAGATTCAAAAGGCTTCCTAAGGGCATTGCTGAAGATGTTCTAATGGAGATTGAGAACTTTTATTTTCCTATAGATTTTATAGTTATCGATAATGCATCTGTAAAAAAAAAAAATTCACATATTCATATTCCAGTTATTCTCGGACATCCAATCTCAGCAACCACTAATGCAGTTACAAATTGCTGGAATGGTGTGGTGAAATTTTCATTTAGAAACATGACTCTTGAACTTAATGTTTTCAATGTTTGCAAACAATCGAATATAGAAAATGATGAATTATAAGATATTAATTATATTGAACAAATCCGTGATGAAAGAGATATCGTATCATTATGCATGTATGATCATTTTGAGATGGCATTAATAATGAACAATGATTTTCTTGATTATCTCAAATCTGAACATATAATTGAAATTAAAAAATAATTATTATTCTCAATGTTTGAATATAATGGGATGAATCCCAACAAAAGAAGTGTGTGAAGAGTTACCTCAAATTACAAAGAAATTGATTCCACCTGACATCCAAGCAATGATATTTGAGCTAAAACCACTACATAAAGATATCAAGTATGTATTTCATAGATCTAAGGAAACTTTTCCAGTGGTCATCTCAGTGCATCTTAAAGAGAATCAGGAAGAGCAACTACTATCGATATTGTGAAAGTATAAGGGAGCTCTTGGATAGAATATGGCGGACATCAAAGGTATGGATCCTCTAATTTGCACACATCACATTTCTTTGAAAGATGGAGCTGAGCATATTAAGAAAATGCAACGAAGGCTTACCCTACTATTAAGGAAGTGGTTAAAGCAGAAGTATTAAAACTACTTGATGTTGATATCATCTATCCAATTATTGATAGTAAGTAGGTAAGTGTGCAATCCAAGTTGTCACAAAAAACAGTAGGGTAACAGTAATTTAAAATGAGGATGGAGAGATGATACCTACTCATACTATAATGAGTTGGCATATGTGCATCGATTATCTAAAACTAAATCAAGTAATACCTAAAGATCATTTTCCATTACCATTTCTTGACCAAATACTTGAAAGTGTTACTGGGCATGAGTTTTATTATTTTCTTGAACATTATTCTGTCTATTATCAGATTAAAATTACTTTAGAGGACCAGGAAAAGACTACTTTTACCTATCCCTCTAGTACTTTTGCTTTTTGGAGAATGCTATTTAGATTATGTAACGCACTAGCAACATTTCAAAGGTGTATGATAAGTATTTTTAATTATATGGTTGAAAATTATCTAGAGATATTTAAGGACGATTTCTCTATATTAAGAAATACTTTTGAATCTTGTTTGACTAATTTAGGATCCGTGCTTGAAAGATATCAATAGAAAAATCTTCTCCTAAATTGGAAAAAATGCCACTTCATAGTTAGGAAAGGTATTGTGTTGGGCTATATAATTTCATCTAAAAAGATGGAAGTAGATAAGTAAGAAAGAGTCTATTTCCAAGGTACCGATACCTAACATCATGAAAGACATACGTTCGTTCTTAGAACATGCAGGTTTCTATAAAATGTTCATAAAGGATTTTAATATTATTGCTAGACCAGTTTCTCACCTTCATGCGCAAGATATGCAGTTTGAATAGATGTAGGATACCAAACAGCTTTTGAAACCCTCACATCACGCCAATAATGTAACCTCCAGATTGATCACTTCTATTGCAAATCATTTGCGATGCAAGCGATTATGCAATTAGAGCTGTATTAGGACAACGAAGAGATAAAAAACTCTACATAATCTACTACGCTAGCAAGACTCTTAATGATGCTCTGATGAATTATACCACAAAAAGGAAGGAGCTTCTAGCTATAGTTTTTGCTCTTGAAAAATTTTATTCATATATTTTGGGCTCACATATAGTTGTTCTTATAGATCATTAGGCATTCAAATATCTTTTGTCAAAAAAAGATGTAAAGCGACAATTAATCCAATGGATATTACTGCACCAAGAGTTTGATCTTGAAATCAAAGACAAAATGGGACGTTGCGGATCATCTCTCTCGGCTAACTTTTGAAAACTGTAAGCTACCAATTACGGACTCGTTTCCTAATGAGTAGCTACTTTTAATTCAAAGAACTCCCTGGTATGCTGACATTATCAATTTTCTAGTTGCAGGTGAAATACCAAATCAATGGAATGCGCAAGACAAATGGTGATTTTTATATGAGGTATGCTATTTCTTTTTCGATGACTCTTATTTATTTAAATATTGCTTATATCAATTCATTAGACATTGTTTGCATGTTGATGAGATTCAAAGCATAATTGCTTTCTATCATATAGAAGTATGTGGGAGCTATTTTTCATCTAAAAAGATGGTAGCGAAAATAGTCTAATGTTGTTTCTATTGGCCTACTATGTTTAGAGACACATATGAATTTTGTAAACGATGCGAGTCATATCAGAAACTAGAAGTGTTAACTAGAAAGAATGATATGCCTCTAACATCTATACTTACAAATGATATATTCGATTGTTGGGGCATTGACTTTATAGGACCATTTTCCATTTTTAACAGATATGCTTATATCCTCATATTAGTCAATTATATCTCTAAATAGGTAGAAACTGCAGCATATAGAAACAATGATCAACAGATTGTTATTAAATTTTTAAAGGAATATATATTGTCCAGATTTGGAGTTTCTAAAGCCATAATAAGTAATAAGAGTTCTCATTTCAGTAACAAAGCTTTTGAAAATTAATGAAGAAATATCACATCACGCACAAGATTTCTACACCTTGTTACCCACAATCAAATGGACAAGTCAAACTAGCCAAATGGAAATTTAAGCAAATACTAGAGAAAATGGTTAATCTATCTAGCAAAGATTAGTTGTTTAAACTAACCGATACTTTATAGGCTTATTGTACTACATATAAAACACTTTAGGCATGTCTTCATATAAAATAGTCTATGGAAAAACTTATCATTTGCTTGTTGAGATAGAGCATAAGGCGTATTGGACAATCAAATTAGTAAATCTCGATCTCAATTTAGCTGGCCCATTATAAGAACTACAAATAAACGAGTTGGACGAGATAAGGCATGATGCATATGACAATTAATGCATTTCAAAGGAGAAAATGAGAGTAGGACATGTTTACCATATCACACATCATGTTTTTTATCCTTCTAACAAGGTACTCCTATTTGATTCACGCCTTTGTCTATTTTTGAGAAATTTGTATTCACAGTGGACAGGAATGTTCATAGTTAAAACTGTGTCTCCATATAGTGCAATCGATATCGAAAATCCAAAGAATGGTCATACGTTCAAAGTAGATGGGAAAGAATTGAAGCACTACTTAGAACTTCTAAAGCGCTCGGAGGAATCTCATATTCTAATGGATCCACCGACATCTCGTTGATACGAGCTAAACAAAAACACGATGTATATTACTATATATTATATACTAACAATTTGTTTTTGAAGTTGTTATGTCAAGAGTACCGGACTGAGATAATTTCTAAGCACTCTCTTAAATTTTTACTTGTCTTTAATTAATTAAATAGATATATCGATTCATAGAGGACAATGTGCATTTTAAGTTCGGGGTATGACTTATAAAGATAACTTCGTTTTGATACCCATGATGATTTCAATGATTTTATTTTAAAAAATTTCAATGATTTTATTGTTATTAACTTTACATTTAGGAATTAACTTTTATTTTAGAATTTATTTTAGAACTAAGAGTTAATAACTACATATTAGGAATAATATTAGTTTAGAAACTAACAAAAAAATTTGGCTTGACAACAGTTCTCAACAGAGGACTACTATCGAAACTGCTGTTGAAGCAGCTGTCGACAGCAGGTCACTGAGAAGCAAAAAAATTGCTATCCGAGAGCGACTGTCGAAGCCACTGTCGACAACTGTCGGCAGAAAACCCTAACTATAAATACATTTCTGAGTTTTAACCAAACCCTAGCCTTCTTTCTACAACACCCTATACCCAAAATCTCTCCTTTCGATAGTAGAAACTATTTGCATGTAATTTCTTTCAAATTTTCATCAATTTTCAAGCAAGTAAGTTCTCTTCCCTTTGATTTGTAAATTACAAAAAGTAGATTTTAGTCTCAATAACCTAGATCTACTATTTATATGGATGAAACTGAGTAAATTGATGTAAGATCTATAATTCTTAGTAGATTTGGGATAGTTTAGCCAAGCTATTAGGATTTTTGACGAATTTCATGAAATTATTGAATTTATATGCTAAAATCAAGCGTAAAAGAAATAAAATCTCAACTTTGTTTGGCATCATATTTCAGGGGTTGTTTGAATAATTATCATATATCTAATTCATGCAATAATAATAAAATTAATGTAAAGTTTGGTAATTTTTGAAAGA